>CM051499.1:1911416-1939204 GCA_028031935.1 Paedocypris micromegethes | reverse complement strand
TAATCGTTTTTTTTTTTTTTTACATTTTTTGCTTGCAATTTTCACATTTTTGATTGCACACAAAAATGCTTCTTTAGACTTCTTTTGGAAAAGTGTTTTTTTTTGTGCGTTTCAGATTTTTACGTTGGGATGGGAATTTTGAAGAAACAAATGAAAATGTGAAGCAATTTTGTTCATTATTTTTTTAATCTTTTTTTTTTGGACATTTTCACATTTTCGTGTGCTTTTTTATATTTCGCTTGCAAACAAAAATGCTTCTTTAGACTTCTTTTGGAAAAGTTTTTTTCAGTTTTTTTGTGCGTTTCAGATTTTTACGTTGGGACTTTTGGCGCTAGTTCCATGTGTGGGCGGAGCTTACTCCCATTGGTGCAGTGAGGTGATGGTGTCGGCCCAGAACTCATCACTACAAACAGTTAAATACTAATAACGATAAAGGCGTTAACACTGTGACAGTGTCGCTAAGCTCCTCCCCCGCATCCTGGTCAACTGCTGCCAATCACATTCCCGCCAGCCAATCGGAGTAAGCTCCGCCCCCAAGTGAAAAAATCTAAAGCGGAAAAAAAAAAGCTTACAACGAAAACGTGAAAAAAAAAACAAACGAAAATGTGAAACATTTTTACCTTGGTTAGTTTTGTATGTGTTCAAATGTGTTCATCTCAATTTTATTTTAGTATTTATATTATAATATGTAATATTGTAAATGTAATTATTAATATTATATATGTAATATTATTTTTTTTAAATAAGTGCTATGTATAATTCATAACGAGTTCAACGGTGTGGGTGTGGCCAAATAAAAACGGCGATTGCACTCGGCTGGTGCAGAATGGAGAGTGGCGTCAGGTGACACGCAGCTTGATTTTGTTTTGGCACCAATCTGATTCTATAAAATCCTGATTAATATTATCGGTTCTGGTCTGACAGGGAGAACGGTGATGGGCCGGCCGCGGAAAAACTACTTTGCTGAGGAGGCGGGTACAGACGAGAACACGGGGCTGCTGGCGGAGGCGGGCGGGGAGTCGTCGTCCACACCTCCGTCCCCTAGGGGGCGGTACCAGGGCCTGGGCCGCACCCTCACCCCGCACTCGCTGTCCGCTCCGGCCAACCTGGGCTGCGTGCCGTGGCAGGGCGACGTGGACGACATCACGGCCGCTCATGATGGCCACGCCCCCGCCGTCTAGTGCCAAAGCCGCCAGCGTCCGGAATGTTTAACACGTCAAACGACTGGGTTTTTGTTTTTTGCAACATTGAAATGGAAATACTGTGATACCTCACTTTACGAATTTCACTTGTGCCGACCGCCGCTTCGTAAAATGGATATTTTGTAAAATGGAAAATTCGCAAAATGGAAAATTGGTAAAATGGAAATTTCGTAAACTGGAAATTTCATAAAATGGAAAATTTGTAAAATGGAAATTTCGTAAAATGGGGCGCGTTTTTCATGTACATCTGATAATCCATTGCAAGAGTCCGTAAATACTAACAAAATGTTATTATACTATTATAACATAACTGTAGTAATAAAACACGTTCGCAGCGATGACAGACACCGCCGACAAAAGTGACATCAGCTCGTCCTGCATCTGTAAGTAAGATCTCTGTAACGTGTCTGTACAAGTTTGTTTGTTTATTGACGTTTGTAAAACATAAAAACTCGCTTAACATTCTTGTCACCGCTACAACACCTGGCCTTTCGTATCGTAAAATAAGAGACGATATTTTCTCGCCGACACCTTTCGTAATACAAAGTTTTCGTTACTCGAGTCATTCGTAAGCGGAGGTACTGCTGTATTAAAACTGAAATACTAAACCCCGAGACGCTGGTTTCACCTCGTTTCCTGTCGGCATTGAACGCGAGAGTGGGAACATTATAAGCACATGCAAAGAGTTATTACTATCGAGTTTCTGCACTTCTTCTATCTTCGGTAACTGAATCTGTAACTTCCTGGAGCTTCCTCAGCAAGAAGTGTAACCGATTATGCAAAATAACCGTCAAAGCTTCTGGACGTTACAGGCCAAACGAATGAAAGCAGGGTTCACTTGATGAACTGACGTTTTTTTTGTTTCATCTACCGTAATTTCACGATTCTTTTAAAGTGTCACATCTGCCAAACGTGTCATGATGTTACTTTTCTTTGTTACACGCCCCTTTTTTTTCTTCACCCCCCCCCCCCCAAGACGTGAATCATCGTCAGTCGTTCTTTCCCAACCTTCGTTTGTGCGTCATGCCCCTTTTTTCCTTCGTTCTATTGTTTTTAATCATTTTTCGTTCAAGACTTGATCTGCTTCCATCGTTTGCGGAGAGAGAAACCTGGTCTGCAGTGTTTCCTGCAGCTGTTGCGATGCCTTATCTACATTAAAACTCACGTGAACCGTGATCAGCGTGTGCGGTTTTTTTCCTCGAGACGTGAATCATCATCGATCTTTCTTTTCCTAACCTTCGTTTGTCACTCCCCCTTTTTTTTTTTCCAAGACTTGAATCATCATCAATCGTTCTTTTCCTAACCTTCGTTTGTGTGTCACAACGATTTTTTCCTTAATTTTTTTTTCCAAGACTTGATTCATCATCATCAATTGTTTTTTCCTAACCTTCGTTTGTGTCACGCCCCTTTTTTCCCCCCAAGATTTGAATCATCATCAGTCATTTTTTTGTGTGAATGACTGAAAGAGTGAAACATCATCACGCTTACTGTTCCTAACCTTCGTTTGTGTGCCACGCCCCTTTTTTTTCTTCTTTTTTGTTTCCTCAAGACTTGAGTCATCATCAATCGTTCTTTTCCTAACCTTCCTTTGTGTGCCACGCCTCTTTTTTCCCTTTGTTTTTTTTTTTGGCTCACTTTTCGTTTATTTGATCCCGAGACTTGATCTGCTTCCCTCGTGTGTGTGTGTGTGGAGAGCGAAGTGTTCTCTGACGCCTTCACTCAGATGCTGAGCTGAGCTGAGCTGAGGTGAGGTGAGGCGTTTACTGGCGCGCGACACTGATGGAGACGCTGCTCTTGTTGAGGCTGACGGAGAGGCGGAGCCAGTCGCCCGCGCGGACGGGGAGGGGCTTGTGGAGGACCGCCGCCGCCTGCTTCCAGTGCGAGTCTTCACTGAAGGTGCTGATGCTGAGCTCAGAGTCCAGCTGCATCTGATACCAGAAGGGCACCGCCGTCACCCGCCCCGAGGTGCTGACCCGCACCTACACACACACACAGCAGCGGTGGGAGGTACTTGAGGAAATGTACTTGGTTACTTTACTTAAGTATGTTTTTGGCTACTTCGCACTTGTACTGAGTATCAAAAATAGAAGCAACTTTTACTCTCTACTCCACTGCATTTGTGATTGAGTAACTGTACTTTTCACTCCACTACATTTGAACGGACACTTACTGTTACTCGTTACACTTTGATTGTGCGCGACAAACCATAATCGATTTTTTTAGTTCATTTCTTGGGCGAACGAGGTGATTTTACCATCTGTCGTCTGCTGAAGATACTGGAAGCTGATTGTGAATTTGAAACCACATGAACGCGACTTAGAGACGTGAATATTTACCGGGATTTTATTGAATAGGATTTATTTTATTTATTTTGCACATTCGAGTTTGATTGAGACTGACTTATTGTTCTTTATTTAAGTAGTTTTACCATTTTTGAAACGGATTCGTTTCTGTATTAGAAAATAAAACTTCATAAAAAAATTTTTTTTGCCTAAATTTAGTAATGAGTAAAATACTTAAGTTCTTTTAAAATTCGAAACTTTGACTCAAATCTTTTTGTTTATAGTGGTGACTTTTTACTTGTATTGCAGTAACTTATACAGCACGTATCTGTACTTTTACTTAAGTATGGTTGTCTGGAACTCATTTCAACTCTGACACACACACACACACACACACACACACTTGAAACCCTTCAACATGCTTGTCAATCATATGTTTAACCAGTGTTGGATTAATTAATTTAAAAAAGTAACCAATTACTAGGTGTGGGCGGTATAGCGGTATTAACGTGAATAGCGGTATTGAGATGTGCCGCGATATGGATTTTGCAATACCGTGGATACCGTGATAATTCATGAATTTGCCTTTTATACACGTATATAAACACTTTAACACAGTAAAATACATTTGTTTTGTTACAACTTTAATTACGACACAGATACACTGCTAATCGAATACAGAAAGCGTAAGAAACTGAATTAATAGATCACCCGCGAGCCGCATACACCGCGCATGCGCGAGAACGTGACGTGTGCTGGCTCTGCTCTCTCTCTCTCTCTCTCTCTCTCTCTCTCTCTCTCAAAAGATAGACCGCTGTCCATTTAATTTAAATGTTTTTTCAAAAGAAATGCCTGGACTACTTTTAACAGATATATACGGTATTAAAAATGACAGCCGCTTCTCCAGGTTTCCCCTCATAACGTTATAATTTTGTGCTTTATATAAAATAATAATACCCCCCCCCCACAATATCGTGATATAATACCGATACCGCCTGTACACTAGAAAATACCCTGATATGAATTTTAACTCATATCGTCCCGCCCCTACCAATTACTAATTACTTATTCAGTAATTACGTTACTTTTCATACACAGTAATTTGAAAAGTAAATTAATTACTAAATTGTAAAGTAACAAGTAACTCAAACAATTACTTTTTAATATTCCCATAAACCTTCAAAGAATAAATAATTTTAAAACATACCAGTGAAATATGAAATGGTCGACATAAACGATAAGCAATGTAAACGGTACAAAACTGGCCTACGATAGAGATTCTAATTATACTGCAATTCTATCGCGATAATTCAGTCCCTCCAGGATTGCGCAATCGCTCCAATTCACACAATTTCAGCGAAACCCCGCGGTTTTTTTGCGACGTTGCAATTTCATCCAATCACCGCGAATTCAACCAATCCATATGGTCCGTCACATCACGCAGCAGTGTTTTCGCACACAAGAACTTCCTTATCGTGATTGATTTGTGAACGATTTGTTCAAAGACGAGCAAATGATGGCGGCTTTTTGTTGAGATGAATGACACGACCACCTCTACAGCGCCGCCTGCTGGAAATGAACAAAATGACCGAATCTCAAAATGATTCGTTTACTTCACCGTTCGAGAATTAAAGATTCGAATCAGTTAAAATAATCGAACCAATACTCCTCGTCCGGCTCTTTTCAGAGATAGAAAATAGAAAGATAGAGAGACGTTTTCATATTTGGAAAGACGATTGCATGAAACTATTCTCAGCCCACAAAACCGTTCAACTCAAACTAAATATTATTTATTCTTAAAAAACTCTCAACAAACGTCTTTGCCTCGTATAATGCGAACACTGTGTTTTTCAAGACAAAAATAATGACACCCTTCACTATTAAACTAACAATCTAAACTTAATTGGCTCATTAATACTGGTAATATTTTCACTACAGTGTAAGTTCCTTGACTAAAAAGACACCAGTTTTTTTTTTTTGTGTGTTCTCTGCTACTTGGCATTTAGGAACCAAGGACTTAAACTAAATGTCACGCCTTTTAGAAAGAAAGACTTTTCGTTTATTTATCTGCAACATTGTGTCGTTTTATTACTGTTTTGCATAATAAAGGTTCTCAAAATGACATGCAACGTTTCTTTATTTCTTAAAAAAAAAAAAACAGCAGTTTGTCTTTCCTTAGGGTCTATGTAACCTGTTCTGAAATGGTTCTATTATCATTTATACAATCGCAATATATATATCGTTATCACAAGAGGCCACACCCCCACTACTACTTTAACTACAGACTATATCAATCATCAAAACGAAGCTTTTTGACTGTTATTTCGTTTGCGTTTTGACGGTCAGAATCGGTGTGATTTTGCTTTTCGTTTTTTAGAACGAGTGAAACTTGACTAGGGTGAACGACAAAATGCTTTGCTATTCCGCTGTCCAGACGATTTAAAACGCCCATTCGTTCCACGAGTGATAACGTTTGGGTCGTACAAAATTTCGACGGCATGTTCATGCTAAACGAATCAACTTGAGATGTGTTCAGATTCAGCAGCGTGGTCATGTGACGTGACAAAACTATTTCTTCTGTATTATCAATATCAACGCACATAAAAATTAACGCAGTGGTCTCCAAACTTCTTCTCGTCGGCGTCTGATAATTTTACCACGGCTCGGGTAATTTTCAAATTTGAGTGTTTAATTTAGTATTTAACATACACTAGTATTTTTTTGTATTTTTAAACATGCATTAAAAAAAAAAAAAAAAAAAAAACCCAGTTCTACCAAAAGACGAACATAAAGTGATTTAACGTTTTAACTCACTGGAACCAAGGCATTTGAAGTTTTTTTTTGTTTTAAAATGTCAGACACCTTTTCAAAATGAGTGTAATAAACGCTGCTATTTATAAACTAAAATTTATCATAATGCCTCGTTTTTACTTTGGACAAAACGTTACACAGCTTCTACTGCTAAAACGTGACGTTTTATTGAACAATTAGAGAAAACTTTCCCCCAAAATGCTGACGTTTCAATTTGATTGAGGCATCGCTCGAATTATACATTTAACCACAATTTCACAAAAAAAAAAAAAAAAAAAAAAGAGCGGCGCTGGAAAAACGTGAACGTGGACCTTGAAAGTGTTTGAATAGTATATCTAATGACTCTAATGAAATGAATAATGATTGTATATCTGTAACGGAGGAGGACTCTACCTTCACGTCCCGGCTGGAGACGTCTGCGGTGTCGTTCATCAGGTCCAGCGTGAAGAGTTCTACTGGGTCACTCAGACGAGAACATGGAAGAGTCGACAAGTCCAGAAACATGTGAACGGGAACCTACACACACACACACACACACACACACACTATTGTCGTTTATGCTGCTACTTATTCATATGGTTTGTGTTTGTTTGTTTGTTTGTTTATCACGATCTGTGCAGTGCGTGATGGTTGTTTGTTTATTTGTTTGGATTTGTTTCTACAGTTGTGACGTGACATTTCCCCGCTGTGGGACTAATAAAGGCTTTTTCAATTCACTTCACTTCATTAGCCCCTTTCACACATATAGACATTACCGTCAAAATACCGGTATATTGCCAGCATGCGGTCATGTGTGAACAGCAGGGGTGTAAGGTACTTGAGTAAATGTACTTGGTTACTTTACTTAAGTATGGTTTGGGCTACTTCGTCCTTGCACAAATACTTGAGTATAAAATGTATGAGCAACTTTTACTCTCTACTCCACTGCATTTGTGATTGAGTAACTGTACTTTTCACTCCACTACATTTGAATGAACACTTATTGTTACTCGTTACATTGTGATTGTGCGCGACAAGCCGGAATCGATTTATACCGCGGTTAATTTCTTGGGCGGACGAGGTGAATATCGCCATCTTTAGGCTGCTGAAGGTAATGGAGGCTATTTGTGAATTACAAACCACAAGAACGCGAATTAGGGGCGTAAAAATGTGTTTTACAAATGTTTATATATGATATATAACTTTATATAATACATATAATATATCATTTACTAATCAGATTAATAATTTTATTTTATATCTACTTTCAAATTGAAGTGATTGAGACTGACTTTTTGTTCTTTTTATCTACTTTGTTCTACCAGTTGTCAAACATTGAGGTTAAATTCTGTTTCTGTCTTGGAAAACAATAGTTTGTTTTCACATTTCTTTTTTTTTGGGCCTATATTGAGCACAAATAAAAATACTTCTTAATACTTAAGTTCTTTTAAAATGGGATACTTTGCTACTTTGACTCAAGTCATTTTGAAATTGACTTGTTACTTGTAATGGAGTAATTTTTACAGTAAGTATCTGTACTTTTACTCAAGTATGACTGTCCGGTACTCTTCACACCCCTGGTAAACAGACAAATGCCAGGAAATTCGTTCTGGGAAATCGCCGGCATGGGTACTTTGTTTGTGTGTTACGCCCCTTTTTTTCATTCTTTTGTTCAGAAACTTCTACCTCTTCAAGATCTTAATCCAGCGTTTTTACGATTCAGACAAACTCTCTGATCTACATCGAGCGAAACTCAGATATGCGCCATCATTTCAATATTATAAAAGAAGGATGATCTTGCATCACTTCTGACGTATTTTGCCGCGACGACGTCGGAAACGTCGGTTTCGCGCAGCAGAAAAATAGACAGGGATAATGAGTCGAGGAAACGGTGAAGTAAGTCTGTGTTGGAGTATTGATGATTTGTACTCCAGCCAAACCAAATAAACACACAACAACTGGTTTCTGTTCCAATCTTCTTGTAATACTTCGTTTCCAGTGGCTAAGCTAAGAAGCTAGAGAAGCTCCTTCTTGCTGCTTATCCTACATCTTCCCAGTCCGAGTGTCTGTGTTTTCCTCAGGATCTCACACTACATGCATTTAGTTCATTTACAGAACAAAGAAACAAAGGAGTGCAGTACAGATAAGGACCGGGCTTTTCCACCCGACACCTCTTCACTGAGTCCTTCCAAATCAGCATGTGCTCTCAAACCATGACCAGATCACACTCTACATCAAATACAATGAGAACAATGAGAACAGAGAACGTTCAGCACTTGGAAAATAGATCATGAAATGAAGTTAAATGTCAATCCTAAATCATAACCCTAACAGTCTGATAACAACTCCGACATTTTACTACCTGGAAAAGGATTTTATACTGAAGTGTGTGTGTGTGTGTGTACTGCGGTTTCAAACCAGAAGACGACGCTCGGCAAACCACACACAGCAAACATCTACAGTCGAGGAGAAAATGATTAGCCCCGCCCACATAATAATCATAGTTTGATAAGTATTTCAAAAGTGCTTTTAAACAGCGCTGATCATTTTGTCCTCAACTGTACATGTTACTGTCCCTTGGAATGTTTGTTTTTAAGGTTTTGTTTCATTCGATTTATTAAAATGTATAGTGTTATAAGTAATACGTGCTATTCTATTGCTTTTTGACAACCTGGTTTTCAGGGTTGAATATTTGAAGTAATAAATTATCCAGAATCGCGATCTTCATTTCGCATGTACGCAGGTGCAGCTGTTTAAAAGGCGTCGCCGGTTGATGACGTCAACAAGATGACAGAGATTTTGAAAACGCTGTGTGAATAGTTCTTTACCGGTGAAGTGGCAGCGCTTGTGTGAACGGTCTTTACCGTTTAAGTCGGTCTGGTCATTTTTCCTGCATTTTACCGCGTTTGCTGCGTGAATCTATCGTTGCTGTTGTTTACGTTTATTTCACAGATTTCACGTGACGTTTCAGTTCAGCCCACTGTTGTTCTTTATCACTTACTGTACATATTCATACGCCACTCAATCCCTTGTTGTCATTTGCAACTTGGCCGATTAAAAATCTGCAATTTCTAAATACGGTTTGTAGAACACATTCTCTGGGAAACCGGATCTGGTTGCGTCTGATGTGTGGAGGTGTAAAGTACTTGGGTTAATGGGCAAACGAGTAAAGTACCATTTACTCGAGTACTTCACACCAACAGGCGTAAAGTACTTAAGTACAGCGACAAAGTCCATTTACTCAAGTACTTTGGCTGCTTTGTACCGATTACCAAAACTATCAGCAACTTTTACTACATTTGTGATTGAGTATCTGTATTTTTACTCGGATATTAAAACTAGTCGATTAATTGAAAAAAAAAACAAAAAAAAAAAACAATAATAATAATAATTGTTAGAATAATCGAAATATTATTTGCTAAACTAGTCGATTATTCTAAATATTCTCCCCCGTTCAAATAGTCGACTAGTTTAGTTACTAATTTTGCAATTATTCTAACGATTATGTTTTCGATTAATCGGCTAATCTAGCGACTAATTTTACGATTCATTTGTCGATTTTTTTTTTCCGTTTAATCAACTAGTTTAGCGACTAAAGTCTATTTACTCAAGTATTTTTGGCCGCTTTGTACCGAGTACCAAAACTAAAAGTAATCGTTAGAATAATCGAAAAATTTGTTAATAAATAACGAGTCTAAATTCAGTGCGATTAAAATCCTCAAGTTCTTTTCAAGTCGGACTTTGCGACTTTTACTCAAGTCGTCTTGGAACTGGTGACTTGTAAGGGAGTCATTACTACGGTAAGGTGGCAGTGATGTGCGAGTATTAGCGTCCCGCACCGTGAACTGGTTGATGTAGGGGGCGATGTTGAAGCCCAGCGTAGGCTCCGCCCCCTGCACCGCGCTCTCCCGCAGCAGCGTGTCCGACTCCAGCAGCATCCCGTGGATCACGATGCGCTGAGGGAAGATGTGTCCACCCTCGTCCAGCAGACACCTACAGGAAGATCAGCGCAGTACGCAAACACGCCAGCGGCAAAAAAAAAACGAATCAAAACAAGAAAACGTGCGTCGATCCGTCTCATTCTTTCAAACATGGCGGGAAATCAGCGGAGCAGACGGCGGCACAAAAAAAAAAAAATTTTTCGTATCTTATTACAAATTTAACAATTTATAGTAATTAAACGTATTTAATCATTTGATTTAGAAGAGAACTGCGCGTTTTTCACGTAAATAGGGAAATGTTTAGGCACTGTGCTTTCGTTTCAGATCGATAAATCATCATATACAAGATCTGTGTGCCGCCTTAAATTATTTTACAACTTAATTATAAAAGTAAATAAAAACAGAACAAGCCACACCCCTGAGCATGTAGATAAGCGAATATTTAGTCAATTCTTCCTGAATTCCTTTCTCATTGATTTTGTGTTAAGGACATATAAGGAATTCTCATTTATTTTGTGTAGTTTTTATGTCTTTACTGTGGCCTAAATTTCTTTTTTGTAGGTGGAATTGAAACATACAGTACTATGCGTTTATGTACAAGATAAGCTTTAGTTTTTAAGTCACTTTGTTGTTGGCTGAATTTAAATGCACTTTACAGGGGGCGGGGTTATCTTTAATCAGTTTGGGAGTGTGTGTTTATGCCTCTTTGTTTAATATTGCCTTTGTGTTTAAAATAAAAGACAATGTTAATTAAAAACCAAATAGCATGTTTACTTAATTTTTATGAGCAAATCGTAAAATAAATAAATAATCGCTAGA
This sequence comes from Paedocypris micromegethes, assembly GCA_028031935.1. NCBI lineage: Eukaryota > Metazoa > Chordata > Actinopteri > Cypriniformes > Paedocypris > Paedocypris micromegethes. The sequence goes on along the minus strand of CM051499.1, from coordinate 1,928,170 downwards.
GTAATGGTAAAATACGTTTGATTAATCAAAAAAATGAATCGATAGGATAAACTGAAAAATTAGTCAATAGATTAGTAGATTAAGCGACACCCCCCCATAAAATAAATCGATTAATCGATTAGCCGATTAATCATAAAAAACAATCATTAGAAAAGTCATTTTTTGAGTCGATAGATTAGTCAATCAATTGTAAAAAATAAATAAATACATAGCTAGAATAATCGAAAAAATTGTTTCTAAACTAGCTGATTAATCGGAAAAAAATCGTTAGAATATTAGAAACATTACTCGCTAAACTAGTCAATTAATTGAAAAGAAAATGGTTAGAATAATCACAAAAAAAGTTGCTAAACTAGTCGATTAATTGAAAAAAATAATTATTGTTAGAATAATCGAAAAATTGGTCGCTAAACTAGTACACTAATTGAAAAAAAGAATAATAATGTGTTGTCCATGGACTACATTTCCCATGATCCTGTGTTTCCATCCGTCTTGTGTAATCATCATCTGTCATTATTTAAGTCTTCACCTGGGTCTTTGTTCTTCATCAGTCATTATTGCTGCACTTCGTCTTGCACATCAGCACTCTGAGTTATCGTCATATGTTGGTCATTAAATGACCGTTTGATGTCAATTCGATCTCTGGCTCTGCATCTAGTCAGCCTCTTTCGTCCGGATTGTAACAGATAAATCGTTAGGATAATCGAAAAATTGGTCGCTAAACTATTCGATTATTTGAAAAAATAAAAAATAAAGAAAAATCTAGACTAAACAAAAATTTAGTCGCTAAACTAGAATAAAAAAACAAACCAAAAAAAAAAAATGGACAAATTAATTGAAAAATTAGTCGCTAGGCTAGCCCATTAATCAAACACATAACCGTCTTTCCTCACCTGGCCAGCGTGGCTTTCTCCAGCAGCTTCTGCCTGAGCAGGCCGCAGATCTCCACGCAGTCCAGGACGATGCAGCTCCACAGCTTCTCGCTGGCCGGACGCTGCAGGAGGGCCGAGTCCTCCACGCTGCCCAGCCAGAACTCCAGCGCCCCCTGCTGGACGCCGTTAGCCTGGGCCAGCAGCCTCAGCGCCGCCTGGTGCCGCTCCTTCTCCACCGAGCTGTAGGCCCGCACCAGGCCTCCACCCAGCTGAGCCGCCATCACGGAGAGCACCGAGAAGCCCTCGGAGACGTCCAGCACGTACACGCGCTCCCGGGAGGCCGCAGGGCTGGCAAAAGTACTCGTTACTTCCTTACAAGTGGAGTTAAAAAGTACTTCTGTGGAAGTGAAAGTGAAACGCCCAACGTTCTACTAAAGTAAAAGTAGCCTTACTAATACTGATAAAACTACTTTTAAGTGTAAAAGTAAACGTAATGCGAGGAAGAAAATAGCATTGTAGAACTATATCGTTCTATTAAATTGATGCAGTTTTGGGGAAGAAAAAGTGCGTCTTATACGGCGAAAAATACGGTAGAAGTAAAAAATAAGCGGGAAAAACAAATACTCTAGTAAAGTAAAAGTAAGCCAAATTTCTACTTAAGTAAGGTGAGGAAGTAGCATTACTTGGCTAGTTGGCACCTCTTGGCCAGGGCCCGGCGGAAGCTGTGGTGGTAGCTGGTGTTGTTGAGCAGGGCGATCTCAGAGGACTCCAGCAGGAAGGGGCGGGGCCTGTGGCTGCGCAGCTCGTGGAGCGTCTTCCCGTCTCGGGCGATGGCCACGCAGCGCAGTCGGAGGTACGAGTCCTCGCAGGAAACCTCCACCACGATCTCGTCTCCACGTCTCACCTCGTCTAACGGACGAATCGAACAAACACGAGAGACTCAATCAGAAAAAAATGCTTTTCTCTTAAAAATTAACGCTTTAATGCTGCAACATTTTTTTTTCTCGATTGAACGTAATATTTCTAATAAAAATATGAAAAGAAATTAAAAATAAAAATTATATATATATATATATATATATAAACAACTTACGTATGTCCTTACTAACAAAAAACCAGAGTAACAAAATGCATCGCCACGAAAATTTAAATGTATTGTCTTTGTTTTTTAACCCTCCGAGGTCGAGTCGCATTTTTAGATAACACACACAAAAAAAAGGTAATTTTGGTCTTACATATAATTGTTATCCATCAGTTGAAAGTTTGAAGTACATAATAAAAACAGAACATTGTGTTTTTTGGAAAAATAATAATAATGATGATAAAACTAAAACGTGAAGCGTGTTTTGCCTTCTCTTTGTCAGCTGAAAACAAACTGTAACTTAATAAATACTTGTCACTCTAACATGAAACACACGTCTACATAAAGCTTAGATTGTCTGTTTTTAAAAGTAAGTGTAAGTAAATACAGTGTTGTGTGTTTATCTAATCCGTATGAATCTAAAGCTTCGGCTTTTTGAACAGAGCAAGTTATTTGCAGTTGTAAAGTAACTGTGTCTGTGTTGCTGCTGAGAGGGGAAAAGTAGGTCAGAGTCACTTAAACACTTTGCACTTGAGTGACAACACCTGAACTCAATGACTGTGAGCTGCTGATCTTAATGAGCCGCACCTGGAGACAGCGCACGACTCTCTGGGTTCTATTCCTAACACGTTGCCAAACCAAAAGTAAAAAAAACGCAACTGTGATTAATGGCGTTAAAAATAATTGACGCGATGAAGCACTTAAAATTAACGCGTTAACTTGTGACAGCACTCGCTTTTATTCAAGTCCCTGTAAACTGAGGATGAGCAGCGCATTAAAGAGGCGAACACAAGCGGCCTTACTAATGGGACTCTGCACGGGGTAGATGGCCTGTTCCCAGCACGTGTCTTCCTGTGGGCCAGTGGACAGGTGGTTGTCCTCGTCCAGGTGCAGCTGGAACCATAAAGCCAGAGCGTCCAGAACCCCGTCCCGGGTCACACGCAGACGCAGCCGGGTCACCGCTCGCCCGCACAGACCCTCCAGCTCCTGTGGAGGCAGCTCAAGGGTTAATGACCAGAGGTGGCGAGGAACCAAGTCATACCACCTCGTCACCTAACTAAAGTAGACATTGGGCTTACTTTTACTTTTCTAGAGTATTTATTTCTCCGCTTACTTTCTACTTCTATTTCTTATTTTTTTTTTTAGGCAAATGTCGGTACTTTCTATTCGTTACTTCTTCAGAAACCAGCCGCGTTACCGGTTAGCTTTCTTTCCGTGTTGAATCGATATAAAAAAAAACATCCGGACAAATCACGGCGGTAAATGATTGTGGTTGGACGAGACGTATAAACACGCATCATTCCGACACGCTATTGGTTTGCGCGCGGTCCATCACGCCTGAAAATGCGGGTAAATGGACGTGAAAATGCGGGTAAAACGACAGAGGAATGTTCGACATATCGTCCCAGTCGGGACAAGTGTGAGGCGCAGTGACCGAGTGTGAAGCTCTGAGCGTTTGTAAGACGCTTTTCACAGTTTAAACTGTCTCGAGATCTCAAAGCTCACGTCAACACTGACAAACACTTCAGTTAGTGTCTTTGTGAGACTGTGAGAGATATGATTTATCTTCTACTAGATATAAAGGAGATAACGTAATGTTGAAGATGATTTTGGAACACAATTTAGGTCATTATTTCATAACATGTATTTGAATAGAATCTATTTTGTTACAAGTTTTTACAGGTTTATCAGCCTCTGAGAAGCCTGTGTGATTTAGTGTCTTGAGGCGGCGCAGATTACACAGAAGCTTTGTAATAAAATGCATTCATTTTCAATGTAATTACAACAATTTAATAGAACAATATAGTTCTATAATGCTATTTTTGTCCTCGCATTACTTTTACTTTTATACTTGAAAGTAGTTTTATCAGTATTCGTAACGCTACTTTTACTTTAGTAGAATATTGGGCATTTCACTTTTACTTTCACAGAAGTACTTTTTAACTCTAGTATCTCGGCTTATAACGAAGTAACAAAAGTGACTACTTTAGACAGCACTGTTAATGACTCGCTAAGAGTTTGAAGATCCATCCACCTGACAATGTAGTAATATCCAGGGTTCCTACACTTTACGAAAGATAAAATTCAAGCACTTTCCAGGTCCATGGTCACGTTTTTTCCAGCACCATGCAGTTGTGGTAAAACATACATTTAAAACTCTGCATAAACACAATCAAAACGAAACGTTATCATTTTGGGGAAAAGTTATGTGGTTTTGGGAGGGAAAAATATCCATTAAATTTTAGTAGACTTTACATATCTCTTAAATTCTGCTTGTAATATAAGTAGGGCTGTCAAACGATTAATTTTTTTAACTAGTTAATCGCACTTCCCTGACCAAATTAATCACGATTAAATGACTGAAGCTTGTAATATTGGATATTGAGGTGTAATATGTAAACTAAATGTAAACTCAACACTAAATAAACACTCATTTAAATACTGTAGAATAATTTAGTATAATTCTTGTTCAATTTATTTTTGTTTTTTAACCCTCAGAGGTCGAGTCAAACTTTTTTCACGTTAAAACACACAATAAACTCTTAAAAACAACAGGATGTTGTGTTTTTTGTGCAACAGTGGTGTTAAAAAAATTGACGTGATTAAGCACTTTAAAACAATCACGTGCATTAACGCGTTAACTTTGACAGCACTAAATATAAGATAAGAAAGTCCATTATTTGTCCCACAATGGGGGAAATTGCAGCAGTACAGCAATAAAAATAGTATACACAGCTTAAGAAAAAACTGTTTAAATAAGATTAAGTAAAGAATATAAACACACATAAAAACACCAGACACAGATACTGCACAGTAGGGGTGGGACGAGACACTTTTCCCACGAGACGAGACGAGACGAGACACTAGGTTCACGAGATCGAGACGAGACGAGATTTAGATTTTTTTTTAATAAAAAAAACCTTTGATATAATATAAGGAGAGCCATATTTTATCTGTATTTTATTTAACTAAAACATTCAAAACTGTTGATGCAACATATTTTCACCAATTGCATGCAGTCATAACCAGATAACAACATAATATTGATCATACAAAATATGATGCCATAAATTGCCAGGCAAGTAATTTCACAAAATGTTTTAACTGTCAATAGTATAGAAAATCCATCAAGCGAAGACATTAAACACTATTTATAAACAAAGACAAGTCTTCCAGTAAATTGTAAAGAATGGTAGAATCATTTTGGCATCAAGTTCAACTCAACATCAATCTACTTCATTATGATTAAATTCACTGTGTTAATTTTAGCTCTAAAAAACAAATGTATTGAAAGTGTCACTGGCCAGTCAATTATAGAGAGAAGAGAGAGAGAGACAGAGAGACTGAGAGAGAGAGAGAGAGAGAGAGAGAGAGAGAGAGAGAGAGAGAGAGAGAGAGAGAGAGAGAGAGAGAGAGAGCGAGGAAGAGCGGAGAGAGAGAGAGAGAGAGAGAGAGAAGAGAGCAGACAGAGCGGGAGGGAGAGAGAGAGAGAGAAGACAGACGAGAGGGAGAGAGAGAGAGAGAGCAGGACAGAGCGGAGGGAGAGAGAGAGAGAGAGCAGGACAGAGAGCGGGAGGGAGAGAGAGAGCAGACAGAGAGAGGGAGAGGGAGCGGCTTCCTACTTTAGCTTTGTTTCTGGTATTCGTCGCTTTTCTTGCCGATTTCTTTTCTTTTTTTACGTGAAACCATGATTTCCAACCGAAAACAGACTTTGTTCAAAATAAAACAAGCAGATTTTCTCGCGCGCGTCATACGTTCTCTTAAAGGCACAGCGCAGAAAACGGAGCAGCGCATATGCGCGTCGCGAGTGTGATCGATTAACTCAGTCTGTTACACTGCTTTCTGTGTTCGATTAGCAATGTCCGTGCCGTCATTGATGGTTGTAAGTTACATCTTGTAATGTGTTATACTGTATTAAAGGGTTTATATACTTGTATAAATATCAAATCCATTAATTATCACGGGATTCACGGTATTGCAAATATTTCAAAAATGGCGCCAAATTCTCGCGATATCACGAGATTCAATTGGATCTCGCGAGAAGCATTGGATCTCGCGAGATCTCGTGCCACGAGATCTCGTCACACCCCTACTGCACAGGTATTCTAACTAAGACATCAGACACGGGGAGAAGCATCAGCCATTCTTCTACAGTTTTAATCACGGTGTCTTTTCGTTTGTAAAGGTTGTAAATAATGCTTTCACGCGGGTTCTGCTTGGCCGAGGACACACTCTGCACTTTTAATCAGACCTGGATCATAGTGATCACCACCCGTTTATTACACACACACTCACATTTTAATCTTTCTCTCTCTCTCTGTCTGTCTGTCTCTCTCTCTTTCAAAGTCTATCAATCTAAAGTCCAGACACAGAGCGGGGGAACCTGTGAAAGAGTTACGAATGGGGCTGCAGCTATTGATTATATTGGTAATTTATTGATTGGTTTTTATTTTTTCCCCCAATTACACTGATTTATTTATTTTTTTTTTGCAATGTTCAGTGCAATGGAATCTGAACTCACCCGGAGAAGAGATGCTTCTGATTTTGAGAACGAAAATGCTACCTTTTTGTTTCCAAGTAGAACGTTCTTTGTTCAAAGTATAAACGAGAAAATGTAACCAAGTCTAATTTACAAAATGTGACATTTTAAAACTAATTGATTTCTGATATAAAAAGAAACTTTAAATACCATAAGGTGGCTGTCTTCATTGGTTTCAGTGAGTTCACATGTTAAATTACGTTTATATACGTTTATATATAAATATACTTTTATATAAATTTTTTTGGTATAACTGTTCTTTTTTTTTTAATGCATGTTTAAATGCAAATAAATACTATTATATGTTAAATACTAAATTAAAACAAATTCTGGAAAAATAACCCCCCTCTCCCGGGCCGCGGTAAAATGAATAAACTTTGACAGATCTGCGTCCACAAAAAGGTTGGGGATTAATGCGTTAAACTTGTTTATGTTCATTAAACTTGATAATACAGTGGCAAGAGAATCCGGATTCCACTGTATTTTCAAGCACTTCATTTAAAACTCAAGCGTTTTTAAGGCCTTGAAAACACATTTTTGAAATTCGAGCATTTTGAATTGAATTGAAAAATCCTTGATTAGTCCCACAGCGGGGAAATTTCACGTCACAACAGCAACAACAAATCCAAACAAATAAATAAACAAACATCACCATAACGCACTGCACACATCATAATAAACAAACAAACACAGACCATAAACGAACAAGTAGCGCTGCCCGTCACAAGCATAGTATTTCCAAGGATTTCAAGCGCCCGTAGGAACCCTGAATATTACAATTTATAATTGTAACAAAATTGCTGATCTCAAATAGGATAAATTCAAGGAAATGATAGCCGTGTGAATCTTCACCAATGACTTTGTGATGTTAGCGTGCCTGAGGAGACGGGCACCAGAGAGTCGGGTTCTCACTAGGTTTTTTTTCCTCTCACCCCGTCAGAAAGATTTTTTTTTCCTAGCCACTGTTGTGATCTAGCTTGCTCTTCTGCTCATAGCCCATAGTCTGAACAACAATAGCCAGATCTTTTCCTTTTTAACAGACTCTTTTTTTCCCGCAAATTTTTAAAACTCATATAAAGAATCGACATTTCTCTTTTTTCGACTTTTTTCACAGAGCGTCTTTGCGTTGGCCTCGGACTAAGAATTTTTTCGCCGTATAAGACGTGAAAAGTTGGTGCGTCTTATACGGCGAATGCAGAGATCCGCGGAGCGCGCTCACCGCCATCTTAGTGTGCAATACCGCGGTATACATACGTGTCTCGCTTTCTTTCTCACGCAGAATCTTGTGAAATAATGAAACCATGATTTCCAAACGAAAACAGACTTTGATCAAAATAAAACAAGCAGATTTTCACGCGCGCGTCTTTAAAACTAAAACAGCCGCTCTTCTCTTAAAGGCACAGCGCAGACAAAAGAGCGTCAGGCGTATGCGCGTGAAGTACAAACTGTGTTCGATTAGTAATGTCTGTGCCGTCATTGGTAGTTGTAAGTTACAACTTGTAACAAAACTAATGTGTAATACTGTATTAAGGTGTTTATATACTTATATAAAAATCTAATTCATGAATTATCACGGTATCCACGGTATTGCAAAATCCATATCGTGGCACATCTCAATACCGCTATTGACGTTAATACCGCTATAAAAAAACCGCCCAGCGCTACTCTCACTGTTTACTGACTTTACTGACTGTTCATGTCACATGTTTGACATACAATTGTTCTTAAACTGCTGTTCACTTTTATACAAATTGATATAAAATGTTTCACTACAGTATTTGGTTCAGAATCTTCAGATCTTCAGATTTTCCTCCTTTAAAATTGGGTGCGTCTTATATGCCGGTGCGTCTTGTATGGCGGAAAATACGGTGAATGACCTTGAAGTGGAACAAGAGCAGTGTCTGACACCTGCGGGTGGTTGAAGTTGATGTCCAGCGCTGTGAAGGGCTCCGTCAGCTGATAATATCCTCCTCTCAGTCGACTCAGTCGCTCTGTGGTGTACGGCTCGCTGGCGTCTTCGCCGTCTGGGGACGAACTCACCGGGCTGTAGATCTGTCCGATGGGAGAAAAGTCCAAACCTCCCAATGAAGACGCACAGTGCCTGCAAAAAATCCACAAAAAATAAATGCAAAATATAAAAAAAAAAAAGTGCAAATGCCCATTTTTCATAAATAAATCACAAATAAACAGAAATATGTCGTCTTTATGCATCCAACCCTCTTTCTTTATAATATAGTTCCGGAGGCAGACGCGCGTATAAGCTTTTATTGGCTTAAAAACAGAAATAAAGACACTTTAGCCACAACGTGACACTTTGCAGTGGCTAAATAACACAAGTATCACAAGTGTAAAATATGTAAAAAAACAAAAGTAAAATATTTAAATGTACGGCTTATTTCTCGAGTTTTCCACTCCAGTCGTGAAGCTTCTGATTGGGTCACATGGCAGACTTTTTTTTAACAAATTTTATTGTATTTCTATTCTTTATCTTCATCTTTATTTTATTGTATTTCCCCCAGCCCAACATTTCAATGCTGGAAGATCAAAAACACACTTCACTACATGTCGTACCACGTATAATGTGTGTGCGACCAATCAAATTTGAATTTGAAATGAACGAACGTCTCAGCATTACCAGCGTGATTTACGCCACATCCAAACTCTTTATTTTTATTCTTCTCTCGTCTTAAAGGGACAGTGTACTTAACACTAACCAGTAAATCGCAACAAAAAGCCCAAAATACTACTGAGCTTATTATAACTGTGCACAAATTAAGCTTTTAAATTACACGATTGTCTCTTACCACGCAAAGTAACGGTGAAAAGCCGCGTAACAAAACACAACCGCTGACGTAACCGCGTAAACACACAAAACAGTACGTATTATTTATTACACACACTGTGTATTGTCTATTACTTAGGTAAAACGGCATCATAGAAATACGTGACATCAATGGACAAGGATTATAGCGCCTCCTGCTGGCGTGTTGACAACTTGTGGAATTCATGCGGACTTCTCATATTAGCGTAAATACGGTAATTGATATTGAAGCATTTTATAAGCACCCCTTTGACTTTTCAGACGGAAAATAATGTTTTTAACAAAGATATACATTTTTTTTGTTTTGTTTACACTTCTGGCTAAGTTAAGTTTAATTTCTCTTAAAAATACTTCATATTTTTCTTGATTTACAAAGCTAACTTGTGATTCGTGTCAGTTTGATCGTCGTTTTACTCGAATAATAGAGGGTAAAATAATCTAGTCGAGCGATTAGAACACGACGGTGTGTGAAGATCATTCTAAAAATTGTGTTTCCCTGTGCAGCAGACCCAGCGTTTTGATTGTGTCCGTGCCTCGGATTTTTCACTCCTTGCTCGTCTTCTTCATTTTCGGCGTTGTATTTCTGCGATGATGCTTTGGACTCCGTTAGGCTAGTTTGTAGTCTCTGTGTGTTGTAATATTTGCTCCTGACTGAAAAACTGGCACTTTTGAAAGTGGCGAATCTAAGCAACCCCCAAGTTTTTGATGCTTATATTCGTGTAAATACGACACTTCCACAAGAACATAGAAAAACGTTTTTTTTGAGCATGAATAATCCGGGGTGTGAGTGTGTTGATATATTTGCATCATTACAGTATTTACTATGGCTGTGGTCACCTGTGTTGTCTGCGTATCTCCGGACACTGCACTGCCACTCCGAACACGGTGGCTCCCGCTGGTATTACACGGCCCGTTTGCGAGACGGAGACGGGTTCCGCCGGGTTCTGCACAGAAAGTTCCAGACTTCATCCAACTAGCTGCGCTAAACTATATTATATTTAAACGGAATATTTCCACCGACACATTAAATCAACCCGAAGTTTCACTTGAGCAGCTCTAAATTATGGACAACGGACATTTTTTTCTCTTTTAACCGGATCATTTTTGCCCTCGTTTTTGAACACAGATAAACAAATGGACATTTTTCTTTTTTAAAGACTATTTTTTACCCCTCATTTGCATAACGACTTTGCATTAATCTCGGACTAAAAAAAGCACAATACAAATAAACTTGATCTTAAATTGTAAGTGTCATATACTTACTGTTATTACTTAAAAGTGTCGACACTCGATACCACGAGGAAGAACTGCAACAGTGTCGGGGCCTTTTTATGCTTTTTTTTATTAAGAAAGAAAAGCACGAGACTGGAACACGAAAATGTGTCGAAATGAAGAACACAAAGACAATAAAGTGCCAAAATAAATAAAACGGGCACAATCTCATCTTAAAATAAAAACGACAGCCGCTTCTCCAGGTTTCCCCTTGCGTTTTAATTTCGTACTTTATATAAAATAAAAACACCCCCCTCCTCCTCCACAATATCGTGATATAATACCGATACCGTCTGTACGCTAGAAAATACCGTGATATGAATTTTAACTTTCATTTTTTTTCCATTTTCGCTAACACGAAATCGGGCGACTCACAGGAGGAGGTAACAGCAGATGTTTCCAGGCGTGGATGAGACTCTCGATGATGCCTTCACCAAACAGCCCAGCGTCCACCGTCTCCGTCACCACCAGCGACACCCTGGACCAATCACAGCGCGTCAGCACGTCAGCGCGGTGCTGCGTCAGGTGAGAGCGCGCACCTCTGGGGGATGTCTCGAGGAACCTCCATGTCCAGAGACCTCAGGTGGACGATCTTGATGCTGTGGGACATTCCGTTGGCGGAGACGACTTCGCGCGCCAGTTCGAACATCGTCTTGGACAGCTCGCAGGCGTAGACCTCGGCCGCGCCCGCCTTCTTCGCGCACATTCTACGATTCCACGTGGAGAACGAAAACAAACATGTGAAATCGGCGACACAAACCCCGTGTGCTGTTCCTCACCCAGAAGTGCAAAGTACTCAAGTAAAGCAATGAAGTCCAGTTACTCAAGTATGTTTTTGCTACTTTGTACTTGTAACGAGTATCAAAACTTTTTTTTTTTTTTTTTTTTTTAACTCGTATAAAGAATCGACATTTCTCTTTTTAAAGACTTTTTTTCACAGCGTCTTTGCGTTGGTCTCGGACTAAGAAAAGCGCTATACAAATGAACTTGAACTTGAACTAAAACAAAAACAAACAAAAAAAACAACTAAAAGCAACCACATTTATGGAAAAGATTAGATACATGTTAAAAGACAATTCCAAATCATTTCAGAAAAAGTGGAGGACACCTCTGAACTGTCTGGGCCTCGACTATGAATCTATTATGTATCCTTAAATAATCTAAGTGATTGTAACACCGATCCAAAATTACATTACCATAGGTTTGTTTCGGTTTTTGTTCTGAATTTTATTTGTATTTTTTTTTAGTTTTGTTCGTTTGTTCTGTTATTCTTTCCGTTCAGACTATTTAAGCAGTACGATCACACTTCTGTAAACTATCATTTCCCTGCCAATCATCATGTGACTACTGTGTACACCATGTTTAGCTTGGAAAAAAAACAAAACAAAAAAAAAAAAAAATACAATAATTTTCTGCACTTTTTACTCAAGAATGGCTGTCCAGTAGGGGGTGACAATATCTCGTGGTGCGAGATCCGTTGCTTCCTGCGAGATGCGATTGCATATCGTGACATTGCAAGAATTTGGCGCCATCTTTGCTACAGTGTGTGGAATCTACATTTTTAAAGGATTCGCGCACGAGCGTCACGAGCGTTTTCGTGCCGGCATGAGCAGCTCGCGTTGAGCGCACAGATCTTTGCGTTTGCGTTTCAATCGGCGGTGTCTCAAACGGTGACTCCTCCCTCCGAGTGATCTCAGCCATTGCCCCGCCCACCCCGACAGCTCACACTACAAGATTGTTTGTGATGATATAGCGAACGAGTTCATCTTTAAAATAAAACCGATTATTTCAAACTGTCATTAGACACATTAGATTAAACTCACATGTGCAACTAATACACGTGTATTACATTACTATCAAAATGATATCGCGGTAATGGGGGAGCATTACATTTTAGTAGACCGTATTAACATAATTGGCAAAATTTGAGAGAGAGAGAAAAGACAGAGAGAGAAAAGAGAGAGAGACAGAGAGAGACAGAGAGAGAGAGAGAGAGAGAGAGAGAGAGAGAGAGAGAGGCCGAGCGGTTTTTTTTTACGTGAAACCATGATTTCCAAACGAAAACAGACTTTGATCAAAATAAAACAAGCAGATTTTCTCGCGCGCGTCTTTAAAACTAAAACAGCCGCTCTTCTCTTAAAGGCACAGCGTGTGCGCGTCGCGTGTGTGATCTATTAGTTCAGTCTGTTACACTGCTTTCTGTGTTCGATTAGTAATGTCTGTGGCGTCATTGGTAGTTCTAAGTTACAACTTGTAAGGAAACTAATGTGTAATACTGTATTAAGGTGTTTATATACTTGTATAAAATTCTAATTCATGAATTATCACGGTATCCACGGTATTGCAAAATCCATATCGCGACACATCTCAATACCGCTATTCACGTTAATACCGCCCACACCGCCCAGCGCTAGTCCCGCCCCCACTGTCCGGTACTCCTCACCCCAGGATGCCGGTGCCGGTTCCGATGTCTAGGACGGAGCCACGCCCCTCCGCCACCGCTTTCTGGATGGCCAACTGGTACTTGTGATTGCGTCCGTGATCGTTGAGCATCAGGAAGTGCCAGCGCTCCACCAGCCAGTTGGCCACGCAGTAGAAGTTCTCCTTGGCTTCGGGGAAGTCGGGTCGGAGCTTCAGCGCTTTGTAAAAATGTCCCGCCGCCTCGTCCCGGAAACCCATTCTGAAAGTCACGAAAAGCGCCATTACACACCGCATTTAAGTTCAAGTTCAAGTTCGTTTATATAGCGCTCTTCTTAGTCCGAGACCAACGCAAAGACGCTATAATTTATGATTTACTGTGTATCACAAGCCAGTGATGCCCAACCTTTCGCAATATGGATCGTATGGATATACTGTATAAACGTATATATATAAAAAAAAAAAGTGTAAAATAGTGAAAAAGTAAAGTGCACAATTGTCAGATTCGCCATTGGACGCCATGAGGGTTTGAACTTTTGGATTGAGATTTTATTACTGAAATAGTGCTAATAGAGAGAGAGAGGCGGGAGAGAGAGAGAGAGAGAGAGAGAGAGAGTGACAGAGAGAGAGAGTGACAGAGAGAGAGAGAGAGAGAGAGAGAGAGAGAGAGAGAGAGAGGCGGATAGAAGAGAAGAGACAAGAGAAGAGAGGAATAAAGAGAGGGAGAGAGAGAGAGAGACAGACAGACAGAGACAGAGAGAGAGGAGAAGAGAGAGAGAGAAAGAGAGAGAGAGAAAAGAGAGAGAGTGAGAGAGAGAGAGAGAGAAAGAGAGAGAGAAGAAGAAGAGGAAGAGAGAGTGACAGAGAGAGAGAGAGAAAGAGAAGAGAGAGTGACAAGAGGAGAAAGAGAGAGAGTGACAGAGAGAGAGAGAGAGAGAGAGAGAATAGAGATATCGCGCAGCCAGACCGAGACCTCTATTCATTTACCGAGAAGAGAGCCAGCTCTCATCTCTCTCAAAATCTCCTATATTCCACCCTAGAGCTATCGCCTCTCTCGATGACGAGAGAAAGAAGATAGATGCCCGCGAGCTATCAAGAGAGAGATAACGCGAGTTACGAGAGATACAAGAAGAAGCGAGATCCCCAAGCTCGAGAAGAGCCATCTCGAGGAGCCCATCTATAGAGTGACAGAGAGAGAGAGAGAGATAAAGAGAGGCGATATTTCCAGATCTATCTCTAGAATCGAGAGATCCGTGCCCGATTCGAGATACAGAGAGAGAGAAAAGAGAGAGAGATTGACAGAGAGAGTGAGATAATAGAAGAGAGAGAGAGAGAGACAGTGATATAGAGAGAGAGAGAGAGAGAGAGAGAGTGAGAGAGAGATTTTATTATCAAAATAGTGCTAAAAAATATAAATGCTTCAGATTTAGTTTGTTTTATTAGTTTTCACTTGCAATTGTCACATTTTTTTTTTCCGTTTCAGATTTTTTCATGCGTTAGGACTTTTGGCACAGGTTCCACGTGGAGGCGGAGCTTACTCTGATTGGCTGGTAAGAATGTGATTGACAGGGGTTGACCAGAGTGGGAGGAGTTCAGTGAGCGTACACCTGTCATTCACCACTTTCTAAATAGGAGTATACAATACAACTAAACGAAGTGTTATTATTAGTGTTAACACTGCTACATTGTGGCGGCAGAATAATAGTAGACATTTTACATGTCAGTCCACAACTCATCACCACAAACCGATGAATACTGTACTCTTACTAAACTAAAATACTAAACCACGCCCACTTCCTAGTCAACTGCTGCCAATCACATTCTCACCAGCCAATCAAGTAAACTCTGCTTGAAACTAGTGCCAAAAGGCCAAATGCATAAAAAAAAAAGTGAAACTAAGAATAATGCTTCACATTTTTGTGTGCTGCTATAAAATATACGTTAATATTTATAATATACGTTTGATATTCCTGGCACTGATTTGATTCCATAAAGCTTCGCCACATGAACTGTCACACAGAACGAAGACGACGGTGCGAACGTGACCCGATTTTGCTCTTCATCACAGAGAACGTTCCTTCACCAGCTTGTGTGGCTCAGGGAGTGCGTCTGTTTAACTTCAGCAAATCTAGAACGCTCGAATCTAGACAGTTCGGCGTTAAACTCTCGCGGAGACGCCTGAAGGTCGCCTCATATTGAACGTTAATATCAGCGTGCGCTCACCACAGCTTCACCAAAGTGGATTAAAATGAGTGCTGTCAAAGTTAACGCGTTAACGCATGCGGCTGGTTTTAAACGTTTTACATTATTTTTAGCGCACTGACGCAGTTTCAAATAACTTGCAGCGCTTTGACGGGTGAAGCTGGTGTGTGCGGGAGTGAAAGTCGCAAGGGGGCGGGGCCATCTCAGCTCATCACGCGGTAATAAGGTGAGATGAGACAGACTTGGCCTCGTCCTAGACTTGTACGAATTGGATAAACTGAATATTTGTGTTTATTTTTACTTACCATTACATTTGAAAACAGACATTCTATGATTTGTGTTTCATGTTAGAGTGATAAGTATTTATTAAGTTGCAGTTCGTTTTCAGCGAGTCTGTGAATCAAAGAGAAGGCAAAATGCGCTTCACGTTTTAGTTTTATTTTTTTAATTAATTTTATTTTTTACAAAAAAAAAAAATGTCCTTGCTTTATTAAGAGTGTAACAAAAAAAAAATAGCCACTTCACACGTTCAATGGACGTATAACACATATGTCAGACCAAAATCTATTTTTTTTGAGTATTCGAGTATTGCGTTGAGTATTTTTTGAGTAATTTTGGTGTTTTACTCTGATCTTGAAAAAAAAAGTGTGACTCGACCTTGGAAAAATGTAGAAAATGAAAAGATATTGCAAATTGAGCAAAAAGTATACCCAATTATATCTCGGTAATTAAACGAGTGTTTATTTAGTGTTGAGTTTACATTCAAACCACACCTCAAAATCCCATAATACAAGTTTTAGTTGCTTATTTGCGATTAATCGCGATTCATTTGGTCAGGGAAATGCGATTAATCTTTAAAGAATTAATCTGTTAAAAAAAATGAATCATTTGACAATCCTAAAAAAACCACAACTTCAGTGAACCCTTGTTTTTTAGAGCGGGCTACACGTGCCAGATGTGGCCCGCGGCATCACTGAGGTAAGCTAGGGTGACCAAACGTCCTCTTTTCTCCGGACTTGTCCTCTTTTTACACCTCGTCCGGGGCGTCCGGACGGATTTTTTAAATTCACGAAAATGTCCGGGTTTTACTCTTTTTCACAACGCGCGTTCAGAATCATTCCGCGTGTAGGTAAATTAACCGGCCTCGTGTGTGCGGGTCTGCGCGGGTCTGCGGCTGCGCACACACATAAACTCACACGCAGGTCGGTTCAAGTGTAAAGTCTCGTTTCGGGTGCTGGAGACTCTAAGTCTAAAGCTCACATTATTAACATCTCATCTCATCTTTGTAAAACTCTTCTATTATTCTTCTTCTTATCAAGAGATATTGTTGAAGCTGGATTTTCTAACAGACAAGTTGTTTTTTGTCAAATTTTTGCACGTGTTTTTACAGATGTATTTTTATTGTATTGTCGGAGTTAATTTGGCACAATTAAAGCCTATTACACTTCAATTACATGTATATATAAAGATATTATATTAAACATAAAAAAATAAATATTTCAGACTAAAAAATTGTTATATATGTGTGTGTGAGTGTGTGTGTGTGTG
>CM051499.1:1895647-1908445 GCA_028031935.1 Paedocypris micromegethes | reverse complement strand
AAAAAAAAAAAAAAAAGAAAATCGCGATTCTGATTTTATCCAGATCTACAATTACCTACAATAATCTACAATAGTGTGGGGAAATAAACCGGTACTTGTCGTTTGATCCAGCATGGTGCCGCTGTGGCTCTTACTTTGGCAAAGTCCTTCAGGACGGGGGCGAGGTTGAGAACCAGGAGGTAGTGCACAAAGGCGGTGCCGTAGTCCTGGCTGAGCAGACACTGCTGGGCACTCTCCAGAGACCTGGACACCAGGACGTCCCGCGCAGCCTCTTCTTCTCTCTGACGCCTCCTCGTCCTCCTCGTCCTCCTCGCCGCTGTCGAAGGCATCTCCACTCCTGAGGAATAACACACACGCTTCAGCTACACCATACAATAGCCAACGTACTCGCATGTTTTACGTAAAGCTCAAGTTTGATTTATATAGCGCTTTTCTTAGTTCCAGACCAACGCAAAGTCGCTATGCAAATTGTGGGGTGTGGGGGGGGGTGTGTTTAAAAAAAAAAAAGAAAAATGTCCATATTTATTCAAAAATTAAAAAGAGAATAATAAGTGTTCAAAAATTAGGAAAAAAAAAAAATCGGTTAAAAGAGAAAAAAATAAACATATATAATATATAGCGCTTTTTTTAGTTCCAGTTAGTTAGTGCAAATTGGGCGGGGGGTTGTGTTTAGGAAAAGAAAAATGTCCATTATTTATTCAAAAAATTCAAAAAAAGAATAATAAGTGTTCAAAAATTAGGGGGAAAAAAATCAGTTATATATTATATTCAAAGATTCAAAAAAGAAAAGAAAAAAAAAAGTGTTCAAAAATTAGGGGGAAAAAGTCAGTTATATATTATATTCAAAGATTCAAAAAAGAAAAGAAAAAAAAAAGTGTTCAAAAATTAGTAAAAAAAAAATCAGTTAAAAGAGAAAAAATAAATCCATCGTCCATCGTTGTTCAGACTATGGGTTATTATGATCGCTGGAAAGTGAGTGTGACTGTCAATGTCAATGCCTTCGAATGGCATAGGTTTTATAGACAATTGGAGATCCTTTCGGGGAAGACCTGACCTGTTAAAGCCCGACGGCCTCCATCCCTCGTGGAAGGGGGCCGCTCGTTTATCTTATAATATAGCCTATAGTTTAGCGTCTAGATCGTGACTCGCCACCATTGCCCAGGTCAGAGAGCAGGCGGCATCACTTAACCAGCCGCCTGCGTACTGCTCACAGTCACCCAGTGCATTTAGTGCATCTAGATACAATCCTAACAATAATAATAAAAATAATAATAATATTATCAGCTCTATTAAAACCAATAACAACAACAATATCGATAATAAAAATGCTAAAAGTAATAACAGACACAACATAGAAACGGTATCACAATCTCATAAGCCTAGCCATAGAAACCGGTCATTAGACAAAGAAAAAATGGTGCTTAATCATATTAAACAGACCAAGACTTATACAAACAAATATTTAAAGCTAGGTCTCTTAAACATTAGATCCTTAGCACAAAAATCTCTTATCATAAACGAAATGATTTTGGATAATAAGCTTGATGTTTTAGCGCTCACAGAGACATGGCTAAAGCCAGACACCTACACTAGCCTAAATGAATCAACTCCACCTAATTTCTCTTACGAACATGAGGCACGATTAACCTCCAGAGGTGGAGGCGTCGCTACCATCTATAATAATAATTTCAAGATGAATAGGAAATCAAACTTTAAATTCTGCTCTTTTGAACTGTTAGTACTACATATGGAGCCAGATATAAATCGGGAATCAATACTTATTGTGACAGTGTACAGACCGCCAAAGCACAATACTGACTTTTTAAATGAATTTGGGCAACTACTAGCAGAACTCATCATTAGAGCAGATAAAGTGATTATACTCGGCGACTTCAACATTCACCTAGATAATGTTAGTGACTCTCTAACTCGCTCTTTTTATGATATTCTAAATTCCACCGGCTTTAAGCAAAACGTTATTGGCTCCACTCATAAGTTTAACCATACATTAGATTTGATTCTTTCATACGGTATCGTAGTTCATGATGTAGATATTGTTTCGGTGAGTGACTGCATTTCTGATCACTCTCTAGTTTCCTGCTTAATAAATATAGACATCCCAGCTGTGATCTCACCGCAATATCGCTCTTGTAGACTCATTAATTCCAGCACAAAAGATAATTTTATGAAACGTCTTCCTGATCTTACCATTTATACCCCTGAAAGAACAGAAGAGCTTGAGAATTTGACTGCAGCCTTAAATCTAACTTTGTCAAGTACCCTTGACTCTATTGCCCCTCTTAGGGAAAAGAGACTAAACACAAAAAACAAAGTGTTATGGTACACTAATGACCTAAAAGCCTTAAAATTATCAAGTAGAAAGTTAGAAAGGAAATGGAGAAAAACTAAACTCGACGTTTTTCGCAGTGCCTGGAATGACAGTATAATCGCATATAAACAGGCCCTAATATCCACACGATCTACATATTTTAGTAAACTTATCTCTGCAAATCAAAATAATCCTCGTTATCTGTTTAAAACCGTAGCTCAGTTAACAAAGAAAAAGGGCACAGTAGACTCCGCAATCCCCCCACAGCTCACTAGTGTCGACTTTATCAACTTCTTTAATGACAAAATTACTAATATCAGAATGAAAATTGTATCCACAAATACTAGCCCTCAACTGGTTATACCGGAAATAAACCCACCCGCTGTCAAGCTTAGCACTTTCAAACAGGTCAGCCCTGATGAGCTCACTGAGATTATAGCTAAGACCAAGACGACCTCCTGCTTACTTGACCCTATACCAACTTTTTTACTTAAAGAAGTCCTACCATTAGTTAACGAACCAATCTTGAATATTATAAATTCGTCACTAGTTCTTGGTCACGTGCCACAAGCGTTCAAACAGGCCGTCATAAAACCGCTTATTAAGAAGCCACATCTTGATGCCGACGTGATTGCTAATTATAGACCAATTTCAAACCTTCCCTTTATATCTAAAATTCTTGAAAAAGTTATTTCGGGACAACTCTGTAAATTTTTGGAACAGAACGACAGATTTGAAAAATTTCAATCCGGCTTTAGATCGCACCACAGCACAGAAACGGCACTAATCCGAGTCACCAACGATCTTCTAATGGCATCAGATAAAGGGAACGTCTCACTCTTAGTTTGTTAGATCTTAGTGCTGCTTTCGACACTGTTGACCATGATATTTTAATACATAGACTTGATCATTACGTTGGTATTTCTGGACACGCGTTAGAATGGTTTAGGTCCTATCTGTCTGATCGCTCTCATTTCGTCCATGTAAATGGAGTCTCTTCACCCAGATTTAGTGTTAAATATGGAGTTCCACAAGGCTCAGTGCTCGGCCCAATCCTGTTTGCACTTTATATGCTTCCACTAGGGGACATAATCAGAAAGCATGGTCATAGCTTCCACTGTTACGCAGATGACACACAAATTTATATCTCGGCACGGCCTAATGAAATCTCAAAATTTGCAAATATATTAGATTGCTTCAGCGACATTAGTGATTGGATGACAAGTAATTTTCTCATGCTGAACTCAGACAAAACCGAATTATTACTTGTTGACTCAAACTTAAAGTCTGATGCACCCGAATACAGTATGAATCTTAACGGGCTTGAAATCTCATCCTCACCTAAAGTGAAAAGCTTAGGTGTCATTTTAGATAGCAAACTCTCTTTTGAAAGTCACGTGCACAACGTCTGTAAAACTGCCTTTTTTCACCTCAGGAATATCTCAAAGCTGCGTCACATGCTCTCCCGACCGGATGCAGAAAAACTGATACATGCGTTTATGACATCACGGTTAGATTACTGTAATGGTCTTCTGGGAGGTTCTCCTGCTAAACTAATAGATAAACTTCAGTTGGTTCAGAATGCAGCTGCTAGATTACTAACCAGAACAAAAAAATTTAGCCATATTAGTCCAGTGTTAATGTCGCTACACTGGTTACCTGTTAAATATCGCATCCAGTTTAAAATTCTCTTAATCACTTATAAAGCACTAAACGGTTTAGCTCCTCTATATCTCAGTGAGCTCATCACTTACTACGAGCCTACACGACTGCTGCGCTCTCAAAACTCCGGCCAGCTTATAATACCGCGAATCTCTAAAATCTACCAGGGAGGAAGATCCTTTTCATACTTAGCACCCAAACTATGGAATGCTCTGCCTAGTCCAATTCGAGACTCAGAATCAGTGAGTCAATTTAAGTCTAGACTGAAGACGCATCTCTTCAACGAAGCATATATTGACCTGTTATAATAACTTACAGAAAATATTAATATATCGTATAGAAAGGCTGCCTAGTTAGTGCTCGGAACCGAATTACACCTGCACCTTCAGAAAATTGTCAAAATCTATAGTACTTGAATTTTTCTAATTGCCTTGTATTTTTTTTTTTTTTTTTTTTTTCCTCCTCCTGAGCGCCAAGTGTCGTACGACCGGAATCTCCTAGAGCTTCGGAATCATCGGTGGTGCTTCCTCGACCTCTGTGGACCTGATGACGCTGTTGGCTTGGAGCAGTGGAGCCGCCTCTTTCCCCATTGAGGAGGGAAACATCGTTCCAGAATCATCATTAAAAATGACGCGGAACAACCAACGCACTGATTGTGTAGTGTTAGAATGCCGGAGGAGACTGGCACCAGTGAGCCGGGTTCTCCCCAGGGTTTTTCCTCGTTAAAGAGGTTTTTTTACCTGGCCACTGTTGCGTATGTGCTTGCTCGCTGGTCTTTGTCTTTGTCTTGTCATAACCGCAGCCACTTAGTCAACACCAACAATCCAGACGACAAATTGAATAAAAAGCATCATTTCCTTTACATATTTACATGTGCGCTTTGAGACAGTTAAAACTGTGAAAAGCGCCTTACAAATACTCATTATTATTATAATATGGCCACTAAAGGCCGCTACTGCACCAGCAGAGTTGCGACTGTAATTACAAAACGTTTCCAGTGAAAGTAGCGTATCAAATTACGGCTCATTTTTAGGTATTTTAATTACAGTTACAAATCATGTAGTTGCGTTACATTATTAAAAGAATTAAACTCACTAAATATCACCATTTCGTTTTATTCATGCATCTTCTTGTGGTAAAAGATTCGTCATTTTCGTCATTTCTTTTCCCAATTCCGCATAGCGACTTTGCGTTGGACTAAGAAAAGCGCTATATAAATAAACCTGAAGCGCAGACTTATCACTCGGCTGAAGCTACTGGCTGTTTTACAAAATGCCAATCATTTTCTGAAAAAAAAAAAAAAAAAAAAAAAAAAAAAAAAAAAAAAATCAGAAAATCAGAAAATTACTTTACAATAGTGGCACGATTATGGATAAAATGAGAATCATTAAAATGTAAAAGTAATGAAAAGAAAAAACTCATCAGACATAACTTGACCGTTTCCTCATTCTCCTAGTTTATTTTCTGTTTTTTTTTTTTTAAACTCGACTGCTGTTCGAATTCTATCCGCTGTTCTAGTGCAGGTAATTAGCGAAACACTAGTGTTAACTATTTATCTCAACCGTGTCGTGTTTTACTGGTGTGTTTGTTAAAACGATTCACGATTTAAAATTTGAGCAGCCACGTTACTTCTCACACACAGTAATTAGAAAAACACGTTAATTACAAAATTGTAAAGTAACTAATAATTAGATACTTTTTAAAAGTCACTTACCCAACACACGGACGTGCGCGCTCGTTTAATATGCGACTCAACTGCAAATTAAACACACACACGTCACTTTTTTTTTTTAAAGAAAAACAGACTTTCAAAACAAAAACGGGAACAACGATACAGATAACCGTAAAACACAGATAAAGGTAAAAGATAAAGATAAACACGCGGTGCATCCACCACAGCCAGATAAAGCTGGCCAGCCACTAAACATGCACGAAACACAAACTAAACGTCAACCGGACACGATATCAAACATAAATTATACCAACGCAGCGCTGAACATTTTTAACAACTTTACAACAAAGAGCCTGTGCGCCACAAGTCAAGATAACGCGTCGGTTTTCATCGCACCTGTCGCGCGTTCGTCCAAAGAGCCGCAGAATGTCCATCACCACATGCTACAATCCCGACAAACCACAAAATGCATTTTGTTTGTCTGTTTGACCCGTTTTTTTCTACATTTTCATCAAAAAAAAAAAAATGCCGACGCCGCCGGTCCGTCTAGTAAAACACGCCGACCGGAAACACAACCCCGCACGGCGGAGTTCCCACACACGCTTTAAAAACCTTTTAACTAGGTCCTACGGCTTAGATTGTTTTTTTTTTCCACACACACATTTCCCTTTTTTTTTAATTCGTGAATAACCCCCAGGTAATCGACTCACAATCAGAAACACACGCACGGTGTAGTAGGTACAAAATTGGCTCGACTGCGGTAAAAACGGCTCGGGCTGGTGACTAATGATGACGTCGCACTATTTGATTGGTTATAAGTGTAAGATAGAAAAAGGGAAATAACCTTCGATCAAATGGTAAATCTATACGTAACTTAAACACCATAATGTTTAGAACCGTGTGACGCTGCTTTTGATTACTTATCAATATGACTGATTAGTCGTCAATGTGTAAAACCGACATTTGGGCAAATTAAACCGGACTGCACAACATAAATAAAGGTTTTCTATACAGTCGTATATTTACTCGATGATACTCGATGAATACAAACGTTGAATACAACAAAATAGCACTAATAATTATACAAATACAGTCTTGTGTGGTAGGCTTAACACAGAATCTTAGTAATTTAAAGAATTATTGTAGATGAAGAAAATAAAGAGAAAGAGTGAGGGGAAGAAAAAACAACAACAAACAAGGGATTCATATCAAATGATATAACATGGTTATATAACAATTATATTATATAACAACAGGTTAAACTATTTTACTGCCTTTGGATTATTTCTTTTACTAAGAGCATCTGAAAACCATGTCAGGTCATTTTTGAACACAGTAAGCAAAGGAGGGGATTTTAAACACCTACATTTGTGAATAAAATACTTTGCCAACAGAATAATAGTATTAATCAATTAGTGATGATTTTTTTCATTTTTTTTTATTGTGAGAGAAAACAATTTTACAAAACATTTACAACTTTCAAAAAACACAACAATACTCATGAAATACACAAAGTACGGATTATATAAAGAACAATCCAAGCAAAATAAATAAATAAATAAATAAAATAATTAAATAAAATAACTAAATAATAAAAAAAGCAAAGAGCGCAACAGAACAGTTTAAATTAAAAAAAAATTAAAAATTAAAAAAAAAATGAATACACAACAAATTAGCAATAATAATTATACAAACACAGTTTTGTATGGTAGCATAATCTTAGTAATTTAAAGAATTATTGTTGATGAAGAAAAAAAAGAGAAAAAGTGAGGGGGAACAACAAAAAAAAAACAAAAAAAAAACAAAAACAAAAACATGGGATTCATATCAAATTATGTAACTAACAGGCTAAACAATTATACCGATGCTCTGAGTAAAAAGTTAAATACTTCTTGGTCCGAGTGCTGGGCTGTGACGTCATCATCAGTCACCAGCCTGAGCCGTTTTTACAGGTCGAGCCAAATCATATAACAATATAAGAATAATAGTATTAATCGATTTGTGATGACTTTTTTTTTTAATTGTCAG
The DNA here is from genome assembly GCA_028031935.1 of Paedocypris micromegethes. Classification (NCBI taxonomy): domain Eukaryota; kingdom Metazoa; phylum Chordata; class Actinopteri; order Cypriniformes; genus Paedocypris; species Paedocypris micromegethes. Next base: position 1,900,754 of record CM051499.1, on the reverse strand, counting down.
AGAAAACAATTTTACAAAACATTTACAACTTTCAAAAAACACAACAATACCCTTGCAATGAAATACACAAAGTACGGATTATATAAAGAACAATCCAAGCCAAATCAAAAAGAAAAAAAATAAATAGAATAATTAAATAAAATAACAAAATCAAATAAAAACATAAATAAAACAAGAAATGTACATAAAAAGTTAGTAATTTAAAGAATCGTTGTAGATGAAGAAAATAAAGAGAAAAGGTGAGGGGGAACAACTAAAAAAAAAACAAGGGATTCATTTTAAATGATGTAACATGAACAGGTTAAACAATTGTACTGGCGCTCTAAAAAGTTAGGTACTTCTTGGATTTTTTTCAATGTTTTTTTTTTGTTAAATACTTCTTGGTCCGAGTTCTGTAGCGGGGCTGCGACGTCATCATCAGTCGCCAGCCCGAGCCGCCAAATCCCCGCGGTGCGTGATGACGTCAGGCGGCGCGTCACCCGAGCAGCTCCAGCAGACGCACCTCCGTCAACAAGCTCGCGCGGTGCTGCCATGTAGAGCTTCTACTCTTACTCCACGCACCTACTCCACGCTCACGAAGCGACTGTCATCCGCCCGCGGGGCCCGGACGCTCGGGATAATCGCGTCACTTCCGCCGCTCCCTCCGCTCGCTTCTGGACGTCCCGACCGGACCCGTCCCGTCCCGTCCCGCTAGCGACATGGGCCTACACCCTCTGGAGTTCAGCGAGTGCCACCTGGACAGCCCCGCCTTCCGCGACAAGATCAAAGCGCACGAGAGCGAGCTGGACAAGACCGGCCGCTTCATCAAGGAGCTGTACAAGGACGGCAAGAACCTCATCAACGCCATCAAACGTGAGTCTGAACTTTAAAACTCTGAACTTTACCTGAAAAGTACGGAGCCCGGACGTTAAAAAAGTCACGTGACCCCGCGTGCTCAAGGTCAACGCGCGCGCTCCCGACTCGCCAGGTGAACGGACGCGCGCGCGCTGACCTCACCTGATCTGAGGCGTGAAGAGTAGCGGACCACATACTTGAGTAAAAGTACGGGTACGTCAGAGGTGTAAAGAGTTGCTGACCACCATACTTGAGTAAAAGTACGGGTACGTCAGAGGTGACAGACATACTTGAGTAAATGTACGGATACGTCAGAGGTGTATAGAGTAGCTGACCACCCTACTTGAGTAAAAGTACGGGTACGTCAGAGGTGACAGACATACTTGAGTAAATGTACGGGTACGTCAGAGGCGACAGACATACTTGAGTAAAAGTGTTGGGTATGTCAGAGGTGTAAAGAGTAGCTGACCACGCTACTTGAGTAAAAGTACGGGTACGTCAGAGGTGTAAAGTGTTGCTGACCACCATACTTGAGTAAAAGTACGGGTACGTCAGAGGTGTAAAGAATTGCTGACCACCCTACTTGAGTAAAAGTACGGGTACGTCAGAGGTGACAGACATACTTGAGTAAAAGTACGGGTACGTCAGAGGCGTGAAGAGTAGCGGACCACCATACTTGAGTAAAAGTACGGGTACGTCAGAGGTGTAAAGAGTAGCTGACAGCCATACTTGAGTAAAAGTACAGATACGTCAGAGGTGTAAAGAGTAGCTGACAGCCATACTTGAGTAAAAGTACAGATACGTCAGAGGTGTAAAGGTTATAAGCCGAGATACTAGAGTTAAAAAGTACTTCTGTGAAAGTAAAAGTAAAATGCCCAATATTCTACTAAAGTAAAAGTAGCGTTACTAATACTGATAAAACTACTTTTAAGTATAAAAGTAAAAGTAATGCGAGGAAAAAGTGGCATTATAGAACTATATTGTTCTATTAAATTGTTGTAATTACATTGAAAATGAATGCATTTTATTACAAAGCTTCTGTGTAATCTGCGCCGCCTCAAGACACTAAATCACACAGGCTTCTCAGAGGCTGATAAACCTGTAAAAACTTGTAACTAAATAGATTCTTTTCAAATACATGTCATGAAATAATGACCTAAATTATGTTCCAAAATCATCTTCAACATTACGTTATCTCCTTTATATCTAGTAGAAGATAAATCATATCTCTCACAGTCTCACAAACGTGAGCTTTGAGATCTCGCAGCTTTATTACACAGTGAGACGTGTGGAGCTTTTGTGCGCTTTGAGACAGTTAAACTGTGAAAAGCACCTTACAGATGCTCAGAACTTGAGCTTGAGCTTCACACACGGTCACTGCGCCTCACACTTGTCCCGACTGAGACGATATGTTGAACATTCCTCTGTCGTTTTACCCGCATTTTCACATCCGTTTTACCTGCATTTTTGCCGACACAGGCGTGATGGACCGCGCGCAAACCAATAGCGTGTCGGAATGATGCGCGTTTATACGTCTCGTCCAACCACAATCATTTACCGCCGTGATTTGTCCGGATGTTTTTTTTTTTCTATCGATTCAACACGAAAATAGAACTAACCGGTAACGCGGCTGGTTTTGAAGAAGTAACAAATAGAAAGTACCGACATTTGCTTAAAAAAAACAAGTAGAAAGTAGAAGTAGAAAGTAAGTGGAAAAATAAATACTCTAGAAAAGTAAAAGTAAGCCCAATGTCTACTTTAGTTAGGTAGTAGTATCACTTTGTTACTTGACACCTCTGCCGGACAGCCATACTTGAGTAAAAGTACTGATACGTACTGTATAAGTTACTCCAATACAAGTACAAAGTCACCACTATAAAAAAGACTTGAGTCAAAGTAGCTACAATAATAGACATAAATATATTTTAGCTTAATTTTTTTGGTCCAACGTGAATAAATGTAACGTCTATTATTGTAATAGCCGCTTCTGTCACGCCGAGCACTCTGTGTGTGTGTGTGTGTGTGTGTGTGTGTGTGTGTTTAGTTCTGACAGAACGTTCCAGCAGCATCAGCTCCGCTCGCATCAGGGTGTTTTCCGGATCTCTGGACTAGCCTAGCTTAGCTTAGCCTAGCCTAGCCTAGCCTAGCCTAGCGCTCCAGTGTTTACAGTCGCCTGGGCCAGGTTCAGGGTTTAAAGGTGTGTGTGTGTGTGTGTCAGTGTTCATTCATTGATCAGTCGCAAAAGACGAAAGAAATATCTGCTCGTCAAAGGATGAGGTGATACGATGCTGCGTCTTTCCGCTAGCATTCACTGTTGAAGCGCTAGCAGATTGAGAGTGTGTGGATTGTTAGATTTAGATCAGATTTACATTCAACTTTAGTTTTGTTGTGCAAGGACAATGAAAAGCAGTCACACACACACACACACACACAATGAGATGCAGTTGTTCTTTTTTTATTTGTTCACTTTAAAGATCAATTATACATTAAAGATCTATTTTTATTTTGTCATCGTCTGCTCCGCTAGTTTCCCGCGCCGCCATGTTTGAAAGAACGAGAAGAACAAGTGACGGATCAACGTACGTTTGTTTTTTTTTTGGCATCAACGTATTTCCGTAAATGATGATGTCGACTAGTCGTTGCAGCTCTGCTCCACACGCGGACGTTTTCCTAAAGTGAAAATTATCGTAATAATATCGACCTGGAAAAATGTGATGAATCGCCTCCGACTCTCAACCCTCTTGGACCGCGACTGCGGTGGTGAGGAACCACGAGGCCGAGCTCCTGACCCGTGACCCCAGAGGAGACCAGATCCTCCAATGGGAAGCCCACACTGCGCTGTTCATGTTATTTTCCACTCGGACTGGGATCTCGTGCTGGAAAATATGCTGTCACTGGTTTTCCTTTCAGAGAGCTTTCCCAGTATCTCAGTCTGTAGAGCGCTGATGTTTCAAACACCGGGTCATGGGTTCGACTCCCAGGGAAAGTAGGAATTTCTTCAATTGTGAAAGTTGTAATGAAATGTACGTAAGGCAAGGTAAAGGCAAGGTAAAGGCAAGGTAAAGGCAAGGTAAAGGCAAGGTAAAGGCAAGGTAAAGGCAAGTAAAAGTTAAAGTTAAAGTAAAGAGCTGAGTGCATTATTGCGTTTGTACAAGTGCGACAAACAGAAATCGGAAGTGCGTTTTTCGAGAACAAAGTCGTAAAAAACGTTTCATCCGTACAACAAACGCACATTGTCGACATCGGCGACTTTGGTTGTGGGCGCACGATACAGTGTGTTTTTAGGGTTTTGACACATCTGTAGCTCCTCATCAGAGAGAGTTTCAGTGCGGGTGGAAACATTGTTACTAGGGGTGTGACGAGACGCTTTTCACACGAGATGAAAACTAGACGAGGCGATGTTTTATCTGTACTTTATTTAGCTAAAACGTTCAAGACTGTTGATGCGTCTCACTCTATTTTCATCAGTTGCATGCAGTGATAACCAGATAGCCAACATAATACTGATCGTACAAAATATGATGCCATAACATTGCCAGTCAAGTAATTTCACAGAAAATGTAAATTGTCAATAGTATAAAAGAAATCCATCGAGCGCAGTCATTAAACACACTATTTATAGACAAAGACAAGTCTTCCGGTAACTTGTATAGAATGGTAGAATCATTTTGGCATCAAGTTCAACTCAACATCAATGCTCTTCATTATGATTAAATTCACTGTGTTCATTTTAGCTCTAAAAACCATATTTATTGAAAGTGTCCAGTCAGTTATTGTCCAGAACAAGTGAAGGACGTGAGGTTCTTTCCCTTCATGTCGTCATCTGAAGGAGTTTTACTGCTTTTCTCTCATGTTTCTGCTCGACTGCGGCGAGAGTCAATCGTTTAGATAGTAATGTAATACACGTGTATTACACACATTAGATTAAACTCGCACGATTTTATTCACATTTTATTAAACACATTTTATTGAAGTTTAACTTGTTCGCTATGTCATCACAGACGATCTTGTAGTGTGAGCTGTCGGGGTGGGCGGGGCAAAGGCGGAGATCCGCTCAGAGGGAGGAGCTGCTCATACCACTGCTCATACGAAAACGCTCGCGCACGAATCCTTTAAAAATGTTTGATTCCACACACTGTTGCAAAGATGGCGCCAAATTCTCACAATCCGAGAAGCAACGGATCTGGCGCGATCTCGTCACACCGCTAGAAATCGGTGATTAAAATACCTCCCGAGTTTTTTTGAACGTCGAAAAATTGCAAAAAAAAAAAAA
>CM051499.1:1866549-1881380 GCA_028031935.1 Paedocypris micromegethes | reverse complement strand
TTTTTTTAATTTACTGTTGAGCTCGATGTCATCGCTATTCCTAAATTGATACACTATTATACATTAATTAATAAAACACATACACAAGGCTTTTCATACATTAAACACTCTGCGACTCGAAACGACACGTTTTGTCTAGTCCTTTTATTGATTTCTAAATCTCGTTTTTCTATATTCATGTGTGTTTAACCTCTTTTACGAGCGCAATAAATGAAAAAATGAAAGATAATTTTTTTTTTTACATAATTTAGTGTTATTACACATAGTATTACTTATTATTTACTTATTTTCATCGATTGTTTGTGTCGTAACAAAAGTATATGTCTTACCTAAATAGCTCATAATTATTGATAAATAATTAATCTAAAATACTTCCTTTGCCAAGACTTGTGTGTCGCACTGCAGCCGACAGAACTTCTATTCGCCATTTTCGTTATCGCAAACTTTTTCTGCGATCAGAAATCGCCGTCACTCGCTCAGATCAGGTGTCGTTCCGCAAATTCCCATGAACTTGTCTTAAACTCATGTGACGCACCAATCAGACTTTTCGAGGTGTCTGAGTGACCTTAGATGACCTACAAAATGTCGTTTAATGTCTCTAAAACCATACAAGCTCAAACGAAACTTTTCGCTGCACAAACGAATGAGACCGTTTTCGTTTGGCGTTTGGTGGGTGGGGCCAGGTTTTTGGGTGTGCCTTTATTAGCTGCCACTCCCCGTCCTCAAATCACGTTTTTTCTCTTGTTAAAGGTACAGTAGTAAAACACAACCCAGTCAGGATTGTTTCGTCTCCACTGATTTGAAATGTGTTTTTTTTTTTCCTGCCGAGTGTAACGTCCAATCAGCGCGTTGGTCTGAGCTGTGACTCCTCCCTCTTGCAGGCGGACGTCTCTGTGGAGGCGATGAGGCAGCACTTCCAGGAGTGTTCTCTGGAGTACGTCTGCAAGCTGCAGGAGATCCAGGAGCGAAAGAAGTTTGAGTGCGTGGAGCCGGTGAGCAGGACGTCCTACATCCGTCCACATCCGGAGGAATAAAGTGATCGTGTTTCATAGCTGGAGTGTGTCGGTGTGGCCACTAGGGGCAGTGTCGAAATTGTGTCCTGCATTTAACCCTTCGGTGAAGTGACCCACACTAACCCGGAGCAGTGGGCAGCTTTATCTTCCGGACGACCAACAGGAACAGCCACGACTATGTACATATAGCACTGCCATTCGCTATTTTGCCATTTTGTTATTTTTTGTTTTTTTTTTTTGTTTTGTTTTTTAAACGCTGCCATTCATGTTTTTTTCTTTCTTTTTTTTTAACGCTATCCCTTCGTGTTTTTTTCTTTCTTTTTTATTAAACGCTGCCATTCGTGTTTTTTTTTTAACGCTGGCCATTTTTGTTTTTTTTTTAAACGCTACCATCTCTCTCTTTTTTTTTTTAAACGCAGCCATACGTGTTTTTTTTCTTTCTTTTTTTTTTTTTTAACGCTGCCATTCTTGTTTTTTTTTAACACTGCCATTTTGTTATTTATTTATTTTTTTTTGTTTTTTTTTTTTTTTTTTTTTTTAAACGCTGCCATTCGTGTGTTTTTTTTTAACGCTGCCATTTTTGTTTTTTTTTAAACGGTGCCATTCTTTGTTTTTTGTTTTTTTTTTTACGCTGCCATTTCGGTTTTTTTAAACGCTGCCTATGTCTTTTTTTTTTTAACGCTCCATTTTTGTTTTTTTCTTTTTTAAACGCTGCCATTCGTGTTTTTTTTTTCGCTGCCATTTTTTTTTTTCGCTGCCATTCTCTTTTTTTTTTTTTTAAACGCAGCCATTCGTGTTTCTTTTCTTTCTTTTTTTTTTTTTAACGCTGCCATTCTTGTTTTTTTTTAACACTGCCATTTTGTTATTTATTTTTTTTTTTTTTTTTTTTTTTTTAAACGCTGCCATTCGGTGGTTTTTTTTTTAACGCTGCCATTTTTGTTTTTTTAAACGGTGCCATTCTCTCTCTTTTTTTTTTTTTTTTTTTTTTTTAACGCTGCCATTTTTGTTTTTTTAAACGCTGCCAGTCGTGTTTTTTTTTTAACGCTACGCTTCCATTTTTGTTTTTTTAAACGGTTGCCATTCTCTCTCTTTTTTTTTTTTTTTTTTAACGCTGCCATTTTTGTTTTTTAAAAACGCTGCCAGTCGTGTTTTTTTTTTTTAGCACTGCTATTCTTGTTTTTTTTTTTTTTTTAATGCTGTTATTCATCTTTTTTTTTTAATGCTGCAATTCATCTTTTTTTTTTTTTTTTTACGCTGCCATTCATCTTTTTTTTTATGGCGTCATCTTTTTTTTTTTTTTTTCAATGCTGCCATTTATCTTTTTTTTCATTTGCACAGTTAGTTTAGTTTGTAATAATGTGCAATGTTGGAGCCGGTTACCAGCGTCACTTGAGCTCCTTCTCAGCTGGCCGTCCTGCGCCCCGCCCATTCATTACATATTAATGATTCTGTTTTATTTATATCAATCTTTAATACGATAATGTATTGCATTTTCATATTCATAAATCAGCCAAATTCATGCTGATTTATTGCTGGTGTAATGACCGGGAGATATGCACTCTAACTACAAACCGGAGAACTACAAGTCCCATGATGCACTGCTTCTACTGCCTTGCCTTGCTATTAATTATGCATTTATAGATGGTAAACAATTTTCTTAATTTTTATTGGGGTTTTTTTTTGCAGCATTTTCCTATTTCTAATGAATTATTCAATTGAATAATTTTTGACTTTTTTTTATTTAATTTTTTACATTTTGCTCTTTAAATGTTTATGACTATACTTTGCGAACAAATGACAGTATACATTTATACTAATACGCTGAATTATTCTAATTTGACAGCCCTGTTTTATGATATTTATGGAACGTATTTGGAGGGGGGGTGTAATATTTAACGTAATATTAACGCCATTAATCACAGTTGCGTTTTTTTTACTTTTGGTGGCAACGTGTTAGGAATAGAACCCAGAGAGTCGTGCGCTGTCTCCAGGTGCGGCTCATTAAGATCAGCAGCTCACAGTCATTGAGTTCAGGTGTTGTCCTTAGATGCAAAGTGTTTAAGTGACTCTGACCTACTTTCCCCTCTCAGCAGCAACAACAGACACAGTTACTTTACAACATGCAAATAACTTGCTCTGTCTAAAAGCCGAAGCTTTAGATTCATACGGATTAGATAAACAGAAAATGTATTTACTTACACTAGCATTTTAAAACAGACATTCTAAGCTTTATGTAGACGTGTGTTTCATTTAGAGTGATAAGTTATTAGGTTACAGTTTGTTTTCAGCTGACAAAGAGAAGGCAAAATGCGCTTCACGTTTTTTTACAAAAACACCAACGTCCTTTTTTATTAAGATGTGAACCTAAAAATTGCAAGTTGAACAAAAATGATACTAAATTATATTTACAGTACTTAAACGAGTTGTTTATTAGTGTTGAGTGTTACATTAATTACATACTACACCTCATTACGCATTATTCCACAGCTTTAGTCACTTAATCGCAATTAATCGATATTATTTGGTTTGGCGATTAACTAGTTAAAGAATCGGTTTGACTGCACTAACACACACACACACACACACACACACACGTATGTATTCTTTGTTAAGTGTGTGTGTGTGTGTGTGTGTGTGTGTGTGGGTGTGGGTTTTCCAGATGCTGGCCTTCTTCCAGACGGTGCTTCACCTTCTAACCATCAGGGATACAGCTGGCCAAAGACTTTGACCATTATAAAAAAGCTCTGCAGATCATATTCAGAACGTAGTGGTCATCACACATGTTCACACACACCACAACACAATCCCGAGGAACGTGATGTGAATGTTTCTTCTGACTAGTGATTGATGAGAGATCTTTTTCGTTGTGATGTTAATCAGGATGTGACGTACAGTAGGAACGTTACTGGGACAGGAAAGAGCTTTCCAGAGGAAACACCACTGACCTTCTATTGTGCGTACTTTAACGGAAGTGTGTGTGTGAAGAGAGAGAGAGAGAGAGAGAGAGAGAGTAGATTGTTGAGAGAGAGATAAAGAGAGAGAGAGAATTGTTTGTATGAAATATAGTGGTTTGTTGTTAGGAGAGAAAGGATAGGAATAAGCAGATTGTTGCTTTTGTGTTTGTTTTTACTGATTCTTGTTTTGGGTTTTTGTGTTTTTTTGTTGTTTTTTTTTTTGTTTTTTGTGAAAGATGATAGAACGTGTCTTTTCCAGTGGAGCTGTGTGATGTCTGTGAGCGAGAGAGAGAGTCCGTGTGTGTGTGAGTCGAGAGTCGCTAGAAGAATCTCGCTGAGAGGAGAGTTTGTGTGTGTGTGTTGTGTTGTGTGACTGTTCGCTAAGCTCGTTTCCTGGTGAAGCGAGTGGAGAGCGGCCTCGACGGAGAGAGTGTGGGTGTGTGAGTGTGGGACGTGATCTGAGCTCGGATTTTTATGAATTTTTTGTTTTTCGTGTGTGATGTGGGCATGTGCGCAGGTGTGTGTGTTGTGTGAGAGAGCGTGAGATGCGCCAGTCGAGAGAGAGCGTGTGTGTGGTGGATTGTGCGTGGACGATGAGCGTGTGTGTGTGGTGTGTGTGTTTGGAATGTGTGTTTTGTGTGTCATGTGTGTGTAGGTGTGTTGATGTGAAGGAGACGCGCGAAGCGGAGCACAGATCGAGGCGCGGCCCGAGTGTTGCGTGGGAGCGCTTAGAGAGAGCGAGAGAGCGGAGCTAGAGAGCGCGCCGCACCTGGGAGGCCTGCGGTGGGGGGGGGGGATGATCCTGTGAATTTGTTTTGTTTGTTGTGTGTGTGTGTGTGTGTGTGTGTGTGTGTGTGTGTGGGTGTGTTGTGTGTGATGTTTGTGTGTGGTTTCTCGCGCGCAGATCTCCCCCGAGCCAGTATTGCGACCCAAGGAGGATCGAGAGAGCGACGAGAACTTGGTTTTTTTTTTTGGTGTGTGTGTGTGTGTGTGGTGTGTGTGTTTGTGTCGTTTCAGTTCAGTGAAGTACAGTGACTTTAATGGCCGAGTTTGTACTCGACCACAAGGAATTAGATATCACAATAAACATGTGTAATACACAATCACAATAAACACGTGTAATACACAATCACAATAAACATGTGTAATACACAATCACAATAAACATGTGTAATACACAATCACAATAAACACGTGTAATACACAATCACAATAAACACGTGTAATACACAATCACAATAAACACGTGTAATACACAATCACAATGAACATGTGTATTACACGTAATAAATATTGGTTACATTTTAATGTGTTTTTTTTATTCCATTTTAGTTTTTTCTTGTATTTTGGACTAAGAGGGAACGAAAGACAGAGAGTAAAAAAAAAACATAAATAGAATAAAAAAAAGAAAGACACAATAATGTAACCTATATTTCAAAAATAAAAAACAGTGATTTGCTTTGAAACATCAATAAAAATAATAATAAGAAACTCCATAAAAAATGCACAATTATTGCACATTCTAGCAATTTGTTTTGGAAAAAAAAAAAGGAGTTTGGTGTGAAATGATTAGCTCTTGTGTGTGATTCGCGTCATGTGCTCTTCCTCTCCTCCGTCTCTTCCGTTTCCCCTGTGTGTCTGACCTCTGACCTCTGACCTCGTTCCCTCCGTGACCTGCGCACATCCTCTGAAGGTCCGCCTTTAAATTCCCGTGTGACCTCTTGACCTCCTGCCGTTTCTGCCATCTTTCCTTTCACTCCACACACTCTTCATCATTCATCCTCTTTTCTGCACGCCATCTTCATTTGTATTTTTTTATTCTCTTATTTTGATAATCGATTAATCGCCCGTTTTTAATTTTCCCGATTAATCGCACTACCAACGAAAACCACAGTATAAGATACAATAAAGTATGCAGTACAATACAGTATAATACAAATACAATAAGGATACAAATTAACAACTGTATACAACTATAAGCAGATCAGGGGTGTAAGGTACTTGAGTAAATGTACTTCACTACTTTACTTAAGTATGTTTTTGGCTACTTTGTACTTGCACTGAGTATAAACAATATAAGCAACTTTTACTCTCTACTCCACTGCATTTGTGATTGAGTAGCAGTACTTTTCACTCCACTACATTTGAACGAACACTTATCGTTACTCGCTACATTGTGATTGTGATTTATACCGTGGTTAATTTCTTGGGCGGACGAGGTGAATATCGCCATCTTTAGGCTGCTGAAGGTAATGGAGGCTATTTGTGAATTAGAAACCACAAAAACGCAAATTAGGGGCGTAAAAATGTGTTTTACTAATGTTATTATATGAAATATAACTTTATATAATACATATAATATAAAATTTACTAATCAGATTAATCATTTTATTTTATATCTACTTGCAAATGTAAGTGATTGAGACTGACTTTTTGTTCTTTTTATCTACTTTGTTCTACCAGTTTTCAAACATTGAGGTTAAATTCTGTTTCTGTCTTGGAAAACAATAGTTTGTTTTCACATTTCTTTTTTTTTTTGGGCCTATATTGAGCACAAAGAAAAAAACTTCTTAATACTTAAGTTCTTTTCAAATGGGATACTTTGCTACTTTGACTCAAGTCTTTTTGAAATGGGTGACTTGTTACTTGTAATGGAGTAATTTTTACAGTAAGTATCTGTACTTTTACTCAAGTATGGCTGTCCGGTACTCTTCACACCCCTGAAGCAGAGTGCTTACGGGCGATGAAATCCTTGAAAATGCTTGAGTTTGGAATGAAATGTGTGAAAACGCTTGAAAATGTAATTCTACAGTGGACTCCAGATAAGTGCACGTCCTCGGGACCGGACCCAAGCTTAGGCGGAGCTTGTGGAGACGAGTCACGTATATGACCACACCCCCACTACTACTTTAACTACTACAACTACAGTCTATATCAATCATCTAAACGAAGCCTTTTGACCAGGGGTGTGCAAACTTCCACATGCGCCCCTTTAAATGTTTTAATCCGGCCCGCCAAACTTTTTAAAAATGAAATGAAAGTCAGATACTCTTTTATGTAAATCCAGTTAATTTGTTATGAAGGGTTATTTTATTTTATGTTATGTTTCTATGTAGGTCTTATTAAAAAGCGGAACCATAAACGTACACTAAACGAACACTAAACGTACGTAAACGAATTGTATTAGTATATTTTAAACGTTTTTTTACATTGTCAGTCTATGGAATCAGAAAATCTTTCGTATAAACAAACGAAAATCTTCACGTTTTGGTTAGAACATTTTTTTCACTTCTGATTTTTTTCGTCCGTTTCATTTCTTGTTTCGTTTGGACTTCAGGCACAAGCTTCACGTAGGGAAGGTCGTTTCTTTTGCGTTTTCTGTCAGGGTTGGTGTTGTTTTGCCAAGCTGCTTTTTGTTTTTTAGAATGCGTGAAATTTGGGACGGTCACCTGACTCTCTTTTTTTGTCCAGACAATTTAAAACGTTGGTTCGATCCAAAAGTGATAACGTTTTGGTCGTACGAGATTTTGACGCTCTGTTAAAACTAAACTGAAATAATCTTGAGAGGTGTTCAGATTCATGGCGACACAAACTATTTACTCTGTATTATCAATATAAATGCATATAAAAAGTTAATGCATTAACGCAGTGATCTCCAACAGTTTTGTCATCACGGACCGGTCGACGTTTGATGATTTCATTTTGGGTGGGGGGGGGCACATTTTCAGATTTTAGTATTTATTTTGCTATTTAACAAATAATAGTATTTATTTGTATTTAAACATGCATTATAAATAAAAAACTGTTCTACCAAAAGGCAAATATAGAGTGAATTACCATATTAACTAGTGGAACCAATGAAGACTGCCGTGTTTTGGTTTTGGAAGTTTCTTTTTATATCAAAAATCAATATTTTTATCAATATTTTAATAATAAGTAAGCTTGAATCGCAGATGCAAAAGGACACGTTGTCATTTTCTAAGTGTGTGTGCTCATTGCTCAACTCAGATTTGTCCGGTACTGAAACCTTAAAGCAAGCAGAAGTCTCGCAAACTTCCCGTAACTGTCTCTTTGCTCCGAACTGTGGTACTCTAAAGTACAGCGGTTTAGGTAAAGAACCGGTCGTGAAGGGTTTTGGAGCCTACATATGGGCGTCGCCACCGTTGACGTGTTGTTTCGTCCTCAGACCCGCAATCGCTTCGAAGGAACCCGCTCGGAGGTCAACGACCTGATGAAGAAGATCAAGGAGTGCCCGCAGGAGTACCGGCAGACCAGCTCCATCAGCAGCGAGGGCTACCTGTACATACAGGAGAGAAGTAGGCCCCGCCCACGCGTCTAGAGTGCTGCCACGCCCCCCCCCTGACCCCTGTGGCTCCTCCCACAGGACCGCCTCCTTTCGGCTCCAGCTGGGTGAAGCGCTACTGCACCTTTGTCAAAGAGCAGAAGATTCTGCACATGATCACGTTTGACCAGAAGTCTGGAGGCAAGCTTGTGAGTAGAAACGGAAATAGAACGTCTTTATTGTCATCGTACCATATTGTTTCAATGAAATGGGGAACACTACTCCAATTGGTGCGTGAAAAGGGAACGAGCAATCCAATTTAAACCAATTAATCGCACTTCCCTGACCAAATTAATCGCGATTAATCGCAGTTAAAGGACTGTATCTTGTAATATCGGATATTTAGGTGTAATATGTAAATGAATGCAAACTCAATACTATACAAACACTCTTTTAAACACTGTTATATAATTCAGTAAGACTTTTGTAATATTTGCAATATATCTTCTTTGTTTTTAAACCTTCTGAGTCGCAATTTTTTTCAAGATAAAACACAGTCCAAAAAAATCTCTGTCAATATATATATAGGTGTTATACATCAATAGAAACTTAAAGTGCCTATTTTTTTAGGTTACACTCATAATAAAAAGAGGACGTTGTGTTTTTTGTAAAAAATAAAAAAAAATAAAACGTGAAGCGCATTTTGCCTTCTCTTTGTCAGCTGAAAACAAACTGTAACCTAATAAATACTTATCACTCTAATATGAAACACACGTCTACATAAAGCTTAGAATGTCTGTTTTAAAATGCTAGTGTAAGTAAAACTTTACACAAATATATTCTGTTCATCTAATCCGTATGAATCTAAGATGAGGTTTATGTCGTCTCGTCTTCCCTCATTATTGTGTAATGAGCTGAGATGGCCCCGCCTCCTCGCACCCTTCACTCCCGCACACACCAGCTTCCCCCGTAAAAGTGCACGACAGTCTCACAGCAGATTCACTGTACGTTTATTGCGTTTTGACGAAGAAACACTTCAGATGCTTTGGCAGCGAGGAAGAATTAGACCGACAAAGAGCGTCGGCTTTTTCAACAGATTCGATCCGACCAAGAAACTGACGAGCAAGTTATTTGCAGTTGAAAATACTGTCAACGCGTAAAAAATAATTAACGCGATTAAACATTTACATTGCCTTAACGCGTTAACTTTGACAGCACTAATATTTATATATATATATATATATATACTAGGTGTGTGACGAGATCCGTTGCTTCTCAGGTGATGCGATTGCATATATCGTGAGAATTTGGCGCCATCTTTGCTACAGTGTGTGGAATCAAAAGTTCGTTCAAAAGTGCACGAGCGTCACGAATTTCATGCCGGCATAAGCAGCTCGATTTGAGCGCACGGATCTTTGCGCTCGAGCTTCAGCATAAATAAAACTTCAGATGATGTGAGTCTCGCCAGCGACATGAAGGGAAAGAACCTCACGTCCTTCACTTGTTCTGATTTTTTTATACTATTGGCAATTTCCATTTTCTGTGAAATTACTTGACTGGCAATGTTATGGCATCATATTTTGTACGATCAGTATTATGTTGGCTATCTGGTTATCACTGCATGCAACTGATGAAAATAGAGTGAGACGCATCAACAGTCTTGAACGTTTTAGCTAAATAAAGTACAGATAAAACATTGCTCTCCTGAAATTTTATCACAGATTTTTTTTTATTTGAAAAAAAAAAAAAAATCTAAATATCTAGTGTCTCGTCTCGTGGGAAAAGTGTTTTGTCCCGCCCCTAATATATAGACATTGAATTAAATAGAATGCAGATAATGTACTGTAATCAGTAGTGTGTCACGGGCAGAAGCTTCCTGTTAGCTCATCACTTCACGTGTGTTTTCCAGGGCGAGACGGACTCGGTGACGCTGAAGTCGTGTGTACGCAAGACCACGGAATCCCTGGACAGGAGGTTCTGCCTGGACATTGAGATCACGGACCGGTACGTCTGCTCACACCCTCAGGAGAACCTCTCTTCCTGTAGACACGGCGGCGTTCTCTACATCCCTGCCGTTTGGTTTGGTCGTCTATTTCGTAAGCCAGTGGTTTTTATAAAGCAAGTTAACCCTCCGATGTTTTAGTTTCAGAGGAACATCAGTGATGTTTGACCCGGGGGACTTTTATTATGCATAAAAGTGTCAGAAAGCAAATCGTTCCCCAAAACTCTGTGTGTGTGTGTGTGTGTGTGTGTGTGTGTGTGTGTGTGTGTGTGTGTGTGTGTGTGACAGTGGTGTATTATTTCTCGTTGTAAAGAAACTAATAGTATTTGATCTTTCTGACTATTTTTAGCTTTATTTTGAAGGGTCATTATCTTTGTAACATAAACATGTAGCGGACAATACAAATATGCCAATTAAGCCGTTTTTTGTTTTTAAATGTAAGATTACACTAACTAAGACAAGCAGGAGAAAAAGTGGACGTATTTTTCTTCTTTTTTTTTTTTTTTTTTTACTTTTACCACTGGTCAATTTGACCCGAACATTATCTTTGTAACATAAACATGTAGCGAACTTTACAAATATGTCAACTGAATCATTCTATTTTTTTATATGATGATTACACCAAATAAGCCAAGCAGGAGACGTTTCAAAGTGAAGAAGTGCTTTTAAGTAGTTGTTAAATATTTTTACACTTTGAAAATGGTTCAGTTTGACCCGAGCATAATAGGAGGGTTGATCAATATTAATCAACCTATTGCTTTTCTTTAGAAGTTGGACTGGACGCCCTGATGTGTTTTATTATTATTATAATATTATTTTTAATACAGTATTTACACAAATATAAGCACCCTTTTTTCAAATTTTACACTCTCCAAAACTTTGGGGCTTCTTTGCTTATAATCGCTATTTTCAAACATGCACCTGTACACGTGTGTGTGTATATATAAGCGCCCATTTTACTAGATTTCATGTCAGGAACAATCACAAGTATCCAGAATCTCGTCTTTATCCGCACTTTATCAGGTGGGTGCTTATATTTGCATAAATACGGTGATTAGTATTGGTTTTTTTATGCTCAGTATTGTAAGGCTTCAGACCCATTTTATTTACATAAATGTACATTTTCATAAAAACCGTCCCAAGCAGATGGGTGAAATGGAAAATAGCGCCTTTATGTCCGTTGCTCATCTGTATTGTGCTGTATTTAAATAGTAACGTGTTGTGGAAAACGGCTAAAGTAAATTTAGTTCAATATTTTAAATAAATCTTTCATTTCAAACTTTAGACAAAGATAATTTACCGTATTTTTCGCCGTATAAGACGCACTTTTTCTTCCCCAAATCTGAGGGTGAAAAGTTGGTGCGTCTTATACGGCGAATGCAGAGATCCGCGGAGCGCGCTCACCGCCATCTTAGTGTGCAATACCGCGGTATACATACGTGTCTCGCTTTCTTTCTCACGCAGAATCTTGTGAAACAATGAAACCATGATTTCCAAACGAAAACAGACTTTGATCAAAATAAAACAAGCAGATTTTCTCGCGCGCGTCTTTAAAACTAAAACAGCCGCTCTTCTCTTAAAGGCACAGCGCAGAAAACAGAGCGTCAGGCGTATGCGCGTGAAGTACAAACTGTGTTTGATTAGTAATGTCTGTGCCGTCATTGGTAGTTGTAAGTTACAACTTGTAAGGAAACTAATGTGTAATACTGTATTAAGGTGTTTATATACTTGTATAAAAAATGTAATTCATGAATTATCACCGTATCCACGGTATTGCAAAATCCATATCGCGGCACATCTCAATACCGCTATTGACGTTAATACCGCTATATACCGCCCAGCGCTACTCTCACTGTTTACTGACTTTACTGACTGTTCATGTCACATGTTTGACATACAATTGTTCTTAAACTGCTGTTCACTTTTATACAGTTGATATAAAATATTTTACTACAGTATTTGGTTCAGAATCTTTTTTTTCTAGATTTTCCTCCTTTAAAATTCCTCCTATAAAATCCTTATACGCCGGTGCGTCTTGTATGGCGAAAAATACGGTAATCAATTTTTATTTTTATCTGTAATTCTGCTAGCCGTTATAATCTAAATTCTAAAGCTGATGGTTTCCAATCAGCTTTAGAATTTAGACCCCTTTACTGAATTAGACAAAGAACCCTTTACTGAATTAGACAGGTCAAAGTGATCGGGACACTGTTTTTCTAGCCTAAACGGACAACAAATCCAAAAGTGTGTGGAAAAACGTTTAGGATATTTGACGGTTACCAACAGTCGTGCCCAGTCTATGACGTCACAGCAGAGAACTACTTCATCACATACCCGTAGACTGGCTCGAGATCAAGACCTGGACATTTTCTCATTGTCTTCAGCCCAAATCTGTGTTAATTGCAGGGGTGTGAAGAGTACTGGACAGCCATACTTGAGTAAAAGTACAGCTACTTACTGTAAAAATTACTCCATTACAAGTAACAAGTCACCAATTTCAAAAAGACTTGAGTCAAAGTAGCAAAGTATCCAATTTTTAAAGAACTTAAGTATTAAGAAGTATTTTATTCGTACTCAATATAGGCCCAAAAAAAAGAAATGTGAAAACAAACTATTGTTTTATATAATTTGATACAAAAACAGAATTTAACCTCGATGTTTGAAAACTGGTAGAACAAAGTAGATAAAAAGAACAAAAAGTCAGTCTCAATCACTTAAATTTGCTAGTAGAAATAAAGTAAAAGGATAAATCTGATTTGTAAATTATATATTATATGTATTATATAAAGTTATATGTCATATAATAACATTTGTAAAACGCATTTTTACGCCCCTAATTCGCGTTCTTGTGGTTTCTACTTCACAAATAGCCTCCATATAAGAGTTCATATTTAGGTCATTATTTCATGACATGTATTTGAATAGAATCTATTTTGTTACAAGTTTTTACAGGTTTATCAGCCTCTGAGAAGCCGGTGTGATTTAGTGTCTTGAGGCGGCGCAGATTACACAGAAGCTTTGTAATAAAATGCATTCATTTTCAATGTAATTACAACAATTTAATAGAACAATATAGTTCTATAATGCAATTTTTTTCCTCGCATTACTTTTACTTTTATACTTAAAAGTAGTTTTATCAGTATTAGTAACGCTACTTTTACTTTAGTAGAATATTGGGCATTTCACTTTCACAGAAGTACTTTGTAACTCTAGTATTCTAATGAAGTAACGAAAGTGACTACTTTTGACAGCACTGCTTGCGAATGACTGGAATGTCGGCTACTCTCAGAGAGACGAGTGGCCAGAAGCCTCCTGACCAGATGCAGCACACAAGCTGAGACCTAAGCCAAGAGTGGATACCATCTACATGGTTTAAATGCGCCACTGGCCCAGTATTGTCTGGCCTGACAAGAAGGAAGCCATGACCGCTGCCAGTTCCTCAGTATCACCCGCAGACCACAAGGTTTCTTAAGAACTCTACTGTAGAATAAGCACGTACTGTACTGGAGTAGTCACACTCAGTCAGTCGTAGTAAGACAGAATACATGTGTATAAATGAGAGGGGGCAGGGTGGAGGAGTGAAGCTACAGGGGGTGGAGGTGAAGAAGGTGCAGGAGTTCAAGTACTTGGGATCAACAGTGCAGTGTGATGGGGAGTGTGGAAAAGAGGTGAAGAGGCGAGTGCAGGCAGGGTGGAGCGGGTGGAGGAGAGTGTCAGGAGTGTTGTGTGACAGAAGAGTGTCAGCTAGACTCAAAGGAAAGGTGTACAAGACCGTGGTGAGACCAGCTATGCTCTACGGCTTAGAGACAGTGGCAGTGAGAAAGAGACAGGAGGCAGAGATGGAGGCAGCAGAGATGAAGATGTTGAGCTTCTCCTCAGGAGTGACGAGGTTGGACAGAATAAGGAACGAGCACATCAGAGGAACAGCTCACGTTACTTGTGTTAGCAACAAAGTCAGAGAGGCCAGACTGAGATGGTTCGGACATGTGCAGAGGAGGGAGAGTGAATATATTGGTAGTAGGATGTTGGAGATGGAGCTGCCAGGCAGGAGGGCAAGAGGACGACCAAGGAGGAGATATATGAAGAGTTGTAGTAGAGTTCACCAGCTGAGGCATCATCTCCACGGCTCCTAGGCAACAGAGCGGTAATCTGTGCCCTGACCTGTGATCTTGGGACAGGTGGACTCCACGTCCTCTGGGACTGCAGTAGAAGGGTTCACTGATTGTTCAAAGGCCATCCAGTCCGAGCAGTGGTCAGTGGTGAAAGAAGACACGTCTCAATCCTTCGTCGTCTCATGACTCCAGCTTCCTCAGAGCTTTGACCTAGTGACTTTCAGTGTGGCCACGGTGAGATGCCACGCCCTCTGTGTTGCTATTGCGGTCTCTCTCTACAAGATGCTTCATATCTTTGGGCTAGGTGATATCTCTCCAGGACACGTCGTTGCATGTCTCCACCCCGCTCTCGCTCCGGGCACAGCTGCCAACAACCGAAGTGCGGTATGGCGCACTGGAAAGACCGGATTTTAAAAGCAGTGTCAGCTCATCATTTCTTTCTCTCTCTGTCTTTCTCTCTCTCTCTCT
>CM051499.1:1845496-1855933 GCA_028031935.1 Paedocypris micromegethes | reverse complement strand
TCTCTCTCTCTCTCTCTCTCTCTCTCTCTCTCTCTCACTGTCGCTCTCTCTCTATCTCTCTTCTCTCTCTTCCTGTCTCACACGTCTCCCTTCAGTTTTCCACACTTGTTTCTCTCTCAGTGTAACTTTCTCTGCGGTGTGTTTTCTCAGTGGATCCTCTAGTTCCTCTAGGCTGGTGTGTGTGTTGCTGGGCAACAGGACAAACTGAGGAGAGGAGAGATCCTCCAGCACATTCAGTTCAAAGCGAACGTTGTGCGTCCATCTGGATCCAAACTTCCTGTCTGATTTATCGGACTCTCTTTCATTAGATCCTGTGCATCCTTTCTATTTTTTATTATTACGTAATGTAAATGTAAGATAAGCAGATAATCTCGCTGACCTCCGGCTATCAGTGAGTAAGCGGCTGAATATTGTGCGGGATTAGTAGAAGTCCACCTGAACCTTCCTCCATCACCTGACCAGAGTTTAAGCTCAACTCGAAATATATAACACCTTTCTACGTTACAACTACGAAAAGCGCCTTACAAATGCTCTGGACTTGAACTTCTCAGTGAGGACGATCACCAGAAGTTTCCGTCAGGTTGTTTGTTTGTTGTCTGTTGCTTGTTTATTATTTATTTTTGTGTAAATAAATATATATTTATGCAAAAATTTGTGGTTTACACTACTGGGAGCCAAATCTAAATATAACAAATATATTATTGGTTTTTGTATAAATAAATATATATTTATACCTGGGGTCGACAATATAAATGGCCCGGTGGCCCGGACGGACTTTTATAACCAACCGGGCCACCAGATCGGTCCAAGTGCTGTCCAAACTCCAAATGAAAGTCGCTTTGGATAAAAGCATCTAACTGACAGTATGAAGTAAGTTAAGCGGTATTGGGCCCAAGACACAAAAATGTTTCAAAATGAGCTAGGTGACATGTTTTGGAAAAAAAAAACATCACGAGAGGAATTGAGGGAAAGCGAAAGCGAACACGAAAAGAAAAGGCAGAGAATTGCACTTCTGTTCTGTTTTTGCTCAAATGTGCTGCACTCTAAACCTACATGAAACAATATACAATGATATTCATGTTGTTCAAGCAAACAGTTTTTTGTTTTTTTTTTTTTTGTGTGCGATTAATGCGCATCGACCTGGGCCAGTGGTTTTGATAGTCGGGCCAGTGGAAAATTTCCCTTATTGTCTACCCCTGTATACAAAAATTAATTATATTTTTTGTTTCATTTTGATTTGTTCCCAGCAGTTTAAAAATACTTGAGTAAAGTTAGAAAGTCCATTTACTCAAGTATTTTTGGCTACTTTGTGCTGCGTATAAAAAATATAAGCAACTTTTACTCTCTACTTGACTACATTAGTGATCGAGTATCTGTCTCTTTACCGCGCTACATTTGAATGGACACTTGCTCATTAGTGATGTTGTGCAGATTTTTTCTCCTGCGTTAATTAACTAAATGACTAAATTATTAATTATTTTCTCCTGTAATTTACGTAAAAAAGCCTTTATTTGTCCCGCGGTACGGAAAGTGCATGTCACATCAGCAGACTGAATATATAGAGGAACACGTATATTATATATAGCTACAGTATATAAAATAAATAAGTAAATAAAAATGCATGATGCAATGCATGCAAGTGGATACTTTGTGACTTTTACTCAAGTCTTCTTGGAATTGGTGAGTTGTAACTTGTAATTGAGTCCTTGTTTTAGTAAAGTGTCAGTACTTTTACTCATGTATGGTGTAAAGTAGTAAAACTACTCTTTACACTTTGTTCCCGGTTTGTTTTCACATCTAAAAACGCACCAAAGCAAGTACTTGGTTATAGATATTGGGATATTATATATAAAGTTATTATATATAAATTGAGATAATATATATATATATATATATATATATATATAAAGATATAGTGTTTTATGTATCCGTATGCATTATACATAAACAAGCATTTATCTGCGCTCATCTTTTGTAATTTGTAAATTTGTAAATAATTTGTAATTTACTTTACAGTCATTTAGCAGTAATTCGATTTGTATTCAAATAATAAAAAAAAGATTTGCATTCAAATTTAAAATCAAATTCCCTTATTTTTTCATAAGGACTTGTACAGGGCAATATTACAAGAATAGAAGAATAAACACACACATTAACAGCAAATAAAATTCCCAAATTTCTCGATTTCTTTTTGTGTACGGATTTTTTTTGCCTAAAAATGTGCGATTTCCAAATGCTGATTCGTTTATAGTAACGTGTGTGTGTGTGTGTGTGTGTGTGTGTGTGCGCAGTGTGGCCGCCAGCAGCAAGCAGAACCTGATGACGGTGGCGAATCTGGGCGTGGTGTTCGGTCCCACTCTCATGAGGCCGCAGGAGGAAACCGTGGCCGCCATCATGGACCTGAAGTTCCAGAACATTGTGGTGGAGATTCTCATAGAACAGCACGAGAAGGTGAGAACCACACACACACACACGCAGTCAACATTAAAACTGTGAAAAGCGCATTACAAATGCTCAGAACTTGATCTTTTGTCACCTTTGGCTTTTTTCAAAATTTGCCGTATTATAAGTCTTGATTTTATTTGATTATATTAATGAAGTTAATTCATTATTCTAGTTCATCAAGATTGCCAAAAAAATACATGTATGGAATCAGACTAGTGCCAAAATATCATCATAAAATGCTTTACGTTTATTTATTATTTTTTTTTTTCTGCTTGCCATCTTCATGCTTTTGTTTGGAAACTTTTAATTTTTTTGCTTCAGATTTTTTCACCCGTTTCACTTTTTTTTCGCGTTTGCACGTCTGGCACTAGTTTGACGTGGGGGCGGAGCTTACTTCGATTGGCTGTGATAATTTGATTGGCAGCTGCTTGTCCAGGAAGTGTGATATTTTTGGCACTAATCTGATTTCATATAGATTTTTTGAGCTTGCTGAACTCCATCCAAAAAATAAAAGGGACGTGTCATTCTACGTATATGTATTTGTGCTGACTACAAAGTACACGTATTTACTCATTTAACTCTTAACTACAGGGTTCAGTTATGTATTTTCAAGGCCTTAAAAAAATGCTTGAAAATGTAATCACACTTATTTCACAGCTAACAAATACCCCGATGCACAAAATTAATCTGTGCCGACAGCAGCTTCTTAAGGCAAAAATGTCATAAATCGGACACAGTTAAGATGTAAATGCCCTAAAGTTCCAAGCCCCTGTAAATTCCGACAGATTTGTTTTTATATTATGATAAAATATCAGAATAACGTAATACAAAAATGTCATTTACATTAAAAATGAATACGATGGTATTAAAGTATAAGGATAAAAATCAGTTTATTATCCATTTTTGTTCCCTCTTGTGACAGTAAGGAAGAAAAAAGACACCAAAATTTGACTCTGTTTTTTATCTTTTGAACAATAAAGTGAACGAGTCATTTGTGCATTTCGTTCATTTGTTTTATATATCGACTGAACATAAACGAATATCGACAGTCGACTAGACAGGCAGTGACACTCGTCCAATTGCTATTAAAAAGCACAACTTGGTTTTTGTTTGTTTTCGCATAATATCTCTTTAAAAGGGATTAAAATGGCAACACTTCATTTTGATTGTATTTAGTCAGACCTTTAAATATATATATTATACAGGGCTGGAAAAGCTTGAACACGGTCTGCAAAAGTGCTTGAATTGGACTTTTCAGAAACTGTAGGAAACTTGTAACTTTAACATTTTGATATTTTGGACCTTTTTGTGTTTTAAGGTTCATATCAGTCCACTTTACTCCCTTAAACGAGCAGAACTTTACAAACATTTCCTTGGTTATGTTTTCCTACGTGTGTGGATAGTTCTGGAATGTTCTCACGTCTGCGTCTGAAATGCTTCTGATGCTCCGAGCCACTCATTTAACTAAAATGCAGGTTAAAACAGAATTAGTCATCTTTGCTGGTCAGTAATCTGGATAATCACAAAGTGGGTTCATCCGGAGGGGAAAAAGGAGATTGACCGCAATTATTTTATAATCTCTGAATTATTTTGACAGCGTTTAAACGGAACTGCTTTAAAAAAATATTTTAAATATTTTTAAAAAGTCATTACTAGTCATTTGTATATGCCCTGTGTGTGTGTGTGTGTGTGTGTGTGTGTGTGTGTGTGTATCTCACGCGATTGGCTGAATTTGAATCAGCCAATCATATAGCAGACACTCAATGCATTTAAGCTGATATACATGATGAAGACGGTTCAAACAGAGTATCAGAATGGAGGAAAAAAGGTTGAACTAAATGCCTTTGAACGTGGCATCAACAGCGAATGGTCTGAAAAACCGAAAATGTTCAGGGTGCGGCAGTTCCATGGAGAAAATGCCTTGTTGAGGTCAGAGGTCAGAGGAGAATGGCCAGACTGGTTTAGATTAAAGGACGACAACAGTAACCCTAATAACCAGTCGCTACGACGAACCATGAGATGGATGAGCTACGGCAGCAGAAGACCACACTGGCAGCCTCCCCTGTCAGAAAACACAGACTCGCCATAACGGACTCTCCAAATTTTTGGTGTAATTCTGTGGAGAAAATTGCTGATCAACCATCTTCATGACGCAAGAGAGAATTATTCTCCAGACAGAGCGATTAGAGAAGTCATTTATCTACAGTTTTGATGATTGGCATTGATTAGTTTGGTGAAGTAGCAGATCCAGTTTGAGTGAGCTGGGCTGGTGGCTGGCCTGACACCATCCGTACGTGTTGGAATAGTAATGGAAAGACTGCAGAGCTGCGGTGTTGTTACTCTCAGCAGACTGCGCTTTACATTCCGCTCCTTCTGCAGAGCCAGGCAGGGGAAAGTTGTGAGGCAAAGAAAAAGAACTGTGAAGAGAGAGCGAGAGAGAGCGAGTCAGGAGTCTGAATAAAGTGGAAGTCTCCAGAGAAAGTGACTGGAATAGACCTGGGCAGAACACAACCGCATTGGAATCGGAATTTTCTCTTCCGTTTCACCCATTCTGCCTCTTTTTATTCTCAAGTCAAAGTGTTTATTGGTTTTGAGTCTCTTTACTTGACAATTTCTGAAAAGAGTTCTGAAGGAGTTTGTCAAATTGCGTCCAACGAGAAAGCAGTTGGACACCTCGATTCGTGAGATGAATTCGAAAGCTTGATTGGAGAGCGAACACAATCTGCCAATCAGCATCAGTGGGCGGGTCAAACAGACGGTGTGCTGGGACTCTCACAAGGCGTCTGACGGACGTTTTTAACTACATTCGTTCTGATGAAACTACCAGAAACAATCAATTGTCGGTCACTTGCGCTAATTGTTACATACTCCTCATCAGTCAGGGTTCCTACAGGCGCTGGAAATCTTCGAAAATGCTTGAGTTTCAATGACGTATGCTTGAAAATATAATAATGCAGTGGAGGCGGAGCTAAAGCACTGATTTGTGAAGTGAGAACGTTTTGGTCGTACGAGATTTCGATGTTTTTATTTGATTCGAATTTAATCAACTTGAGATGTGTTCAGATTCAGCGGTGACAGGCGTGGTCACGTGACGTGGCGACGCAAACTATTCACTCTGTCTTATCAATATCAATGCACATAAAAGTTAACGCATTAACGCAGTGGTCTCCAACTTTTTTGTTGTCACGGACCGGTCGACGTTTGATCGTTTTACAAAAGGCCCCGTGGATGGGGGGGGGGTCATTTTTCAGATTTTAGTGTTTAATGTAGTGTTTAACATATATAATAGTATTTATTTGTATTTAAACATGCGTTCAAAGTAAAAAAATAAAATAACTTTTACCAAAAAAAGAATATAAAGTGACTTAACATTTTTTTTTTTCCTCACTGGTCATTTTTTTCTCACAGGTTTTTTCTCGACTATTAATGAAGACAGCCGTGTTATGGCTTTAAAAAAATGTATTTAAAGTTTCATTTTATATCAAAAATTAAAACAATCTATTTGTGTTTTCTTTTAAAATGTCAGGCTCCTTTTTTAAAATTATACCTGATTATATTTTCTCGTTTATACTTTGAACAAAGAAAGTTCTTTCAAAACAGTTCTTTCAAAAGTTCTTTTTCAAAAAAGTCCTTTCTAAAATGTGATGTTTTGTTGAACTTTACATTTAGAGAAAACTTTCCCTAAATGTTTCCTTTTGATTTAGGCTTTAAATATACATTTTACCACAACTGGAAGGTGCTGGAAAAAATTTGATCATGGATCTTGAAAAGTTTGAAGAGCTTGTACAGTGATTAAAATGTATCTTTTTCGGAAAGTGTAGGAAATGAATACATGTAAAGCTATATTGTATGATTCAGATGAAACTCTTGACATGTGGATATAAATGTATAGCATTATAATGTTATATACAGTAATTAGGTATGTCAGTGGAAATGCTAAAATATATTCTCATCCACTAATACGACAAATGTCCAATAAAGACACAATAAAAGCATATTTCTATACACTCTTGTACCCTAACCCATTTTTGTTTTAGATGAAAATATATTTTCATCATTCATATTATATTTATATTAATAGCTGACCCCGCCCACTGACTCTGATTGGCAGGTTCTCTCCACTCTCCAATTGATCTCGGGAATCGAGTTGTCGGGTTGATTTTGCCGCTCTTTTTGTCCGTCGATGCCGAGCGCATCGCGAATGAAATCCGACAATTTTTTCGACTTTTCGTCTACTTCTCGGCAATAGATTGACAATACGATATTGCCCACGTCTAGCGCGAAGTTGAACCTTTCTTCTTGTTGTTGTTGTTGTAGATCTTCGCAGGCGCTCCCAGCATCTCTCCTTCGCTGGCAACCACTCCCGTCTCCTCGCAGACCAGACAGTCCAAACGCCTGAGCCGACAGACACGCCCCCTGGCTGTGTACAACCCGCAAGTGCAGGACATCCCCACCGGTACCACAGTGACGCACCAGTAAACACGCACAAGCGCACGATTCATTCGTTCAACTGATTAATCGCACTTTCCTGACCAAATTAATCGCGATTAATCGCAATTCAATGACAAAAGCTTGAAATGTTGGATATTGTGGTGTGGTGTTTAAATGAATGTAAATAACGCTAAATAAACTCTAGTTTAAACACTGCAATGTAATTACGTATCAGTTCTGTTCAGTTTGCAATGTATTTACTTTTTTTAACCCTCCGAGGTCGAGTCGCACTTTATCATCGACTCACAAAAAATGTCAATTTTGGTCTTACATATAAGTGTTATACATCAATTGAAAGTTTGAAGTACCCAATGTTTTTTAGATTAATAATAATAATAATAATAATAAGAATGTAACTAAAACTTGAAGCATGTTTTGCCTTCTTTTTGTCAGCTGCTAACAAACTGTAACATAATAAATACTCATCACTCTAACATGAAACACGGTTTTTTGGTTTATGATGCTTATCATTTGTAAGATTGTGTGGTGAGTAAATTTGGGGCTTTTTTCAAGTTTTAATAATAACGAGAGTGATCCGTGCAAAGTACACGTTTTGTTGCTCTTTCACATGGTACACCTGGGATACAACATATAAATAAGCTAGCTACATTTGGTGCAAAATTCTGGGAATGACGATTATTTCTAAAAAATAACAGAAACAAACACTCTCGGCACATGAACAAAAGCATAGATTATTATTATTATTAAAATTTAGTGAAAATGTCGTGAAAATTTTGTGAAAATGTTATTACGAGAGCAGGAGTGAGCGAAAGCGAGAGTATAATAAATATCATACTCTTCACCTTGACCCTAATTATAGCATCGGAAATGCTTTAAAAATGCATTCATTAATGTTTTAATTATTATTATTATTAAAAAATGACATTTTGTAAAATGTCCACATTTTTGCCCTCTAATTGATCTAATCTGTGAACGAACTCTGTAAATTCATACAAACATTTTTATTTTTTCAACGATAAAATATTGATAATTTAAAGTAATAAAAAAAAACTGGTTACACTACATATTTATTTGACGTGTAAAGAAGATTAAATGACGTCTAGACTCTCGTCTCCATGCACGCTAGCGGTAAGAAAAAGACGAACTCGGGGCGAATTTTTCTCGTTGACGCGTTTCGCAACTCGAAACTTTCGTAAGACCTTCGTAAGTCGGACTGGCACTTGTCGTGATCATTTTCAGCACGTAATAATGTGGTAAGGACCAGTAAGTGACCATCCCTTTCCTCCTCCAGTCTCGCCGTCCAGTGAGAGCTCCTCGCTGGTGAATGACGAGGCGTCACTGGGCAGTGTGGAGTCGGGCTCTTCCCAGTCCTCCACTGCTTCTGGGACGCCCCCTGAGAAGTCCAAGATTCAGCACGGCCCCCCGAGTGCAGCCCATGCGGAAAGCACCGGGTAAGTCGCATAGTCACATCACATTCAGTCGAATGAATGTCACGGCAACGTTTGTCTACTGTCTTCGTATGAAGTATAAACGTTTGTCTACAGCAGGGGTGGCCAAACTTTGTGATTCGCGGGCCACATTGGGTTCTAACGTTTGATAAAGGTCCGGACCGGGCTCAGGGAAGAAAATACACATTTTAGGATACACCGTATTTTTCGCCATATAAGACGCACTCAATTTTATAGGAAGAAAATCTAGAAAAAAAAGATTCTGAACCAAATACTGTAGTGAAATATTTTATATCAACTGTATAAAAGTGAACAGCAGTTTAAGAACAATTGTATGTCAAACATGTGACATGAACAGTCAGTAAAGTCAGTAAACAGTGAGAGTAGCGCTGGGCGGTATAGCGGTATTAACGTCAATAGCGGTATTGAGATGTGCCGCGATATGGATTTTGCAATACCGTGGATACCGTGATAATTCATGAATTACATTTTTATATAAGTATATAAACACCTTAATACAGTATTACACATTAGTTTCCCTACAAGTTGTAACTTACAACTACCAATGACGCCACAGACATAGACGCAAGATTCTGCGCGAGAAAGAAAGCGAGACAACGTATGTATACCGCGGTATTGCACACTAAGATGACCGTCTTATACAGCGAAAAATACGGTACACATTTTTTGTGTATAATTTAGTATTTACCTTTAAATAGTGTTTATTTGTATTTAAATCGAATTCAAGTTTTATTTGTCACTTACATATATTATACACCATGGTAAAAATGCATAAAAAAAAAAAAGATATACTAAAATACAAATAAAGGGATTTAGCGTTTTAACTCACCCATGGTCCGTATTAGAATTTTTCTTTTATATCAAATATCAAAATTTTCAATGACATCTTTTCAATGTTTTTTTCGCTGAATTCACGTGAATTGGCGCGATCGCGAAATCCTGGAGGGACTGACCACTGGCCGCGGGCCGGATTCCATTCATTTTATGAATCGAGCCACGGGCCCGGTTTTGATCTAGGGCCGCATTTGGCCCCCGGGCCGGACTTTAGACACGCCTGCTCTACAGTATTGGTGTTTGTTAAACGGCTGCAGACACATGTCTAGTTTCCAGCTATTGTTGTATTCTCGTTTCCTTTGAGTGTTTAGTCATTATTGCACAGTACACAAACTATTACGCTTTCAATATTGATTGGGTTTGAAGAGTAATTGTAAACTCATGGGGTGAAGGGCTTAACAACTGGAAGCTAATTTGAATTAGAAATGGTCTTGTGTTTATTTCTCTGAAGTAGTGAAGTCTCTTTTGGTAAAGCACTAGACTCGACATTAAAAAAGAGACACAATGGCAGTGAGGCACACGTTTACCTTATATAAACATCCATTGTCTCCTTTTAAGACGATTTGCTTCAATTGCTCCTTCTTACAACCTAACAGGTTCGTGTAAACTCGTTTAAAGTTTAAAAAGAGTTAAAAGAAACAGCAGGGAACACATGCAAGCTTCTCATTGGCTCAAGTTCATCTGACGATTTGGAGCTGCTGATTCAGATCTCTCTCACTCTCTCTCTCTCTCTCTCTCTCTCTCTCTCTCATGCTTTCACTCTCTCTTTTGCTCTCTCGTGCTTTCACTCTCTGTCGCTCCCTTTTTTTCTCTCTTCATCTCTCTCTCTCTTGCTCTCGCTCTCTCTCTCACGCTTTCACTTTCTTTCTCTCACGCTTTCACTCTCTTTCTCCCGTGCTTTTACTCTCTCTCTCTTGCTCCCTCTTTTTCTCTCTTCATCTCTCTCTCGCTCTCTCTCACGCTTTCTCTTTCTCGTTCACTCTCTCTCTTGCTTTCGCTCTCTCGCTCGCTCTGTCTCTCTCTCTCTCTCTCTCTCTCTCTCTCTCTCTCTCTCTCGCTTTTACTCCACATTGGCCTTTCACCTTCAGATCACCTCTCCTCTCCTTTCTCTTGCTTTGTCTCTCTCTCTCCTCTCCTTTCTCTTGCTTTGTCTCTCTCTCCTCTCCTTTCTCTTGCTCTGTCTCTCTCTCTCTCCTTTCTCTTGCTTTGTCTCTCTCTCTCCTCTCCTTTCTCTTGC
>CM051499.1:1817055-1843689 GCA_028031935.1 Paedocypris micromegethes | reverse complement strand
AAAAAAAAAAAAAAAGCAGTACGACGAACGCATAAAGAAACTGAAAACAATTCTTTAGACATTGAAACACTGAGCATTGTACTTGTACTAGTACTTGTACTTTATTGGGATTGCGTAAATGTAAAAGTTGCTTGTATTTTTGATACTCAGTACAAGTACAAAGTAGCCAAAAACACTACTAACACCAATAAGTATAAAATATATACAAAATGTATAAAAATTCTCCCATTGGGATGGAGGAAATGCAATAAAATGTGCTAAAGAGAAATACAATATAAAAAAGATGAAGAATAGAAATACAATAAAATACGGTAAATATAAAGATGAAATAGGAATAAATGTGCCAAATTATGAAGATAAACAAATACAATCAAATATCATAAAAATGAGCCATAATAATACCAAAAAGTGACCCCAGAAAGTGTGAAAGTGTCGAGAAAGCCGGTGATCCAGAGACTGTTTGGTTAAAGAGACCAGAAGTGGAAAACACAAGTTAAAAACGTTTGGACGGTAGTGTACGTGGAATATAATCCAGTAATTCATTCCCACGGTTTTCGTTTCCCATGTGCATGTGTATTAAACAATGGCAGAGTTTCCAGTATCAGGTCGACAATCCCACAAGGCAAACGGATCCAGGCGGAGACCAGCAGTGCAGTGACCCACAAACACACCCTCATATACCAGCCCGACCACCAGCGGTGTGAAGAGTACTTGAGTAAAAGTACAGATACTTACTGGAAAAATGACTCCATTACAAGTAACAAGTCAGCCATTTCAAAATGACTCTAGTCAAAGTAGCAAAGTATCCCATTTGAAAAGAACTTAAGTATTAAAAAGTTTTTTTCTTCGTGCTCAATATAGGCCCAAAAAAAAAGAAATGTGAAAACAAACTATTGTTTTCCAAGACAGAAACAGAATTTAACCTCAATGTTTGAAAACTGGTAGAACAAAGTAGATAAAAAGAACAAAAAGTCAGTCTCAATCACTTCAATTTGCAAGTAGATATAAAGTAAAATGATTAATCTGATTAGTAAATTATATATTATATGTATTATATAAAGTTTTATATTATATAATAACATTTGTAAAACACATTTTTACGCCCCTAACTCGCGTTCCTGTGGTTTGTAATTCACAAATAGCCTCCATTACCTTCAGCAGCCTAAAGATGGCGATATTCACCTCGTCCGCCCAAGAAATTAACCGCGGTATAAATCAATTCCGGCTTGTTGCGCACAATCACAATGTAACGAGTAAAGATAAGTGTTCATTCAAATGTAGTGGAGTGAAAAGTACTGCTACTCAATCAGAAATATAGTGGAGTAGAGAGTAAAAGTTGCTCTCAATTACCAAAAATTTTTTGATACTCAGTGCAAGTGCGAAGTAGCCAAAACATACTTAAGTAAAGTAACCAAGTACATTTACTCAAGTACCTTACACCCCTGCCGTCCACTATCTACAAGTGCAAGTTCTGAGCATTTGTAAGGCGCTTTTCCCAGTTATAACTATCTCAACTGTGTGAGTTGAGTTACTGTCTTAACTGTGTGAATATGTAAGAGGATTGTTGCTTTTTACTCAAAATCAGTATAGAAAGGCTGCCTAGTCTAGTGCTCGGAACCGAATCACACCTGCTCCTCCTAAACTGTCAAAATCTACAAGAACCATGAACTCCACGCCAACAACATCTGGCACTACGTAGTGTTGCCACCCTTGAAATTACCAGATCATAATTGCGTGGGACTGGTTTTTTCCCGTATTTTTCCTCGTCTCTTGTTAATGACGATGCTTCTTTTCTACTTTTGATTGGGTGACACTTAACGTCATCGTTAGTTTGATCGCTCTTTTATAGGGGATCAAGTTGCTGTCAGACAGATTTTTGTGGGTGGAAGCAACCCGATTTTCTTTTTTTTTTGAGAGAGAGAGATGACCTCTGGTCTGTGAGGTCAGAGTGCATGTTGGACATTGACCTCTGTCTGACCTCTGATGACCACTCTGTCTTTGGGATTAGACTGAAGGATTACACAAACGCATGTTTACATAGTTTCCGCTCTCGATGGCTGATTTTTGACCTAGTGATGACCAGCGATTAGAGCCAATGACTTATAACAGTGGGAGGAGCCACACAGATGCCAACTTCGGAACTTCAGATGACGAAAAATGTATTTACAAAAAAAAACAAGAACGTAGAAAAAGGAAAATTAAAAGAAAACTCCTCAAAGCCGTAGTAATGGTTAACTAGACTGTCAAAGTGCTTCATTATTTTAAAGCCTCAATGATTTCTCCTAAACGCAAGAGAAAAGATCAACATGCACAGTACACGTCCCTAGTTCAACCGTTAAACTCGATCAAACAGCCAACCAATCCTGTCCAACCTCTACACAGTCAAAATGGCCGGGCTTTTAAAGGCCAGTTTTCCCGCCTAAACTTGATTGGGTGAAACCATTTGATCCAGAGGGGGAACAGGAAATAACTAAAGCTTACAAAATTAATCCTAAACATTAACACAAGACAAATAACCCGAATCTAAATAAATCAGGAACAAATTAGTATTAACCAAATCAAGTGACAATACATACCGTATTTTTCGCCATATAAGACGCACCGGCATATAAGACGCACCCAATTTTAAAGGAGGAAAATCTAGATAAGTGAATAAGATTCTGAACCAAATACTGTAGTAAAATATTTTATATCAACTGTATAAAAGTGAACAGCAGTTTAAGAACAATTGTATGTCAAACATGTGACATGAACAGTCAGTAAAGTCAGTAAACAGTGAGAGTAGCGCTGGGCGGTATAGCGGTATTAACGTCAATAGCGGTATTGAGATGTGCCGCGATATGGATTTTGCAATACCGTGGATACCGTGATAATTCATGAATTAGATTTTTATATAAGTATATAAACACCTTAATACAGTATTACACATTAGTTTCCTTACAAGTTGTAACTTACAACTACCAATGACGGCACAGACATTACTAATCGAACACAGTAAGCAGTGTAACAGACTGAACTAATAGATCACACACGCGACGCGCATACGCGTGACGCTTCGTTGTCTGCGCTTCGTTGTCTGACGCTTTTGTTGTATAAGACGCACTTTTTCTTCCCCAAAACTGAGGCTGAAAAGTTGGTGCGTCTTATACGGCGAATGCAGAGATCCGCGGAGCGCGCTCACCGCCATCTTAGTGTGCAATACCGCGGTATACATACGTTGTCTCACTGAAACAATGAAACCATGATTTCCAAACGAAAACAGACTTTGATCAAAATAAAACAAGCAGATTTTCTCGCGCGCGTCTTTAAAACTAAAACAGCCGCTCTTCTCTTAAAGGCACAGCGCAGAAAACAGAGCGGCACGTGTGTGATCTATTAATTCAGTCTGTTACACTGCTTTCTGTGCGCGTTCTTTTTAGCAATCACAAAATTTTAATTATGAAAATTCCAAGCCTTGTGATTCATTTTTTACAGTGTAGGTTTACAGCTGGAATGACCAAAAACACATTTCTCTACATGTCGTACCAAGTATAATTTGGATGTGACAAAAAAAATTTGAATTTGATTTTTTTTTTCGCATTCTTCTTCTCCTTCCAACAATGCTGATGACCAGTGGGACGTCCTGCTCTGTCTTCCCTGCCATGAGGGAGTCTGATGTGTTACGTCACCTTCATGACATGTAATGACTAGCAGAGCGGATGACTGAGCGAGATGTGGATGTGGCTATAAATAGACGCCGCCTCTGAGAAGAAGCAAGTCCTTGCGTAACGGAGTGAGCCGGAGCTAATGAGGTTGGCACACTTACCCTCTTGTCGTCTTCCTTTAGCTTCCTTTCTCTCGCCCTCTGCCTTCCTGTTTCCATCTTTTGGCATATACATGTTTACTTTGGAGAAATAGTGTATTTAATAGTACACCAATATAAGCAAAAACATTTTTTTTATAAAATAATATATAGTTAATAAAATATATTTTTATAAAATATATTTTAAACAAAATGTATAAAAAAAAATATATGTTTTTTATATGTAAAAATATTAGTGCTGTCAAACGATTATTTTTTTTACCTAGTTAATCGCACCTCCCCAACCAAATTAATTGCGAATAAATGCGATCAATTGCTAGTAATAATAAGTATAGAATCTTGTAATATTGAATATTGAAGTGTAAAATATAAATTAATGTAAACTGAACACAAATTAAACACTTGTTTAAATACTGTAATATACCGTTTTTGACTAAAGAAAACAATGGGTGTGCCAGTCATAATAAAACATAAAGTAAATTTTATTGATGAAAAGAGATCGCGGATATGTATTTGTGTGGCAAAAGTATCGCACTGTCTAGCTAATGATAAAACGTTGATCATACTTTTTTTTTTTAAGTGAAACCGGAAATACTGGAAAAAACTGGAAAAATGTGATTAATGGCGTTAATAAAATTTGATGAGATTGAGCATGTTAAATTAAATTAACTTTGACAGCCATATCAGACATATATTTGGGTTTTTAATTTATGGTTCAATTACGTTAATATTTTCCGTACCGTACCGTACCGTCTTCTGCCGCTTATCCGGGGCCGGGTCGCGGGGGCAACAGCCTCAGTAAGGAGGCCCAGACTTCCCTTGCCCCAGCTACGTCCTCCAGCTCTTCCGGAAGAATTCCGAGGCGTTCCCTGGCCAGCCGGGAGACATAGTCTCTCCAGCGCGTCCTGGGTCTGCCCCTGGGTCTTCTCCCGGTGGGACATGCCCGGAACACCTCAGCAGCAAGGCGTCCGGGGGGCATCCTTACCAGATGCCCGAACCACCCCATCTGGCCCCTCTCAACCCGAAGGAGCAGCGGCTCTACTCCGAGCTCCTCCCGAATGGCCGAGCTCCTCACCCTATCTCTGAGGGAGAGCCCAGCCACCCTGCGGAGGAAGCTCATTTCCGCCGCTTGTATCCGGGATCTCGTTCTTTCGGTCACCACCCACAATTGGTGGCCATAGGTGAGGGTAGGAACGTAGATCGACTGGTAAATCGAGAGCTTTGCTTTTTGGCTCAGCTCTCTCTTCACCATGACGGACCGATGCAGCGTCCTAATTATCGCGGACGCAGCACCGATCCGTCTGTCGATCTCCCGCCTCCATCCTCCCCCCACTCGTGAACAAAACCCCGAGATACTTAAACTCCTCCACTTGGGGAAGGACCCTGTCTCTGACCTGCAGGGGGCACTCCACCCTTTTCCGGTCGAGAACCATGGTCTCGGACTTGGAGGTGCTGATTCCCATCCCGGCCGCTTCACACTCGGCAGCAAATCGATCCAGTGAGAGCTGGAGATCACGTCCCGACGAAGCCAACAGGACCACATCATCTGCAAAAAGCAGAGACTCGATCCCGAGGTCGCCGAAACGGATCCCTCCTCCGCCTCGACTGCGCCTAGAAATTCTGTCCATAAAAGTTATGAACAGAATCGGTGACAAAGGGCAGCCTTGGCGGAGCCCAACTCTCACTGGAAATGGAAATGACTTGCTACCGGCAATACGAACCAAACTCTGACACCGGTCATACAGAGACCGGACAGCCCGTGACAAGGGCTCCGGTACTCCATATTCCCGGAGCACCCCCCACAGGAGTCCCCGAGGGACACGGTCGAATGCCTTCTCCAAGTCCACAAAACACATGTAGACTGGTTGGGCAAACTCCCATGATCCCTCCAGGATCCTGAAAAGGGTATAGAGCTGGTCCGTAGTTCCACGTCCGGGACGAAAACCACATTGCTCCTCCTCAATCCGAGACTCGACAATCAGACGAACTCTCCTCTCCAGTACCCCTGAATAGACTTTCCCAGGGAGGCTGAGGAGTGTGATCCCCCTGTAGTTGGAACACACCCTCCGGTCCCCCTTCTTGTAAAGAGGAACCACCACCCCAGTCTGCCACTCCAGAGGCACTGTCCCCGATGACCACGCGATGGTGTAAAGGCGTGTCAACCAAGACAGCCCCACACCATCCAGAGCCTTAAGGAGATCTGGGCGGATCTCATCTATCCCCGGGGCCCGGCCGCCGCGGAGCTTTTTAACTACCTCGGCAACCTCGGCCACAGAGATAGGAGCACCCATCCCCGATTCCAGAGGCTCTGCTTCCTCCTCGGAAGACGTGTTGGTGGGATTGAGGAGGTCTTCAAAGTACTCTCCCCACCGATCCACAACGTCCTGAGTTGAGGTCAACAGCCCCCCATCTCTACCGTAAACGGTGTTGATGGCACACTGTTTCCCCCTCCTCAGGCGCCGGATGGTGGACCAGAATTTCTTTGAAGCCGTCTGAAAGTCGTTCTCCATGGTCTCGCCGAACTCCTCCCAAACCCGGGCCTTTGCCTCAGCGACCACCGAAGATGCGTTTCGCTTCGCCCACCGATACCTGTCAGCTGCCTCAGGAGTCCCACAGGCCAAAAAGGCCCGGTAAGACTCCTTCTTCAGCTTGACAGCATCCCTCACCACTGGTGTCCACCAGCGGGTTCGGGGTTGCCGCCCCGACAGGCACCGATGACCTTGCGACCACAGCTCCGGCCTGCAGCTTCGACAATGGAGGTGCGGAACAGAGTCCATTCTGACTCAATGTCCCCCACCTCCTCCGGAACCTGGGAGAA
Source organism: Paedocypris micromegethes (assembly GCA_028031935.1). NCBI lineage: Eukaryota > Metazoa > Chordata > Actinopteri > Cypriniformes > Paedocypris > Paedocypris micromegethes. Next base: position 1,837,069 of record CM051499.1, on the reverse strand, counting down.
GCTCTGCCGGAGGTGTGAGTTGAAACTCTCTCTAATGGAGGGATCTACCAGACGTTCCCAGCAGACCCTCACAGATCGTTTGGGTCTGCCAGGTTTGACCGGCTTCTTCCCCCACCATCTGAGCCAACCCACTACCAGGTGGTGATCAGTTGACAGCTCCGCCCCTCTCTTCACCCGAGTGTCCAAAACATGCGGCCGCAAGTTCGATGAAACGATTATAAAGTCGATCATCGAACTTCTGCCTAGAGTGTCCTGGTGCCACGTGTGCATGTGGACACTCTTATGTTTGAACATGGTGTTCGTTACTGACAATCCGTGATAAGCACAGAAGTCAAGCAACAGAACACCGCTCGGGTTCTGATCGGGGGGGCCGTTCCTCCCAATCACCCCACTCCAGGTCTGACTGTCGTTGCCCACGTGAGCGTTGAAGTCTCCCAGGAGGACTATGGAGTCTCCGGGGGGAGCCCTCTCCACCACTCTCCCCAGAGACCCCAAAAAGGGAGGATAGTCCACACTGCCATTTGGTGCATAGCAACAAATGACAGTGAGGAACCGTCCCCCCACCCGAAGGCGGAGGGAAGCCACCCTTTCGTCCTCCGGGGAGAACCCCAACACACAGGAGCCGAGCTGGGGGGCAATAAGTATGCCCACACCAGCCCGGCGCCTCTCACCCGGATCAACTCCAGAATAGAACAGGGTCCAACCCCTGTCAAGAAGGCTGGTTCCAGAGCCCAAGCTGTGCGTCGAGGCGAGTCCAACTATATCTAGTCGGAAACGCTCGACCTCGCGCACCAACTCAGGCTCCTTCCCAACCAGAGTGGTGACGTTCCACGTCCCTAGAGCCAGCCTATGTAGCCGAGGGTCGGACCGCCAGGGTCCCCGACATCGGCTGCCACCCAACTCTTCCTTCACCCGACCCCTATGGCCCCTCCTGCAGGTGGTGAGTCCACTGGAGGGGCGACCATGTCCCTTGTTCGGGCTTGGCCCGGCCGGGCCCCATGAGCGAAAGCCCGGCCACCAGGCGCTCGCTCTCGTGCCCCACCCCCGGGCCTGGCTCCAGAGGGGAGCCCCGGTGACCCGCGTCCGGGCAAGGGAAACTTGGTCTTTATGTTGCCTTTCATAGGGGTTTTTTGAGCCGCGCTTGGTCTGGCCCCCTCACCTAGGACCTGTTTGCCATGGGTGACCCTACCAGGGGCCCTAAGTCCCCCGACAACATAGCTCCTAGGATCACTGGGGCACGCAAACCCCTCTACCACGATAAGGTGGCGACTCAGAGAGGGGGAATTTCCTAAAAATACAATTCCTTTATTTAACAAACCTAACTTGTGACTCATATCATTTTGATATCCTTTTACTTAAATTATAGTGTTGAGGAGAACGTGCTTTTAAATGCTTTAAACGTTTAATATTGATAAGCCTGAAATACAAAGGAGAGGTCAGTTGACATTTTTCGGTGTGTGTGTGTGTGTGTGTGTGTGTGTGTGTGTTGCTGATTCAGACTGCTGAAGAGCTCGAACCAGAAAGTTTTTTTTAGTGATAACAAGATTTCAAATTCAATTTTATGTCACATTTTCATTCACGCTTTATTTTTAAATAGCACTTTGGTCAGTCTGCTGTTTTAAAAGTGCTTTTATAAATAAAGTTGACTTGACTTGATTTGTATGTGAAAAAGAAAATTGAATTTGAAATTTGGAAAAAAACTATTTTTCATATTGTCATAAAAAAAAACTAGTTCTGGAGGTCTAGGAGAGAGAACAATAAAATTTCTACGACTCAAATTTTCTAAGGCTTGTCTGGTGTATTGCTTGAATGTGGCGTGGTAAATTTATGATTGAAAATTTAACCCTTTCCTTTAAAGCACATTGTATTACTTTTGCCCATTTAAAAGAATGTACATTTTTATTTTTATTACTATTATGTTGAATCGGAAAAAAAAAAAACTGAAGCTGGAACCTTGAAGCAAAATATTATATTCGGCGTCCAATTATATTGACACTATATGGTGATATTTTTCCGAGGTCCAATCGGCTGAGGATCCGTGTCTCTACCTCTGGATCTGGGCTGTGATTGGTTGTGTCCAGCTACTATAGTTCCACAATGAAGTCGAACGACTGAGGAGAGAAACGGAGGCAGAAGTTCGAGGGACTTGAAGAGAACGATTCCCAAACTTGGTCTTGAAGTCGACGCTTTCTCTCTGGCGATTTTGAACTCTACCTATCGTGTTGTGTGAGTTATTTTTAATGAGTAGAGCATCTTAGGCGACAAACCGGGTTTAAAGGGTTTTAGACTCAACAGATAGACAACAAAAAGTCGATTCTAGTGGTCAGAACTTCATTTCCCAGGAGCCTTGGCACTGTGAAGAGAATCCAAGCGAAGGATTATTATCCCCTGTGCAGCAGTTTTGATTGTGTCTGTTCCTTGGATTTTTTACTTCTTGCTCGTGTTCTTCATTTTCGACTGTTTCGACTCTTTCTGCGATGACACGTTGGACCCGTCTGTTAGCGCTAAGCTAAGCTAACCGCTCGTGGTTTGTAGTTTTTGTTTGTTGTAGCATTAACGACTTTATGTAGTTAAATTTTACTGCATCAAGTTATTTAGTCTCTGTTAAGTGTCGCGGCGTCTCTAGTGTTTCTTTATTTCCGCTATTGAGCCAATAAAAGCTTCTCTGCACGTCTGACTACGCATTATTTAAAAAGACGACGTGTTTGCGTTTATTTGTGATTGTTCCTGACTTGAAATACGGAGAAGAAAAAGGCCCTTTTGGTTTTTGCACCCTAAGCTAAGAAAACGAGCAGAGCTAAATCGCAGTTGTTTTTTTCCCCCGTCAATGTCTTTCATCTCAGTCTGAAAGTCTCTTGCATTGGAGTGTAGAAGCTGGAGAGTGTGGAGGATCTGGGCCACAGAAGCCGCCATGTGTGAATCCTTCAGCCGGGAAATCTGCCTGATCCCAGAGATTCTGTTTCCCTGGCCAGACTTCCTGCCTCTCGCTACTGGCAATCTGGGGGAGATTGAAGTGGCTTGTGGATTTGCGCAAAAGAGCAAAAGTAAAACTGACGACAAAGTAAAACTGTCACAATCTGGCAAATAATATTTAAAAACTATAAAAAAAAAATTACATGATGATGTAAATACAAAGATGTATGTATTCTGAAAATTGTAAGAAATGTATTTTGAGTATTTAAATATACTAAAACAATGTTTCACGGATACGCTTCTTCCCCGTATATGGAGCACTTTATTTATAGTCCTTACATTTTCTCTTTTGTTCTCCTTTTTCTAAATTGTGCCAACGACAGCTTTAGGATACGAATCAACAGATAACATTTGACATTTGTTCAACATTTGAATGAAAACGGCACAAAAAAAACTAAAACGTTTAAAATCAGAATGTTTTTTTCTTTTCTTATCCACTGTCGTCTATTGGCTTGATGCTGGTCATAGTTCATCACTATTGTTTAATCCCCGACATTGTTTTGATGTTTGTTGATGTTTCGAAAAGCTGCTTCGACTCTGATGCGCTTTATTCATACAATGTATAATTTAGGCCTGTCAAAGTGAATGCGTTGACACGCGCGATTAATTTTAAATGCTAAATTGTGGCAATATTTTGAACGCCATTAATCAGTTTTTTTTCACTTTCGGTTTGTGTTCGTATCACCAGGTGCGGCTCATTAAGATCAGCAGCGGACAGTGATTGTTTCCACCTGCTGCTATTTAGGCGCAAAGTGTTTAAGGACAGAAATTGAATGTTCTTGAATGAACTTGAATGGATGTTGAAAACTGAGACTCGACTTTTTTTACAGACGCAGTTTTAACTGAAAATAACTTGCTCGTCAAATCTCTGTTCAACAAGCCGAAGCTTTAGATTCAAAGGGATTAGATAAACACGACACTGCTTTATGTAGACATGTTTCTCCTAATTATTTATTTATTAAGCTAGTTTGTTTTCAGCTGAAAAAAAGGCAGCAAAACATGCTTAAAGTTTGAGTTTTATTTATTTATTTATTTTTTTACAAAACACAATGTCCTGTTTTTATTAAGAGTGTAACTTAAACAAATGTATACTTTAAACTTTCAATTGATGTATGACACTTATGTAAGACCAAAATGGACTTTTTTTGTGTGTTTTATCTTGAAGAGTAATTCGACCTCGGAGGGTTAAAAAACAAAGACTATATATTGCAAATTGAACAAAAATTATACTAAATTATTTTACAGTATTTAAATGAGTGTTTATTTAGTGTTGAGTTTACATTAATTTACATATTACACCTCAATATCCAATATTACAGGCTTTAGTCATTTTGTGATTAATTTGGTCAGGGAAGTGCGATTAACTAGTTAAAAAATATTCATCGTTTGACAGCACTAGTATAATTAAAAATTTAGTAAGTCTGGCCAAACACGTTTTTTGTAACTTTAAAAAAAGCAAGAAACAACACACACCTCAACGCCTCATTACTCTGTGTGTGTGTGTGTGTGTGTGTGTGTGTGTGTGTTGACACGTCACGGCAGATTATGAACAAATATTCACACACAAACACCCCGTCAAACGCGGCGTAAAATCGACTGATTTATTTACAATAGAGACTGTAAAACGGTAACGTCTGTGAGAAAAAAAAGGCACAAGTTTCCCTTCTTAAATACACGGTCGACATCTGTTCCAAAAGCATGCAAAACGGTACCATTTACAAAAGATCTCGTAAACTCTTATTAGACAAGTTAACAGTATCTCGTGTCCTGCAAAATAGAAACTCTCAAAAGTACTTCACACACAGCCACGGAATCTTGTAAAGCGTGAACTCTCGTCTATCTGCGTATTTAAAAATTAAAAAAAAATTATATAAAAAAAAAAAATACGGCAAATTGTTGTCCACGATTCGGTGGGAAAACCACAGATTGTTCTGTTTTGAAACTCTAACATTTTATTTTTTTTAACTTAACCTAACGTTTCTATTGGTCACTTCTTGCCACATACGTCATACGTCACATCGCAAACATCGAAAATCCCGCCGTCTAAGCCCCGCCCCCACAGTCACGCCATAACCGATCATAAATCGATATTTCTCCTCTGTGCGTTCGGTGTCCAATGCCCTTTAAAAAAATTGCTGAGCTTGTACATGAGCGTTAAAAACGTGGACGACGTTTTTCGCCGCCTTCCGTGTCACCGCTTTACACAACCAGTAGTGCCACATTTGCTTCAGTCCGTCAGTAGTAAAACGTCTTTAAAAAACAAAAGTGAGAAAAAAACAGTGTCGTACAATTCACCGAAGTGAGAGTCACCGGAAACATCACGGCGGCTCCGATTAAATAAATCCTATTTACAACAAAACGCCTTCAAGCCACCGTTAGCCAAAAAGCTTCGTTTCGCTTCTGTACACGTGATGAGGCGACGCAAATTCTACGTTTTCGGGGAAAAAAAGCACCATGTTGAAAATGGCTTCCAGTTTGATTCCTCGATAAAGGGAAAAGGGGGAGGAGCTGCATAATTAAAAAAAAAAGAACAGCAGTTTGTTGTTGTTATTATTAGCATTGGTAGCAGTAGCATGTGATTAATTATCAAGTACTTAGGCAATCAATAATTCCTTTCTAATCAAAATCGATTTTATATATATTTTATATATTTATATATTTCGTTTTTTAAAAATATATGTGAATTATCGTTTACGATCGAAAAAGTTTTTTCTACGTTTTGCTACCGTCCACGGGTGTGTCTCGGAGGCGCGCTTGCTTATTTACAGAAGAAGAGACGCTAACGCTAAAGCTAACGCCCGTCCGCGCTGCGTAACAGTTGTCGTCGAGCTGCCGTCGTGCTCCTGAGGGCGTGTCCCGCTCTCATTCGCTCAGGTTAAACGAGTGTAGCCCTTGGAACGCCTCTTCTGGACTCGTCACCTCAACTGTTTGTGTCGTTCCCGCCCTGCAAAAGTGAGGTGGAATTGGTCCGCGGCTTTGAGCTGGCTCCGCCTCCCCGTGGGTGTGTCACTTCTTGTGAAAGAGGAGGGTGTGCGTCTGGCCCGACTCCACCTTTGGTATCTGGTCACTGATGATCTCCACCAGCATCTCTGGGAACTCCACCTTCAGGGCCTGTGACTCGCGGAACGTGTAGAAGCAGAAGTCCAGCAGGCTTCCCACCAGCTGCGGAGAAGAAGGTGCAAAGTACTTGAGTAAATATACAGAGCTGGCCCAAGGCATACGCGAACTACGCGGCTGCGGAGTACATTAATTATATCGAAGATTTTTTCATTTTAAATATGATTCTATAGGCAGGACGTTCTCGAGAGAGAGAGAGAGAGAGAGAGAGAGAAATATTACAGTTTTTTTAAGAGTTTGTTGTTCTGTTTCTGAGCTCTTTCCTAATGAAAACGCTGCTTGCTTGCGTTTTTCGCGTTTGCTTGAGATTAAACAATTTACAACTAAAATAATTGTTATCTTAATCTATGATTGTTCTTTGACTGAATACTGTCATAATTCGATCAAAATAATGTTCAATTAAACTAATACAATATTCATTTATTAATTAATATGACAAAAAATGGCAAAAATACTTGGAATTACACGAGTTGGTTATTACAGCCGCTAGGGACAGTTTCTAAATGCGGTTCTGCATTTAGGTTTCTGCAAAAATCTGCTTTAAAACAAAGCAAATCAGTTGTTTAGACCGTTAGAAATAATAAAGTCTAATAAAGCTGTTTACATTTGATTGTTTTGCTCTGATTAAAAGCAGCTTTGCAAATCCTTTAAAACAATAACCATTTTGTAGAGGGGGTAATAATTTTGTCCTCAACTGTGCATGCCAAATATTTCAATAAATATCACATTAGTATTGATGATATTTGATTATTATTACTATTATTATTATTATTATTATTATTATTATTATTATTATTATTATTATGTGCTTTGTGCAGTTAGCAAGGGGCTCCCAAGCAAATTCTGCCCCGGGCCCCCTGAAGGCTTGGGCCGGCCCTGTAAATGTACTTTGTTACTTTACTTAAGTGTGTTTTTGGCTACTTTGTACTTGTACTGAGTATCACAAATAGAAGCAACTTTTACTCTCTACTCCACTGCATTTGTGATTTTGTAACTGTACTTTTCACTCCACTACATTTGAATTGACACTTATCGTTACATTTTGATTTTACCGCGGTTCATTTCTTGGGCGGACGAGGTGATTTTCCCATCTGTCGTCTGCTGAAGATACTGGAAGCTGATTGTGAATTAGAAACCACGTGAACGTGAATTAGAGGCGTGAATATTTACCAGGACTTTATTGTATAGGATTTATTTTAGTTTGAGTTTGATTTAGACTGACATTTTGTTCTTTATTTAGTTAGTTTTACCATTTTTCAATTTTGTTTCTGTTTTAGAAAATAAAACCTCATGAATAGAGTTTTAGCCACATTTTTTTGGTTTTTTTTTTTTAGCCTAAATTTAGTATTTAGTAGAGTAAAATACTTGAGTTCTTCTAAAATTCGATACTTTGGTATTGACTCAAATATTTTTTATACAGTAGTGGTGACTTTTTACTTGTATTGGAGTAACTTATATAGTACGTATCTGTACATTTACTCAAGTACGGTAGTCTGGTACTCTTCACACATCGGCTCAGTAGTGATGATCAGTGTTGGGAACGTTACTTTAAAAAACTGATTAGTTACAGTTACTAGTTACTTCTAACAAATAGTAATTGAGTTAGTAATTGAGTCATATCATTATAAAATAAACTAACTTTCAAGGAAAGTAACTACTGAAAACTACTGAAAGTAACTACTAAACTTTTCTTTTTTTTATTTTGTCAAATAACTTTCTCTGCTGTCAATATCAAATATGTTAAATAAATTAAATGGACACTAAATATAATAAATTATTATTACTGTACATGAATCTACACTATTTTAATATTGTTGTGGGGCAATGTGAGAGACGCCTATCAAATTCAAAATAGTATTGTAAATATTTTCATTAGTATAATGAACAATAAAACACAATAGATGGTTTAGAACTTTTATATTAGATTTTATAACCGAAGAGCTGATATGTAGAACACTACTTCATATGAATATTTAGACAAATTAATTATTTATTTATTTATTAGAAAAAAGCCTAGGACTATAATTTTGTTACAGATTTTTTTACAGAAGTTTTTACAGATTTAATTAATTTTATTACAGAAGTTAGTTTTGCATCACTAAAGCTTATAACCTTTGAAAAGCCTGTCTGAATTAGTCTGGAGGCCGCGCCCGTTCTCCTCTTTTTTGGAAATCAAAATATGGTCACCCTAAATATGCGCATTTAAGCACCGCCCCAAGTTTTAGTACATGGGGGAGGGGGGGCAAACTTTGTGATTCGCGGGCCATATTGGGTTCTAGCATTTGACAAAGGGGCCAGACCGCTGTCAATCACATTCTCACCAGCCAATCAGATTAAGGGCCACCCCCACGTGAAGCTTGTGCCAGAAGTCCAAACGAACAAAGATAAAACGGACAAAAAAATCGAAAATATTTAAATTAAAACGTAAAGATTTTTCATTTGTTTCATAGAAATTTAGGTTTGATATTTTCGGCATCTGAATCTATAGTCTTACACGATAAAAATAAACGTTAAAAATATACTAGTACAATTCTCTTTTACGTAGGTTTTGAGTTCAGGGTTCCGCTTTTCAAAATGTGTTACAAGAAATTAAATAAAATAAACCTTCATAACAGATTAACCAGATTTACATAAAAAAAAAATCGGACTTTCATTTATTTTTTACAAGTTCGGCGGGCCGGATTAAAACATTTAAAGGGCCGCATGTGGCCCCCGGGCCGAAGTTTGCACACCCCTGTTTTAGAGCTTAAAAAATAGCAAAAAAGGGATGCTTATGTTCACGTAAATGCCATTTGTTAAATACGTATGGATTGCCCCACACTACTGAGCTAAATAAAATGCCTACACTTCCATTTTTTCTAGAACTTTTCTATTATTAAAATTATGAATATAAATGACACTTTCTATTGTGATATTTGCGAGACTCACTTCGTGCATGGCGTCCAGTAGCTTGGTGAGCTGGATGAAGCGCTGCCACGTCTGCCCGGAATTGTTGGTGGCTTTGCCCACCGAGTGGCGCAGCTCTTTGATGTAGTTCACCCTCATCTCCTCAAACGCCCCTTGGTTTTTCAATCCATCTTTCGGCACTGGCAATAGAAAACGACGCGAGTATGAGACACGATATCTTTGTGTTTTTTGTCATTCCATCTGCCCAACGCAACTGTTCTTCCTGCTCCATCTCCCCGTCTTTCGCAAATCAGCTCGATCAAAAATTATTAAATATCCAATTCAATTTCAACTTATTGTTTGGTCCAAAATCCATAAATTAAAAAAAAAAAAAAATTCAAAAAACGTTATTCATTCCCAGTGGGGGAAATTGCTAGAAAATAAATAAATAGAAATTCCGTCCCGCAAACAATTTGAAGAAAGGAATAAGCATCGCCTATAGTTGCCTATCCACTTACTTTATATTTTGGAATTTAACTGAATCAGCTTTACAACCAACAGAAGAAACAACAACAAGAAATAACAGACACAACAACAACATGGAAATATCAGGAATACACCTCTCTTTTTTTAATGATCAATGCATTTGTTTTTAAGACTTTTCTTTTTTAGTTAAGCAAAAGAAGTACATATTTTAAACTCATCACTCAGTTCATTCCATAACTTTACACCAGCAACTGAAACACACCTCATTTTTACATTTGTTCTCACTTTAACATGTTCAAAAAAGTACAACCTTCTTATATCCAGTATATCCACCAACACTTAGCTTAAAATGTTTTTTTTTTTTTTTGACTGTATAAATCTCTAGTATTTTAATATTTGCAATGCCTTTTATTTTTAAACAGTTGTTCTTAATAACAATAACAATATAAACTTCTTTCACACATTAAATGCCAAAAGTCTGTTAATCCCGAACGAGAGTATGATTTACATTCCAGAAGTCATCTATGCGCTCACTGGGTGTGTCACGATCCTCCAAATCCTCAATTCGATTACCTTTTCGATTCTAAAGTCTCAGTACGATTCGATTCTCAATTTAAAAAAGATTGAAAAAAAAAAATTGAAAGCACGAGCTATGCCATTTGAAGACTTTTAAGCAGTAAAGTTATACGTATCTGATCTTTGTTCACAATGTACCCACACACACATCGTCAAATTTACAATGTTTATTAACAGTATAATGTAACAATAATAACTTATATCTTCGATCACCTGTGAGACGCGTTCTACTTGGGATTTCGTTGCACGGTTCTCGCGCGCTAATTAAATGCCTAAAACCGGAGTTTTCTACCACACTGCAAAAATTAAATTCTCGACAAGCCAAAAAATCTCGAAGTTACGCGATAAATCTCGTTTTTTTCCAGACAAGATAAGTTAACTATCTTAGAATTAGGAGTGAAAGATTAATTTGCTCGTTTCAAGAAAATAGGCCTTGTTTCAAGCCGTCTTACAGAGTAAAATTTTCTCACCCTATTGGCAGATCATGTTACTCGATATAAGTCTTTGTCACTCATTTTGCTTTTTGTTTTCTTGTTTTTTTTCTTGTGCGTTTTTTGCAGGGCACTGAATAAGGTGGCATGTCCGTGGCTATAAAAACTCCTTGTAATTGCCTTTGCACAGTTAGAGTTACCTGGAAGTTTAATTCCAAATGAAGATGGGAGAGTAGTTTGTGTTAAACTTGTCGGTTTAACAGACACATCTATGTTTTTGTGGTGCCTGTGGAATTGCGCTGCACTTCAACATGCGTTGTTTTTTGTCGACTTTTGTCGATTCCAAATTGATAATTGAGATTGAGCATGAATTTCGAACGTTTTCTACTTAAAATCAAAATGGTGACACCCTTAGTGGTCACCATTCTCTTAACGTTTGATTGGGTTATTGGGATGGAAACCTGAAGACCACTGAATAGCCAGAGGTTTAAAGCATCCTGTGAATGACCCCATCAATGATCCTCTGTGTCGAGAAAATGCAATCAAAGCACCGGTCACTTCACGTTTGCACGGGACACAATCACATTCACACTGAAAGACAAATTCTCTCGTTTCCTCAAGTGGTCGATTGCCGTCATGGCCTGCAGCCAACTATTGGTCCAGAAGAAGCTCATCTCTGTCTCCTCGGGTCTGGAGCCGATTGGATCAGACGAGCAGAGAAGCTCATGTGTTTACACATTTACACACAGTATGTATCATCTAATGTCCAGAGGTGCACACTACCATGAGCATTTATCATCTAAAGAGCAGAAGCCGGAAACCGGAGCACAACTCTGATCCAAACATTCAGCACGACTCAATTTAAAGTGGCTAAATAGGCAATTCAGAACAATTTAAAAAACATTTGTACATTTGCGTCAAAAGCTTACTAAGAGCTTAACCCAGAAGTAGTTTAGTAGTTCTCCAACAGCTCAACACCTCCAGCATACAGCAGATCCTAGTGCATTTCGTTTTTACCTCCTTCCTTCCTTCTTATCACCCTAGCTACCTTTCATTTCTGCCTCTTTGAAACTCACTCATCATCACCATCTGCAACTATGACAATAGCCAATTGTTGCAGGCAACTCTCACCCAAAAAACTAAATGCCAGAATTTGAACAAGTCGGCACAAATTGGACAAGCCTCTTGTTAATTGTGTTTCAAGGGAAGTTAAAAGGGAATCACGTAGGCTTCTGGCCAGGCTTAGCATGAATGTCCACCTTACACTTGTCTAACACCTTTTTAGCTTGAGCTTTTGTGTGGGTGATAGATTTCTCACTATTGCTTGTAGTGTGAACTATCCGACTATTCGGATTCCCAGAAAACGTACTAGAAAGTGTGAGTAGGAAGAACAACCTCTCCAATCAAAACACCCCAAACTTGTGTTTTCTTGGCCTTCTGTTCTAATAATGGTTGGTTCGAAACAAAGACAATTGTGAAGTGAAATTGTCAATATGGCAAACGTTATCGAAATTGTGCTCTGCATTAACCCATCCAGTGAAGTGCACATACACACTGAACTCACACAAACCCGGAGCAGTGGGCAGCCTAAGCTGTAGCGCTGTAGGGGGCATGTGGGGTTCAGTGTCTTGCCCAAGTACACTAAGTTGCAACAATACGTATGGGGGATTCGAACCTGCAACGTCTCGGACAAGTCCAAGTCCCCTGGAAGTCCTCTAATTGTAGCCACTCTAAGTCCCCTGGAAGTCCTCTGGTTGTAGCCAGTCTAAGTCCCCTGGAAGTCCTCTGGTTGTAGCATCAGGCCTCTGACCATTTGTCTTGGAAACTCATGTAAAGAGACGGTCTGATCTGTCCAATGATCAGAAGAGAAAGCTAGACATCTTGGCAGATCTAAACGTATCGTGAGGGTCTGCTGGGAACATCTGACAGGGTTCTCTACAAGAGAGATCTTCAACTCCCATCGGAAGAGAGTGAGAAATGCCATCAATGACTAATTAGTCTAATGTCTAATTAACTGCCTAAATAGTAAGATGACGGAGAGAATATTTTGCAAACTTTCTTAACCCTTCTGACATACCAATAGCTGAGAAAGTAGAGCCCGAGGCCTGATTCAAGTTCAAGTTTATTTATATAGCACTTTTCTCAGTCCAAGACCAACTCAAAGTTGCTATGCAGAGGTAAACGTGTCCAATGTTCATCGGTGTTCAAACTAGGAGCTATGACCAGTGAGCAAGCTACAATCACGACAGTGGCTAGGAAAACAAAACCTCTCTGGCGGGGTGAGAGGAAATAAACCTTGGGAGAACCCGACACAGCGGTGCCAATGTCCTCTGGCACGCTAACATTACAAAGTCATTGGTGAAGATGATTCCGGACGATGTCTTCCTCATTGGAGCAGAAAGGCACAATGACAAAAAGGCACAGAATCTTCAGAAGGGACCAGGAGGATGACATCATAGAGACGGTCAACCCGTTTAAAACTCTTCCGAGCGACGTCATCTCAACCCTGGTGGCATCGACACTCCTACAAGCAATGTTGTCTCTATCCCGGTGGCATCGACACTCCTTCAAGCGCCTCCATCCTGATTCAATGATCACCCAGAGTAAAATCACAGAGGCTACTCCTCACTGGCAAAGCTCTGTGTGTGGATGGAATCCAAGGTCAAGTTCAGTTTATTTGTAAAGAGCTTTACCTAGGTACAGACAATCTCAAAGCAGCCTGGGGAAAATGTAAAAGAAGAAGATTGTTGTATTATGTCATTGCTTTGCGGGTATTGAGATTATGGCTATGACCAGTGACCAAGCAACGTATGCGAAAGTGGAATACGCTACCAAATGTAGGACTGTCATTGCTGACACACCAGTGCATCACTGTTCAGAGGTCAGGGTTAGGACCCCAGGGATGGCAAACTGGTGTAGTCCTCTACATTTTGAAAAACGGGGGATAAGAGAATGGATTCCATATATGGAGTCAACTTGAAGAAGGTGTTTAACCATGTCCCTAGTGGCATCACGTGGTTTGTTCTTTGGTAGTATGAAGGTCCCTCTATTCTCTGTAGGACCAAAGCAGGAACTTGGTTGGCATTGTTGGCAAGTCAAGCCTGGTCCTTCATGGAGCTTTGTCAGATGATTTCTAGGTGCAACCAAAGACGTTTGGGAACCGTTTAATGTCTGATATTTGTAGATGATGTCTACTCTTCAGGCCAGGACCTACCGGCACTCGAAAACAAATCGAATAACGAAAGCCTTGGATGAAATATCCGGTCGGTTATGGGGAAATGCTGAATCAATAGGTACATTTCTGAAAATCTTTATTAACCTTTGCTACTACTCTCACATTTTGACATGAGCTTTGGGTCATGATCATAAGGACACAGACATTCAGACTATACTCTGAAAAGAAATTAGTACGTCTCAGCAAAGGGACGCACAGGCTCTGATGCACATGTGAAGGTATGAGAAAAGTTTTTTGGTGGGCTGTGATTCGCTCACAAGATGGGCATCTACATGGCTCCGCCTCTGATGCATGGAGAGGTGGGCCTAAGAAAGAATAGCAATACCCTCCCCACTTTATGTAATAAGCCTTTTTAAATGAAACTCTACAGTGGACCCCGAGGCCGAACTGTGAAGGGCAAAGCACAACACCGTTTGCAAAAATACGAGGCACTTAAAGTCATCTTGCTCTTTACAGTGACATTTGTACTATTCAATTTCACACAATTGTCTATGTTCTTGCTGCTGTCAGCAACTATTTTTAGAACAGCTTGGCGAAAAAATTTTTAGAATCCAAGTAGAATTTGCTAAATGTAAAAAGGACTGATCCTCCATCCCACGATTAACTTTATTAATGGAGCACCATCCGTTTTTGACAAACACAAGCCCCGCCCTCCCTTCATTTGTCTCTCTATCTGGAGAATAAACCCCGGCCTACTCCTGGAGCAGTGCCCATCTACTGGCTGGCTTTTATTAAGCACAGCATGGCTCTCTGCAAAGGTTCCACGGAATCAGCAAGTGGTTGTGGATCCCAACATCTATTCTGTATGAGAATTCAGAATTTGACCCTACACGCAACCAGAAGAGTCTTATCTTCTATAATAAAGCCAGGAGTTGACCAGGTTAGTTGACCGGGCCGACTGATTGCAAACACAATCGACAAATACACATTTCCATAGCGGTAAAAGGGAAAAATAAAAAGCAGAATAGTAAAAGTTTCGATCGTTCGACCTTATGGCTGGTTTTGATTCAATTTTTTTAAATATCCTGCTGAAAACAAGTCATGCTTAATTTGAGCTTAAGATGTTTGAGCACTTTGTGAGTTTATAAGGATCTCTTAATTTCCATAAAATAAAACTAATTTTAAATGTCCTGTAAAACTGATGGGAATAAAGCTATGAATCGATTGCCCATCAAGTCATGACGCATGTGTCGGTCTGTTAAATCTGTTTTTTATTAACTCAAAATCCATCCTCGTTAACAGTGCATCATTTTAAGACATTGTTGATTGTAATTAATTATTTTAAGAATATTTCTGACACAGGAAAACTAATTTTCTCACATTTATGGGGAAAGTTTTGTGGTATGGGGGGGGGGTAACTTTTTGCATATCGAATAAAATTCGTAACTCTGGATAACAAATTTTCTGAGACGGGTTTCGTAACTCGAAATTTTCGATAGCACAAACATTCGCAAGGCGGGGTACCAATGTACAGTCTATAGTTGTAGTTTTAAAGTCAAAGCTAAATTTGGGTCCGGTCCCGAGGACGTGCACTTATCCAGATTCCACTCCATAATTAAAATGTCAAGCATTTTCAAGCATTTCATTTGAAAGTCAAGCATTTTTAAGGCCTTGAAAACACATGATTGAAATTCAAGCATTTTCAAGGATTTCAAGCACCCGTAAGAACCGTGACACACACACACACACTCACCTGTGCTGAGCAACAACAGGACCTTCATGGCGAGAAACTCCTCATAACTGAGCTGCAGACGGACAAACTCCTGGCTCACCTGCCGCATCCCCACGCACAGATCATACATGGCTGACTGACGCATTCGCTCCCTGGGAGAACACACAGAAGACATGTAATAAGCCAAAGCATTACACACATTTTACACACAAAAAATATATGGACTAATTAGTGCTGTCAAAGTTACCGAGTTAACGCACGTGATTCGTTTTAAGTGCTTAATTGTCCATTTTTTTTAACGCCATTAATCACAGTTGCATCTTTTTTTTACTTTCGGTTCGGCAACGTGTAATGAATAGAGTGAGTTCAGGTGTTGTCACTTAGGCGCAAAGTGACACTGACCTACTTTTCCCCTCTCAGAGAGAAACACAGACACCGTTCCTTTTAAACTGCAAACAATTTTGTTCAAAAAGCCGAAGCTTTATATTCATACAGATTAGACAAACAGACAACACTGTATTTACTTACACTTATTTTTAAAAACAGACATTGTAAGCTTTATGTAGACATGTGTTTATTGTTAGAGTGATAAGTATTTATAAAATTAAAATAAGTATTTTATTTATTAGAATAAGTAATATAAAAATAAGTATTTATAAAATTACACCACAATATGCAACATTACAAGCTGCAGATCGCGATTAATCGTGATTAATTTGGTCAGGTACTTAAAGGAACTAATGTTTAAAAAATATTCAGATGGCGAAGCGTTTAAAAGAGTCCTGCGCCTAAGGTCGTAATAAACCAGGTCGTGATCACTATGATCCAGGTCTGATTCAAAGTGCCGAGAGTGTTAAGCACGGAGAATTTTATTAATTAAAATTTCGGTGTTTATGTTTAAGGTTAAAAACTAATTGTTGCCAAAGGGAATACAAAAGTTGTTTCATGAATGAAATGGGGACTATAGTTTAAGAGGCAAGTCAAACTTAAAAGTGGAATATACACGCAAGAGTTTCTGTTTGACGAGAACCGGAGTTAAATTTTGGAATAATTTGAGGGAAGAGGTAAAGCAATGTACCAACTTGAAACATTTCAAATATAAATATAAAAAGGACATTCATTCAAACTACATTAAAAACGGAATAATTTAAAAAGTTGCCAAATTTATTTGTTATAGATTTATCTTGTATCAAGGGTTTAAGTTCATTTATGATGTCGCTGTGGATACAGTCCTCATGTGTTAAAGTGGAATATAAAAGGGGGCGGTTATATAAAAGGGGTACTTCTTTCTACTCCCTTTCAAACATGTATTGTGTAAATGAACATTATGATCGTAATATTAATATTATTATTATTATGTTGTGGCTTTTATGTTATTGTTATTATTTGTCATGTACATGTTTGAATCCTTGGAGCTAAATTGAGTTTATTGTTCTGTTATTTTTCCAAAGCTGCTTTTAGATCGAGTTCTGCGACGGCGAAATGCCTTTATAAATAAACCGAACTTGAACTTTAAGAGTGAGCAGACTGTTCCAACTATAGAAGCTTCACAATCCTCACGTCAGGCTGCTGGAGAGGAGAATTAGGTCAGTAGTTGGCTTCAGGAGGAGCGATGTGGAAACCAAGTCCAATGACTGATCTGTTGTGGCAAAAAATAAAGAGCTAAGTGAACCGAGCTTATGGTCATGACCAAAGCGACAAGGTCTTGGAGACAAGCAGCTAACGTTGGGTTTGTGGACAGGGTGGAGACTCGGAGACCGGGTGAGAAGCTCGGTCACTCGAGAAGAGCTGCTACTGATCCATGTTGAGAGAAGTTCCATCAGGAGGACACAATGGGGGTTCTTGTCTCCTGGCTGGCTTCTGGAATATTCCTTTAGAATGAGTAGATAAGGTCAAGGGAGAACTCAAGAAGTTCCATGAGGAGGACACAATGGAGGTTCTTGTCTCCTGGCTGGCTTCTGGAATATTCCTTTAGAGGAGCGGGGAAGGTCAAACGAGAACTTAGGACATTCCAACAGGACACAATGGAGGATCTTGTCTCCTGGCTGGCTTCTGGAATATTCCTTTAGAGGAGCGGGGAAGTTCAAAGGAAAACTTAGGACATTCCAACAGGACACAATGGAGGATCTTGTCTCCTGGCTGGCTTCTGGAATATTCCTTTAGGATGGCGGGGAAGGTCAAGGGAGAACTCAGGAAGTTCCATCAGGAGGACACAATGGAGAATCTTGTCTCCTGGCAAGCTTCTGGAATATTCCTTTAGAGGAACGGGGAAGGTCAAGGGTGAAGGCTTATGAGCCTGTCAGAAAGCAGTGCACTTATCTCCATCCATTTTCTCTCTTCTGGATACTCTTTCTCTGGGTTCTTTCTCAACTTCTCAGTTGTGGGACATACCTTCTGGCAACTCAATCTTCTTTTTGATTTAAGGGCTTTGAGTTGACCTGTGACTGGTAAAAGAACTTCAGAAAAACTCGAAGTTGAACTTGTACACCTAAGATCATTTTTCCAAAGCCAGTTCGCCTGAGATGTATCATTTCGGACTGTGAGACCCGGTGGAAACCCACGCAAGCACAGGGAGAACATGCAAACTCTCTCAAAGCCCACTGCTCCACCACACCACCCATCTCTTTATCTCAAAACTACAACTCAATGTACAGTAGGGCTTGGACTCAATCTACTCTACTTTCTGTGATGGTTCATGTCCCAAATTTTTAAGGAACTGGACTCTATTATTCAGGCGTGTTAGGACCTACAGTGTAAGAAGCAGCTTTTACTACACAAAATTGGCCATATTTTGTACGTAAATCCGATATTACGTTCCAAGCATTCCGAGATTCAGACAAAATGTTTTCATAATATGATAAAATATCATGGTAACTGTAAGAAAAAAACATGTTACGTTCGCCATCAAGAATCTCGCGATAACTTCGTGATAACGTCCAGGATGTTTGCTGAGTGTCTCACTCGGGTTGTACTTTTGCAAAACAAGGAATTAAACTTGGAATAAAGAAACTCAAATTAACTGCACCGATTTTAAACAAGTCTAATATCTCAACATTTGTGCACTTTGTCCCCTCTTTTGTCTGTATATCTTCATCTCTCTCCTCTTCCATCTCCATCTCTCTCTCTTTCTCTCTCTCTCTCTGCATCTTTTTCTCCTT
Source organism: Paedocypris micromegethes (assembly GCA_028031935.1). Taxonomy (NCBI): domain Eukaryota; kingdom Metazoa; phylum Chordata; class Actinopteri; order Cypriniformes; genus Paedocypris; species Paedocypris micromegethes. The sequence continues at coordinate 1,818,535 of CM051499.1, read as the reverse complement.
TTGTAGCCCCCCCCCCTCTGTGTCTTTCTCTTTCCCTCCATTTCTCTCTCTCTCTCTCTCTCTCTCTCATTCTCTCTGTGTCTCTCCCTCACTCTGTGTATCTATCTCTCCATTTCTCTCTCTCTCTCTCCGCATCTCTTTTTTATCTCTTTTGTAGCCCCCCCTCCTGTCCCTATCCTCTCTTCCTATCTCTCTCTCTTCTCTAGTTCCTGCTCTCTCAAAACTCCATTTCTCTTTCTCTCTCTCTCTCTCTATCTCTCTGTCTATCTCTTCTCTGTTGTGACTGTCATCTCTCACATTTCCATCTCTCTCCTCTCTCTCTCTCTCTCTCTCTATCTCTCTTCTCTCTCTAACTCTCTCTCTCTCTCTTTCTCTCTCTCTCTCTCTGTTTCTCTTTGTCCCCTCTTTTGTCTGTATATCTTCATCTCTTTCTCCTCTTCGATCGCGATCTCTCTTTCTCTCTCCCTCTCTCTGTGTCTCTCTCTCCTTCCATTTCTCTCTCCTTTCCTTTGGGAATGAACCGCTCTAGATCAATCAGAATGCGTGACTGTTTTGTGATTGTTGTGAGACGTTCTCCACTTACTCGTTGAAGACGAGGTCCGGGGCGAAGTAGAGCATCTGGGCGTTGGTGTGTTTGTAGGATCTCCAGCTGAGCGAGAAAGAGGAGAGACACATCCAGGAGTACTGGATCAGCGTGATTTGGTCCTCGATGGGGAGGCTGCGGAACCCTGGGGGGCGGGGCAGAGCGCTGGTCAGGGCGGAGCTTCACAACACGAACTCGTGTCAAACAGGAAACGGTTTCTGATGCTGGAACACGCTCAGTGATTGGCCGTTTGTGGTGTAAAGTGTTGGAACTTTGTTGCTTGAGTAAATTGGCTACTCTGTACTTGTACTTACAACTTTTACTCTCTACTTGACTACGTTAGGGATTGAGTATTCGTATCTTAACTCCACTACATGTGAATGGACACTTAATGTTACTAGATAGTTGTGACAGGTTGGCAACTTTTTCTACCGCGGTTAATTTGTCGACCCATCCATCCATCCACCTATCTACCCATCCATCCATCTATCCATCCATCCATCCATCCCTATCTCTCTCTATCCACCTATATATATATTATAACATTCTCAACATTTAAAAAAGCACTAAAAACTGAGCCCTTCCACCAGCACCTTAACAAATGGTGATTAACTGATTAACAAAAAACACTGATTAACAAAAAAAAAAAATCTATCTATCTATCTATCTATCTATCTATCTATCTATCTGTCTGTCTGTCTGTCTGTCTATCTATCTATCCATCCACCCCACCATACATCCATCCATCCATCCATCCATCCATCTATCTATCGTCTATCTACCCTATCTCTCTATACATCCCTCTCTCTATCCATCTTTCTCCATATATATTTAACTTTAACTTTCTCTCTCTCTCTCTATCCATCCATCCATCCATCCATCATCCATATATATATA
>CM051499.1:1794226-1813891 GCA_028031935.1 Paedocypris micromegethes | reverse complement strand
AAAAAAAAAAAAAGAAAAATCCGAAGCGAAAAAAAAAAGTTTCAAACGAAAAGGTGAAGAATGCGAGCGAAAAAATAAAAAGCTAAAATGTGAATGTGAAGCACTTTTGTTCGTTTCTTCGAAATTTACCCTTGATATTTTTGCCACTGATCTGATTCCATAGCCGCTTTGTGTGTGTGTGTATGTGTGTGTGTGTGTGTGTGTGTGTGTGTGTGTGTGTTTCTGCTCAAAAGCCAAAAAAGCCCCGGATCCGCAGACGGAGCAACGACAGCTGAAGCGCTGCCACTATTTCTGGCGGAGTCACGTGACCTCTTACATAAGCACGTTTTTCTCGCTCTAAAAAGCAGTAAATGGCGGTGGGGAGAAGCTGAGCACTCGTCCAGCCCCAGGACGCATCTGACCGCACTTCTGAAGGTGTGTGGGTCACGTGACCTAGCCTCAGATACAGAAGATCACACAAAAAAACAAATCTACAAAAATATTTGAATTTAGTGATTTTACGCCAATATACGCCAATATAAGCGCCCCCCCCCTCCCGTTTTTTTCTTTACATTTTTCTTTTTTTTCAAGGGACTCTTTTCCCCTCCTTTTTCCTCTTTTTCTCTTTTTGTCATTTTTGAACACAGATAAATATAAAGACAATTTTTTTCCCCAATTCGCGTAGCAACTTTGCATTGGTCTGGAACTAAGAAAAGCACTATATATGAAAAAACTTGAACTTGATTAGAATCTGAAAAATAATCACGGTTTTACATGAAAACTTCTTATATTTTAAGTTATTTATTGCTGCTCAATAACCAAATAATACAAGACAAAATGATAATAAAAAACAACTGAAATACACTGAACACTGAAATAACAGAATAATTATTAAAATAAAGATAATAAATAAACAGTAACTGTCTAAATTAAATCTTAGCTACATATTAACCAAATATCCCTGTTTTAAAGAGAACAAATTTGGTGAATGAGTGTTCTAAATAAACACTCTTATTAATAGTCTTTCTAACATTGTACTCGACATATTATATAAAATATACAAAATATATTAAATATATTACAAAATATATTAGAGCTGTCAAAGTTAACTCGTTAACGCATGCAATTAATTTTAAATGTTAGTTTGTGTCAATTATTGTTCATTTATATTATTTAGATTCCTATGGATTAGATAAACAGACAACACTGTATTTGTAAACAGACATGCTAAGCTTTATGTAGACATATGTTTCATGTTTGAGTGATAAGTATTAAGTTACAATTTGTTTTCAGCTGACAAAGAGAAGGCAAGACTCGCTTTACGTTTGAGTTTTATTATCATTATTATTATTTATTTTTTACAAAAAACAAAACGTCTTTATTAAGAGTGCAACCTAAAAAAAATAGGTAAAACAGGCTTCAAACGTTTAATTGATAGGTGTAAGTGTTTTGCTTTGAAAAAAGTGCGACTCGACATCGAAGTGTTAAACTAAAACAGAAAATATATTGCAAATTGAACAAAAATTTTACTAAGTTATATTAGAGTATTCAAACGAGTGTTTATTTTGTGTTGACTTTACATTCATTTACATATAACACCTCAATATCCAATATTACAAGCTAATAATTAATCGCGATTCATTTGGTCAGTAATAATGACATGCGAATAATTAGTTTAAAAAATGTATCGTTTAAAAGCCTTAGTGACATTAGTCAAAAATAAACTAAAAAAGTATTTTAATATTAAAGAAATCAAAACACTGTGGCTTTCAACGTGTCTAGAGATTCCCTGAAGAACACATACTAAATTAAAAAAAAAAAACAATAACATATACTATAGATTATAAAAGTACTCATCGCTACATGGCAAACTGTGTAAAATCTTAACGTAGCAATTGTATCAGCCTCGTCTGGTTTAAACAGATGTCGTCAGTTCCCGCTAACCCACTTCTTCCGCTAGGCCGCGTTCCCCGAGTGCAACATTTAACGCTCTGTAGCGTATTAATGCAAGCGGGCAGAGAAAGCCCCGCCCACACAAGTCAAACACACGCGGAAAATAGATACATTCGTGCGGGAATGGGATAAAACTTTCTAAAAGATAAAATTCAAGCACTTTTCAAGGTCCATGTTCGAGTTTTTCCAGCGCCATATTGAGATAGTAAAATGTATATTTAAAGTAGATTAATTTTTTGTAAGTAATTAATCGCACTTGCCTGACCAAATTAATCGCTGACCAAAAAAAAAAATGACAGTAGTCAATTTAAAGTTTCGAAGTTATATAAGATGTCAAACTTTCTTTGTTCAAAATATAAATGAGGAAATATTTTAAAAGGGAGTCTGACATTTTAAAAGAAAAAATGCAATTATAATTTTTTTTTTAATTTTAACATAAAAAGTAACAGGCCTGTCCTCATTGGTTCCAGTGAGTTTAGTTGTTAAATCACTTTATATTTGTCTTTTTGTAGAACTGTTTTTTAGTTTGGATGTTTAAATACAATTAAATACTGTTATATGTTACATACTAAATTAAAAATACTAAAATAAAGATACAAAAATCTGAAAAATTACCCTCGATCAAATGTGCTGCGATAAAATGATCAAACGTCGACCGGGCATCGACGACAAAAAGGATTGCGGCGTTAATGCGTTAAACTTTATATGTGCATTGAAATTGACAACACAGTGGCAATAGTTTGAATCGCCACGTCTGTCGCTGCTAAATTCGTACACATCTCAAGTTGAATAAAGTTTAGTATGAACTTAAAATTCAAGCATTTTCAAGGCCTTCAAAACACATTATCGAAATTCAAGCATTTTCAAGGATTTCAAACGTTTACAACGTTTACAAACGTTTTACACTGATTCCACGTAAATGCACAACTTTGTCCTGAGCAATTAATTTGGTCAGGGAAGTGCGATTGATTAGTTTAAAAAAATATCGTATAATAATCCACATAAAAAATTATTCATGAAGATTATATGAAGAGAGACACATTCATATTAATCCGTATATCGTATTTATGCAAATACAAGCACACACCCGTGTCTTCGAGCTTCTAATATTGGAAATTGAATGGAATATAATGTTGCATAGAACACCGAATAAACTTAGAACAAATATTTTGCAATAATTTGAAATAACGTTCTTTTGTGCCTTAAGAAATATTGTATTTTCACGAATATAAGCAACCATGCGTCTTTAAGATGAACCTACATTGTAACATTTGCGTTGTAAATGTAACATTGTAAATAACACGTAACGTTGTAAATAGCGTTCTTATGCATCTTAAGGAAATGCTGTATTTGCGCGAATTTAAGCACCCTGCGAATTTTAGTAACATTTTTAAGAGAGACACATTCATATTAATCCGTATATCGTATTTATGCAAATTCAAGCACACGCCCGTGTCTTCGAGCTTCTAATATTGGAAATTGAATGGAATATAATGTTGCATAGAACACCGAATAAACGTAGAACAAACTCCACTGCCCTGTTCAAAAAAGCGTTTCGCTTCAAGCGAGTAAACAAACACACACACACACACACACACACACACACACGTCTTTGTGAAAGCTGCTCAAAACCAGGCCAACGTTTGAGCGACTGAGGAAGCGACACACAAACCGAGTATCGAATCACACGTGTGACGCCTCGTCCGGTCTCAATTGTCGCCGTTTGTTTTGCGTAAAACACGAGGATCTGGAGTTGTTTCCCTCAGGACACACACCAGCGAAGAACAATGGCGGATCGGACACGTCAAACGCGTCTGTTGCTACAAAAGCCGCGCGCACGCTCCACTCGTCATTAAATACGCCGGCGTTCGTGGTCACACGCAAAAGTGTCTGTTGAGGCGAATGCGGGCGCTGTTATCTGACGTTATTATGTGACACTTTTAAATAACGTTATTATGCGTGAATACAGTATAAGCGCCCTGCGAATTTTGTACACTCGCCGCTTCGTTAAGATGACCTACTTTGACTACAAATTTAAATAACGTTCTCATGTGCCTAATGATATACCATAATTACGAATATTTCGCAACTTTTTTAAATAATGTTCTTTTGTGCCTTAAGAAATATCGTATTTTTAAGAATATAAGCACCCAGCGTCATTAAGATGAACCTACTTTGTTAACATTTTTAAATAACGATCTTATGTGCCTTACAAAATACGGTATTTGTGCAAATATAAGCACCCTGCGAATATTTTGTAACATTTTTAATAACGATCTTGTGTGTCTTTATAAATATCGTAATTCTGCGAATATAAGCACCTTGCGAATATATTGTAACATTTTTAAATATCAATCTTATATGTCTTGAGAAATATCGTAATTGCGTAAATTTAGGCACCCTGTAAATATTTTGTAACATTTTTAAATAACGATCTTATTTGTCTTTATAAATATTGTAATTGCGTGAATATAAGAACCCTGCGAATATTTTGTAACATTTTTAAATATCAATCTTATATGTCTTGAGAAATATCGTAATTGCGTAAATTTAGGCACCCTGTAAATATTTTGTAACATTTTTAAATAACGATCTTATTTGTCTTTATAAATATCGTAATTGCGTGAATATAAGAACCCTGCGAATATTTTGTAACATTTTTAAATAACAATCTTATATGTCTTAAAAAAAATTATAATTGCGTGAATATAAGCACCCTGCGAATATTTTGTAACATTTCTGAATGACATTCTTAATTGTCTTACGAAATATTGTAGTTGCGCGAATATAAGAACCCTGCGAATATTTTGTAACATTTTTAAATAACGTTCTTTTGTGCCTTAAGAAATATCGTATTGGCACGAATATAAGCACCCTAGGATTATGTTGCACCCATGCATCGTTAGGATGAACCTACTCTGTAACATTTACTCTGTTACTCTGTAACATGTAAAATAACGTTCTTTTGTGCCTTATGAAATATTGTACTTGCATTAAAATAAGCACCCCGATATGAAATAAAACACATCGATATGAAAAATAAATACGGAAATAAACATGCATATATAACATAAACAAATAACACTGCAAACACACACCCGCACACACACTATAAATTAATAAATAACAAAGATCACTTCCTGCTACAGTGTTTAAAAGAGTTCTACTGTCATATCAACAATCAGATGTTTACATTGATATATTGCACATTAAAATTCTTGTTTCTTTACAAAATATTTAATTTTAGACTTTTAATAATTTATTCTGTTTCCAGATGTCATTTCTTAGTACATTTGTTTTATTGAACAACGGGATTGTTCAATTTATGGAATGTGTTCTTTAATTTCAGTTGTTGATGGTCAATAAATAATCAAAAAGAAGATGTGTGTGTGTGTGTGTGTCCTTTAATTCCTTGAAAAAATCATCAGTGATCATATTCACTGTGCACAACCTGTCAGCGAACTTCGCAAACAAAGAAACACAAAAAAAAAAATAGACTAACACAATAACCGTGTTAAATTTGTTCATTTCATCGAGATTTAGATGAGATCAGGCCGAATCGCCGCGCTCCAGTAACGCATCGAAAAAAGGCTCAACGTGACATTTTCAACTGCCATTCTCTTTGTTTGCCCTTGTCTGTGTGAAACGAGAAAAAAAACGACGATATTTCGCCTTCGCTAACGAACGCGTCCCGTAATTGGCGCGGATGGGAAAGTGCCTCTCGCAGACAACGCGCCTTTGTTGCGCGGCTCATCACTGATGCGTGTTCCCCATCCCACAATGGATCTGCGTACAGACCCTGGACCACTGCCAACTCCCATCCGTCATGTGATCAGCCATTCCCAGAAAACTTCCGCAGCCTCCAGCTACAACAAACTTGTTTAGTCCAATTACCGTCTCGCGGATAATGCGCGGTTAAGCGGCTAGTAGCGCGGAACCGCCGCGGATCATCGCTAGAATGATGCCATGCTGCGAAATATTAATTCTTGGAAAAGATCTTGAATTTAGACAATAAATCTGGTTCATTTCTATTTTCTCAAGATAAATGAACTGTTGGGATTAAGAGTGAGTGATGACTTTGCTTATTTCAAGAAAACAGGACTCGAAGTTTCACGTGTAGAAAAAAATGCACATTTTGATGATGTTTGACACAAAGTTGAGACACTTTTCGAAGTAGACTTTATGTTTTAACACGGAACTTCCTGAAACAAGAAACGTCGAGTGAAATTTTCTCGTTGTTAGAACACAATGGTTCTTAATTTAAGAAACAAGCTACAACTTTTTCATATCCTAAAAAAGTCAAGAATCTTTGTCGTTCTTTTTGTTATGCTGTGTATAATACAGATATACAATTATCAGACTAAAACGCAAAATGTTGTATTTTGTTAGGAAACTTAAAAAGCTTTATAAAAAGTTCATAATTAAACTTTCAATTGAAACCAAAGAACAAATTAATTTTTGATGATAGAAATTTGCATAAAGAGGAGTGTCTTTGATCTCTCCAGGTGTGAATTTCATGAATATTCACGACCATTGTCCCTCCCAAAAACGGACTTTACCAAATGTAAACTATTTTAATCTTTCTGTGAATGAGATAACATGAATATGTTCAGGACTATTAAGTATAGCTTTTATGGCCTTATTTCAGCTACTTCTTTTTTCGAAAATCTTAAAAAGCACGCATCATTTATTTTTTTTTTTTTCTAAAAAATGATAGAACATACATCAATTTTGCTCACATATTCACATACACAAATCCACCGTGTAGTAAGACTTTTTGTCTTGTTTTAAGTCGTCTTACAAAGTAAAAGTTTCTCACCCCATTGGCAGATCATTTTACTTGATTTATTTACTTTTTACTCATTTCGTTTTTAATTTTCTTGCTTTTGCACGTGTAGTTTTTGCAGTGTAAGCACACTCGGCCAGACTTGTGGAGCTCCGGCATCTGCGGAGAAGAAGTGGGACACATTCCGACTTACGGCTGTAATCATGAGCATAAGCACATTAGCATATTTGAGGGCAGTGTTAATGACATTAGCGAGGTGTGCGCACTGCAAATTATACAAGTGGAAAAAAATTTAAAATAAATCAAAAGCAAAATGAGTAAAAAAGTTTGTGTTTTATATTTTTTGGAAAAATGATCATTGAAAAATTTCATGCGCCAAGATTTTCCAGCTCCATTTTATTAATTTATTTATTAAAATGTGTTTCTACTTTTTATTATTTAAATTTGTTTCTACTGTTATGAAATAGCAAATTAAAGGATTTTTCAATTCAATTCAATACAGTTGCGGTAAAATGTACATACGATCTGCCTAAATACAGCCAAAACAAAACATTGCCATTTTAATTACATTTAAAGAGATATATGCGAAAACTAACAAAAACCAAGTTGTGCTTTGGACAAGTGTATGATTGTTCATACATCGATATAGAAACAAATGTTCGATATAGAAACAAATGAACAAACTATAAATGAATGAAATGCACGAATGACTCGAAATGATTCGTTCACTTTATTGTTCAAGCGTTTAAGATTTGAGTAAAAATTGTGTCTATTTTTTCTTAACTGTAATAAGAGGGAACAAAGATAGATAATAAACTGATTTGTATTCTTTAATTTTAGTACCAAAGTGCTAATTATTCATGTTTTTTTTTATTTAAAATAACTGTTATGTAACACGCTTTTATTACCGTTGTTACAACATTTAATCATATTATAAAAAAATCTTATTAGGGCATTTACATGCTAATTGCATCTCGACTCCTGATTTATTACATTATTACCTTACAAAACTGCCGTCGGCACAGATTAATCTCATAAGTTAGGGAACTAGTGTATTTGTTTGCTGTGAAATAAGTGTAATTACATTTTTAAGCACTACATTTAAAGACAAAAATTTCGTTTTCGTTTTTTCGCATTTTACACTATAAATACCCATATCTGATAAAAAACCCCCCCTAAATTCAGACAATAATTGTTTATAAATTATACAACATTGGTAACAACTGTAATAAAAAGAATCTTACAGAACAGTATTTGGAATAAATAAAAAACATGAAAACTAGTACTGTGAGACTAAACCAAAGAATAAAATGTTATCATATTAAATCTATATCACACACCCTTGTGCTTGAGGAAGACTTACTAACTAAGAAGCAAGTATCTCTGTAACCAACAAGTGTTTTTTTTGTTTGGTTTATTGACGTGCTTGAAGAATAAACAACAGTTTTTTGGGCCTTTCGTATCTTGAGACATATTTCATAACTAGAGACGAAACTTTTGTTAGTAGAGACGTTTGTAAATCCACTGTTTTTACACCTCCAATACTGCAAAAAACCCAAAGTCAAGGCCCAAACTCCAGCACGGCTTCTTGCAGCTATATTGTAAGTTGTATAATAATCATTTTTTAACTGTTACATGTTGATAATTAATGTAAACAACTAATGACAGGGTACAACGCCAACAGGGAAAGAGTTCCTCTCGTGAGCCAAACAAACCACATCTTTTATCACGGAGCAAATATTAGTGGCCTTCTAGTGAACAGCCGGTGGGAATTAAAGTGTGAAAAGCACCTGCTAAATGACTGTAAAGTAAAAGTAAAGTAAAGTAAAGTAAAGAGCACTAGAGGATCTGGTGGTTCGCACTTTCCTTCAAATTCTGGACACTAATTATCACAAAATAAAGTTAATAAACTCATTGATTGACAAATCTATCACTGACATCACATTTTTACAAAGTAACAAAGTTCCTTTAATTTTTTTTATTTATTTTTTTTGGTGTCTACCATGTCAGGTGTGCAAGGTATTTAACACATGCGTTTGTGTCTGAGATACAAAAAATAGAAAAATTAAAATTGTAAAAATATAGACACTAGAAGGATGTTTGAAGTAACAAAATATTACCCCACATTCCCTTAAATGCAACATTTGGATATATTTAAATCATTGAATATATTTAAATCAAAATGAAAATTTAAATTAAAAAAAAGTAATAAAATACAAAACAAATAGTGATATGAATAAAAACAAGGAAAAAACTGAGGATGAAAAAAAAAGATTAAAAACACAATAAAAAAAGAGCAAAATAACAAATACTAAAAAAATGTACTTAGCAACTGAAATGATACGTATTTCTAATTGGTCGAGTGACGCACAATCGTTCTTCTTACACAAAAACCACATTTGTCGAACATGTGCTGACGTGTCTGTGTGTTTCTCCTCCGTCTAGCGAACATTACGTCGTTCACAAGCTCCTCCCCCTGCCCCGCCCCGCCCCCAGCGTCAGGCGGTATCTAGGCTGAGGTCATCTGAGGTAGTGAAGCGCACACACACACACACACACACACACTGTTGCTTCTCAAAGCCCTGGAGGTGCGACCGCATTCACAGTCCTACACAAACGCTTGGTTTCACGTACAGATTGAGTTTCAACACACACACACACACACACACACACACAATTTCAGAGGTTTAAAGTACTTGAGTAAATGTACTTTGTTGCTTTACTCAAGTATGTTTTTGGCTACTTTGTACTTGTACTGAGTATCAAAAATAGAAGCAACTTTTACTCTCTACTCTCTAGCAGTACTTTTCACTCCACTACATTTGAACGGACACTTATCGTTACTCGTTACATCTTGATTGTGCGCGACAAACCATAATCGATTTTTACCGCGGTTAATTTCTTGGGCGAATGAGGTGATTTTGCCATCTGTCTTGCCATCTTTGCCATGTGTATTTGAATTGCAAATCTGATTTTATTGCATAGAATTTTCAGTTTTTTTTTTTGTTTGATCGAGACTGACTTTTTGTTCTTTATTTAGTTAGTTTTACCATTTTTTTAAACATGGAGGTGTTCAATTCAGGTTCTGTACTGGGAAATAAAACCTCATGAATAGAGTTTTTTCACATTTCTTTGTCGTTTTCTATCAGCTTTTTACTTTTTTACTTATTTAGTATTTTAGTACTAAATACTAAATTAGTATTTAGTAGAGTAAAATACTTGAGTACTTCTAAAATTCAACGCTTTGCTACCTGGACTCAAATCTTTTTTATAGTGGTGACTTAATACTTAGCTCAGAACTTGAACTTGAACTTGACCTTTTACTCGTATTGGAGTAACTTATACAGTACGTATCCGTACTTTTACTCAAGTAGGGTGGTCTGGTGCTCTCCACACCTCTGCACGCTTCACATTCCATCAGCTGTAATAGAACTGGAGACGCGATGCTCTTACCTTCCACCGCTCGCTTGAAGAACACCTTGCAGCTTCCGCACGTGACGACGCCGTAGTGGCATCCCGACGCCTCGTCTCCACACACCAGACACACTTTAGCCGTGGAGGACGCGTGAAGGACGCGAGGAGAGCTGGAACACACAGGAAGTCCCGGTCAATGGCGGGAAAGGCGCTGACGTTTGCCGATTTTTATCTATGTTTTGTGCGTTCTTCAATTCAGCCGCAAAGTTTCACAAAAACGAATCGCTCAACTGTCACTTTACATCTAGTGCTGTCAAACGATTACAATTTTTTAACTAGTTAGTCGCACTTCCCTGACCAAATTAATCACGATTAATGGCGATTTTAACAAGTTTTAACAAGTCCATTCAAGAACATTCAAAACACCGCGAGATCGATGAGACAAGCAAGTGTCTGTCATTAAACACTTTCACCTGCTGCTATTTAGGCGCAAAGTAATTACTCTGAGCTTCTGATCATAATGAGCCACACCTGAGTGACACTAGTGCTGCTCTCTGGGTCTATTCCTGTCACTCTGAGCTTCTGATCATAATGAGCCACACCTGGGTGACACTAGCGAGGCTCTCTGGGTCTATTCCTGTCACTCTGAGCTTCTGATCATAATGAGCCGCACCTGGTTGACACTAGCGAGGCTCTCTGGGTCTATTCCTACATATTAAACAAATACATTTTGAATATAAAAAAAACTGACATTCAAAATGACAAAACGAACAAAATGCATAAAAAAAGAAGACCCAAGTGAAATTTTTACTTGAAGATTTCTTGTATCATTTTAGGATTTTTGTTTTGGATAATCTGATAATCTGTACGACGTATTAATGAGTTATTGAGGTGTTTGAGGAACAAAAGGAAATGACGATTTCGGCGAGTAAAACGTTGCTAAGTATATACATTTTTTTTTCACAGTTACTTAATTTCGTCTAACAAGGGAAGAACATCAGAAGCAATTTGTTATTGTAAAATTATAAATAGTTATTGTAGTTTCAAATACTGTGGATAACGGCGCCATCACCAAGAATCGAGATTATCGCAAGATTCAAGATGGCGGACGTAACATGCCTTTTCTTAACAATAATCCTATTAAAAGCCCTTTTTATTACCTGCACGGATTATCGGATTTTACATGCAAAATGAGGCTCATTTTGCTAAATTAACCCCACCCCTCCTCCATGTTTAAATACAGCTGCACCATGTATAATGTGTAGGTGACAAATAAAATTCGAAATTTTAAAATAAGTGGCTGGTTTATTGTCATGGCATGTCACATATTCCATGACTCATAACGTATATTTATTATATATTATATATAATATATATTATTTAGAAGGGAACTGCACATTTTCCTGCTTTAATTTCAGTCGTTGATGTTCAATAAATAACCATCAAAGAGATTAGTGTGTTTCCTTAAATGATTTTAAAACTTGATTTTAAAAGTAAATCAATATATGTAGACATGCTAACTTTATTGCATTACAATTGTGTGTGATAAACTTTAAATTTTATTTTGCACTTTAATTTTTACTGTCAATCCTACTGAATTCATTTTGCACTGATTTAGTGTTAAGGACATATAAGGCTTTCTCGTTTAATTTGTGTGATTTTTATGTCTTTAATTTGGCTGAAACGTATTGAAACGTACTACAAGGTTATGTACAAGATAAGCTTTAGTTTTTAAGTCACTTTTTTGTTGCCTGAATTTAAATGAAGGCTAAGTGGGGGGCTCGACTTATACGCGCGGTCTACCGAAATAGAACATATTTTACTCAGAACAGAAATCTTTAAAATGATAAAGCAACCATACTAATGACAAATTAAACTTAAACATAAATTAACAATAGCTTAAATAGATTAACACCAACATAAACAAACAGGGTTACTTGATTTTTAGGTTTCCATTACCACCAAGAATGTCTGAATACTTTTATTATTTCTATAGTAAGGATTGAAGAGCATCTGAACAGGTGTTCTATCATTATTTCCCTGTGCCGCTTTAGTGTCTCGTGAGCCCCAAATAACCAGAATAGACTTTATATGAAACCAAAAATTGGGTTTCTACTCATTTCTACCTATTCACTTTTCTAACATTTCTTTCCCCCGACTTATAAGCGGCTCTAAACAGAATACCACACTCTCACAGCTGAAGTGGGGGGGTCGACTTATAAGAGGATCGACTTATAAGTGAGTTAATACGGTATATGGTGCTTTTCCTAGAATGCAAAATCGCTGTGAATTGGGGGAAAAAATATTGTCTTTCAAAAAAAAAAAAGTCTATTTATCTGTGTTCTAAAATTAGGGGAAAAGAGTCTAAGCTAAAAGAGAGAAAAAACCGCATCAGAAAGGCGATCTAACGAGCGGCGAGGTCAGGGACGCACACTTCCTGTCCAGGCCTGATGATTCCCCGTCGTCTCTCTAACACTCATTCAATTAGTCTCAGGCGAGGCGATCGATCACGAGCTCATCGGGAACGCTTACTGCGCATGATGAAGAGCGACTCCGACACATTAAGTCATGATGCAATCAGCACGCGCCATTTACTAGCCTGGCCAATCAAAGAATCCAGGAGGTGTGTCCTTAACCAAACGATCTTTCATTTCGTTTTGGTCACAGTTTTTTGACTAAAAGTCAATTTAGTTTTAGTCCCGATTTAATCATCTTAATTTTTTTTTTTGTTTTAGTCTAATTTTAGTCGACTAATTACAATACAGATTTAGTCAACGAAAATATAGGTGCTATATATTCTAAACATTTACTAGAGTTGCTATGTCTAAGAAATCTGAATACGTAGTTAACTATGAACATATAAAATATAAACAAAGATCTTATTTGGAAAAGCATTTTTTTTTTAACTAATTTTTATGAACTTTTCTTTCAATCCAATGTATTCTCATAAATTAAACCTCAACAAAGAGAAAAATAAATACAGTAAAAAAAAATCAAAATTAATTGTAATTGCATCACGATTATAAGTAACAAATGGTGAAAAAAGAAGATTCATCAGCAGCTTCAGATGTGTTGTAATTCTGCTCAATAAGTGTAGTTATAGTTTTCCTCCCTGAGCGGGAGATTTTATATAGTTCTCATTTCCTATTCGTCAGATGGCGAAAATATTTCGTCAACGAAAGTAACACTGGCACAACTAAAACACAGATTCTTCGCAGCCGGTTAAGCTGGTGTAAATGATATTAGTTTAATGCAGTGTAAACATTCTCAGTAAACAGATGGTTATTAACAGTAAAGGGTGTGGTGAGAAATGGTGTGGCGCACCTGCCAAACCGCAAGTATATGTTAATTATAATTTGTGAATACTTAGTATATCATTCCAAATAGTCTTAAACACATCCAGACGAGTGTTTTTTTGTATTAAAGCATTTGGACCAATCACATTTCAGCCTGCTTTTGTTACCATGCAGGAAAAAAAAAAAGAGTCTAATCAGGCCCCGCCCACTCCTTTAGATTACGCTGTTTCTCCAGCCGATCAAACTCTGAGATGCTAAAGGAGACGCTGAAGTTTCAGAGCTGTTGATTGGACGGTTTTCACTGGCGACTGAGAGTCAAATGTTGCTCATTTTACCAATTTGTTTTAATAATTACTTACTACTTATTTACTGTAGAGTCATTTGGACGACACCTTTCACACAACGTCCTGTTTTTATTAAGAGTGTAACCTAAAAAAATATGTACTTCAAACTTTCAATCGATGGATAACACTTATACAGTGTGTCAGACCAAGATTGACTTTTTTGTGTGTTTTATCTTGAAAAAAGTGCGTTTCAACCTCGGAGGGTTAAAAACCAAAGACAACACATTGCAAATTGAACAAAAATTATACTAAATTATGCCACAGTATTTAAACGAGTGTTTATTTAGTGTTGAGTTTACAATAATTTGCATACTACACCTCAATATCCAATATTACAAGCTTCAGTCATTTAATCGCGATTAATCACGATTAATTTGATCAGGGAATTGCGATGAATTAGTTAAAAGAAATTAATCATTTGACAGCCCTATTTTTAACAGAAAAACAAGGGACATTTTTCTTAAGACTTTTTTTTCCCTAAATCGCATAGCGACTTTACGTTGGTCTCGAACTAAGAAAGGCGCTATTTAAATAAACTTGAACGTATAGTTATTACATATTTTAATGATTTCTTATACAATATTTTATCCTATTATAAACACTATTTTTTTACCTGGACAGATTATCGTGTTTTCCAGGCGTTTTCCTCGCCTGTTTTGCGAAATTTCCATTTTACGAAGCAAATTAATTTCATTTGTCATTCCGTTTGCTACATATTAAACGAATATATTTAGAATATTAAAACAAACCTTTCAATTAAAACGGACATTTAAAATGACTGATCTCAATACATAAAAAAAACCCCCACTAATAATCAATCAATAAAAGCTTTGGAAAAAAAAACAAGTGGTCACTTTAAAACTTATTATAAAGTAACGTTTGTTTACATGAACAAATCAAAAACAATGCTGACATCATCGGTTAATGACATGAATCGCTCGTATACGCGGGGTGAGCGGAACCTTCTATCTAGTCTGGTAAAGATACTCGTGTCATAAGTCTAGATATGCTCCGACCTCTGGATTATATTTCTTATCAATTATCGCTGATTAACATGTCTGTTTGTCCGAAAATGCACTTTCTGTCTGATCAAAAACGGTCTGGAGCAGTGTTCATTTTGACAACGATTTTAAATTTAGTTTTAGTTTTGGTCTTATTTTAGTCGACTAAATACTACAGTATTTTAGTCGACTTAATTACATTTTAGATTTAGCCAACGAAAATATAAGTGCTACATATTCAAAATGTTTACTAGAGTTGATATGTCTAAGAGATCTGAATACGTAGAAAAGCTCGGCATATGATTGGACGTCGTCACGAAACACATTTTTGTTTCGTTTTTATTCGTTGACGGAATTTTTTCATCATCGTCTTTGTCAACGACACTTTTTCCCTGACAAAAACAAAACGAGAACTATATAAAAGAACTCCCGCTCAAGGAAGAAAACTATAACTGTTTATTGACACTTTCGTCAAGTATTTAGTATTTACGTTAGTAGCGTAAAAAATAAACTTGTTTGTTGTGTTTTTTTTTAACTGTTCAAATGTCACCTTTAAACCAACTCAACGCGTACGATGATAATTTTAGCAGAAATAATGTGTCGTAACATGTCGTATTAAACATGCCAGACGGGGACTGAAGACGAATGCGACAGCTGTGATGTCATCGATGATGTCACGCTTCACTCTTATCTTCACTCTTATCTGTTAACGTTGCGGCCAAAGGTGATATTTAAACAGTTAAAAAAACAACAAACAAGTTTATTTTTTACGCTACTAACATAAATACTGAATGTCTTACTACACTATATCACAATTCTGAAATGAACAAATGGAACTTACTTAATGCGTGAGTAAAATCGCATGTGTATAAGATGGCATGTAGGTGTAAATACACACACACACACACACACACACACACACACAATCAAACGTCTAAATCGTTATCTCATACACACTAAAACAGAGATATACCTCTCTCTCTCTCTCTCTCTCTCTCTCTCTGTTCATCATTGGATTATGTTTTAGATCTCATCCACGTTTCTGAATGGGTTTTGTTTCACAATCTTATCGTGGGTGTGGTGATCCATGATTTAAACATAATAACATTTAGCTTCCTTCCCTTCGCCTCTCGATTAACACGATTTGACCCAGAGCTCGATAAACCACAAGTCTCTTTCAGCACAGATCAATTGTTCCTTTTCACTTTTTTTACTCCAGGTGTAAATGGTCTTTTGGACGACAATTGTGTCAGCGCTCGTGTATGTAATGAAATTAGCACCAAAACTATCAAACGTAAAAATTAAAGGCTACATTTTTTACAATTTTGTGCTTGCAATCTTCACATTTTCGTTCCATTTGACATTGTTTCATTTATCCGTTTGTGGTCACACGCTCTGGACCGACACAACAACTCGCAGCCTGCACGCGTTATTTAGTGCACAGTTTCACGTTAAATTTTAGTTAGCATTTTATTTTTAACACGCCTTTTGAGACCTTGTCTTAACAGACAGTTTCATACTAAGCATTTTGATGTGTAGACACTATTATTCTGAAGTGTCTGCCAACACAGTAAAGTAGCAAAATTGTCCAACAATAACGCATTAATTACAATTTTATGTGTACTAATATTTAAAAAAAATCATGATTGACATGGTGTGGGCTCGCCAAGCTCCTCCCACATTTTCTGGTCAGCGTTGCTCTAATCACATTCTCACCAGCCAATCGGATTAAACTCCGCCCCTTGGTGAAACTAGTGCCAGAGGTCCAAAAAGTCCAAAGGATATTTTACAAGAAAGGCTTTTTACAGAAAAAAACTGGAGCAAAAAAAAATTTTTTTTGAACAAAAACTTGAAGATTGCAAGCGAGAAATCAAATCAAACATGTTCGCTTCTGTGAAATTTACGTTTGATGTTTTGGCACTAATCTGCTTTCATACGATAAAGTCTATCGCAGGTGTTTGAGTTAATCAGCTGATTAGAGCGCGGCATCAGGTGTCGTCAATATGGAGCTTGTTTACAATATTCGATTTTAATGAGAATTGGAATTTGGAATAATCCCTAATTTTCTTCATTTTAATTGTGTTATACAAAATAGACAAACAAATTAAACTATCAGTCTGGAGATAATACAAAAGGCAAGTTGTCAGAATGAAAAAAAAAAAACACCAGGAATGTTGTCAAAATGAAACAAACTAACCATGTAAAATACGTCAATCTGTGTGTCACAATGAAGACGTGATTTTATGAAGTCATGTCACGGATTAAATGGATTACATGTAAAATGCGGCCCAGCTGAATACATTTTCACCCGAACGTAACGACTCTCGGAACGGATTAATTTAGTCTATGCTATATTGCGTCTATTAACTGGCTATAAATTGGTTCCACAACTGAACACACGTCTATCAAAAGCAGCAGAACAATGTTGTTACAATAAACATACTTGTTACAATTATACAAATAATACAACACGAGCATCGGTCCTGTACGCCTCGTTTGCTGATTGCGTTTTAAAAACTAAAATAAAGAGGCGATATATTTATATATATATATATATATATATATATATATATATATATATATATATATATATATATATATATATATATTAGGGCTGTCAAAGTTAACGCGTTAACGCATGCGATTCATTTTAAACGTAAATTTCAAAAGTTTCCTGGTTTCTTGTCTCTGTTTGGATTATCTGGTTTGGATCAGTGTCATCTCGTCTCCGTGTTTTGATTCGTTTGGTCTTATTAAAACTCATCTTCAGAAACTACATATGAGACTCGACCTGCTTTTCCCTGCTCACCCTGCTTTATAGTGAGCAGGGATAATTTACTTACATTTTTACACTTTTTACTTACATTTTTACAATTTATACTGACATAAAAAAACACACTCTAAGCTTTATGTAGACGTGTTTCATGTCAGAGTGATTAGTATTTATTAAGTTACAGTTCGTACAGCTGACAAAGAGAAGGCAAAACACTATTCGTGCTTTTGTTTTATTATTATTATTGTTATTATTATTATGATTTGTACAAAAAACACAACGTTCTGTTTTTATTAAGAGTGTAACCTAAAAAAAATAGGCACTTCAAACTTTCAATTGATGGATAACACTTATATGTAAGACCAAAATTGACTTTTTTGTGTTTTATCTTGGAATAAAACCTCGGAATGTTAAAAAACGAAGAAAATATATTGCAAATTGAACACAAATTATGCTAAATTATATTGCAGTATTTAAACGAGTGTTTATTTGACATATTATACCTCAGTATCCAATGTTACAAGCTTTAGTCGTTTCATTGTGATGAAGAACGATTAATCGTGATTGATTGGGTCAAGAATGTGCACGATTAATTATTTAAAACTAATGAATCGTCTGAAACACACACACACACACACACACATCAGGACAGACTCATATGTAGCGTGACGAGAGGCCTTCAAGAGTTGAAGCACACAACGCAAAGGAACATGTCGGGAACATCACACACACACATACACACGCGCGGTGTCCTTGTGGCGTGACCTTTCTCAGGCGTGGTGTGTGTACGATGAAGGATTACGGCACCATATGGCGCGGGAAAGAACAATGCTACACCTGTCCTTGTCTTACAAAGCGCGGACACGCTGGAAATAGCTCCGGTTTGCTTATGCTCCGCCTCCTGCCCCGCCTCCACGCCCTTAACGAGGCTATAGAATGTGGTTGGATTTATGCTTGGAATATAAAGTTTTTTCGTTTCACAATATGGTTTTTTTTATGGTAGTACAAAAACAGTCGAGGCAAAGACATTTTTTTGTCTTTTTCTTTTTACAATGTTTTTTTTATGTTTTTTTTTTAGAGTTTTTTAAACATTTAACAGTTTTCTCATGTCAAAAGAGATCTCGAGTTCTACTGTGCCGATGTTTAGGCCTACGCTTAGTGTAAAACTACAGTATTTCATTTTTCAAAAAAAATAAGAGACAAATTAATCTCAGGAGGAATTTTTCTGTCTATCTGTCTATTTCTATTTCTAATCTGTCTATCAAAATACTCAAATGTGATGTTAAATTAGTCTGCCAAACGACTGTAAAGTAAGCGTAAACTTAACGAGGCTATAGAATGTGGTTGGATTTATGCTTGGAATATAAAGTTTTTTCGTTTCAGAAAAAAAGTTTTTTTTTATGTTAGTACAACAAGAGTAGAGGCAAAGACAATTACAATTTCTTTTTTTTTTTTTTTACAATGATGTCATTTAATATTATTATCTTGTGTCAAAAATGATCTCGAGCTTCTATTGTGTTGATGTGTTGGTCGCCTAGTGTAAAACACGCTTAGTGTAAAACTACAGTATTTCATTATAATAATAATAATAATAATAATAATATAAGTATTTGTAGGGCGCTTTTCACAGTTTTAACTGTTATTCCAAATAAATAAGAGACAACTTCATCTCAGAAGGAATTTTTCAATCTGTCCCATCAAAATACTCAAACATGATGTTAAATCAATCTGCCAGACGACTGTAAAATAAGCGTAAACTTAAAAAGACGAGGCGTTTTTTTTTTTCCACTTTGAGCATATGTATGTATATTTAATGAGGAAAGCCGTGCACTCGCTGGCCTTCGCTGGATGGACGTGTCACCTCGGATCAGCCACTTCCTGCTCATCCCGACAGCGCAGACACTCCAAACACACTCACTCAACACTCCTTCCGTCATTCCTGCGAGAAAGTGCAGTCGTATCCCGCGTTTACACGAATATACGCACCCTAGATTCCAATTTTACACGCTCGGAAACCTGGGCCGTGCTTTTAGGCTCATGTTTCAAATATGCACGTAAACACACCGTATTTTCACAAATTTAAGCCTTTAAAAATTGGGAGGTGCTTATAATCGGTAAA
>CM051499.1:1743106-1779009 GCA_028031935.1 Paedocypris micromegethes | reverse complement strand
TCTCTCTCTCTCTCTCTCTCTCATTCTATCTCTAACTCTCTCTTTTGTCTTTTTTACTCCCTCTCTTTTCTCTCTCCATTACTCAATCTCGCTCTCTCTTTATTGGTCTCTATCTGGATTTCTGTCTCTCTCTCTCTTTCTTTTGCTCTCTGACTTTCTCTCTTTCTCATTCCTGAATTCTCTCTCTCTCTCTCTCTTTCTCTCTCTCTCTCGTTTCAACGCTTGAATAGTTTGTATGCACTTACAGTACAGTATCTGTTGACTATCTGTGATGATAGACCTGGGTCATCAAGCATCTGATCATCGAGCTTCAGGTATTTCAGTTCTGAGCTGGCTGGAGGCCGAGAGAGAAGCGTTCTACAAGGAGCGAGCCAGAAGAGTGAGAGCGGAGAAGACAGCGCTGGCCAAGCGTGAAGCCTGATGACCATCATCCACTCTGACATTCACACTAAGCTGGATCTCATTAGGAGCGGGGTGACTTTGATCCTCACTCCTCTGATTAGTGATCTACCCAGGTAGGAATGCTCATGACCACGGAGACACACAGATGCCATCTTCTAGACCACAGTTTATTTAGAACAGACAGAAAGAACAAAAGAAAAAGACTCATCTCCTCCAAGCAGGAGTGTCCAAACCCAACTCTATTCTCCTAAAAGCAAGAGAAAGCTCTTAAAAATAAGAACATCAAAAACAAAAAGAGTACAATTTTAAATGAAATCAAGTAAAACGATCTGCCAATGGGGTGAGAATTTCACTTGGACTTGAAACGAGGTATACAATCTTGATACACGTTAGATTTGTTTCTGCATTTCAGTTCTCGTTCTCATTGGCTTTGATAGAAAAAAGTAGCTCGTTTCTTAAATTGAGAAACATTGTGTTCTTAAAATAAGAAGATTTCACTTGACCTTTCTTGTTTCAGGAAGTTCTGTTCAGGAAGTCAATTTAGTGTCAAATATCATCAAAATTGGCATTTTTTTCAAAGCAAGAAAACTCAAGTCCTATTTTCTTGAAATAAGCAAAGTCATCACTCACTCTTAATCCTAACATAGTTCATTTATCTTGTAAGAGAAAATAACAAGGTTTATTGTCTAACTTCAACGTCTAACTTGTCAAGAATGTATTTTTTGCATCTTTAGTTCAGCCGCCAAACTCAAACAGATCAACCAAACCAAGTTTCCCGCCAAGAGATTGGGCTAAACCACTTTTTTCGAACCAGGAGGAAACAAGAAAATAAAAGTACACTTTACAAAACTCACATTAAAATGACAGTAAACGACAAAATAACCCGAATCTAGATAAATACGCAATAAATGATGCACAACAATACAAACATCTGCAGTAAAAACAAGAAAATGAAAACCACCATCACCCGCTAACCGAAATGGAAACCGCCCAAACTATAAAATGGCTGACAGAAGGGCCACGCCTTCCCTTAACCAAACGGAAGTGGCGAGTTTGCTGGTCTCTAACGTTTAAATGAAATTTTATTTTATTCATTTTATTTATCACCTCTGTCGTAGTTTTCTCCTTTAAAGTCACTGTGTTTCTTTTTAAAGTTGTGCGGGCGGCTGTTTATTGTGTGTTTTTGTTCCGTCATAAGGAATAGACGGATAGCGAAATGATTAAATAGCGAACCTTTTCTACCTTTTCTATAGCGAAATGATTAAATAACCGAAGCAATATTGGACAGTGTAATATGTAGTGTAACATTGGAGGTGTAGTATGTAAAATAATGTAAACTCAACACTAAATAAACACTCGTTTAAATACTGTAAAATAATTTAGTATCATTTTTTTCCAATTTGCAATATATTGTCTTTGGTTTGAAAAAAAAATTGTTTTTTTTTACCCTCCGAGGTCGAGTTGCACTTTATTCAAGATTAAACACACAATAAGCCAATTTTGGTTGTTATCCATCAATTGAAGGTTTGAAGTACATATTTTTTTTAAATTACACTCTTAATATAAACAGGACGTTGTGTTTTTTGTAAGAAAAAGAAAATAATAAATAAATAATAATAATAATAATAAAATTAAAACATGAAGCGTGTTTTTCCTTCTCTTTGTCAGCTGAAAACGAACTGTTACTTAATAAATACTTATCACTCTAACATGAAACACGTCTACATAAAGCTTAGAATGTCTGTTTTTAAAATTAAGTGTAAGTAAATACAGTGTTGTGTGTTTATCTAATCCGTATGAATCTAAAGCTTCAGCTTTTTGAACAGAGCAAGTTATTTGCAGTTGTAAAGTAACTGTGTCTGTGTTGCTGCTGAGAGGGGAAAAGTAGGTCAGTGTCACTGAAACACTTTGCGTCTAAGTGACAACACCTGAACTCAATGACTGTGAGCTGCTGATCTTAATGAGCCGCACCTGGAGACAGCGAGTAAAAAAAAAAAGATTAAGCACTTAAAATCATGTGCGTTAACTCGTTAACTTTTGACATTTCTGACCTAAACTCAGAAGCATTAACAATTCAATAGCACTATGGACTTTATGTAAATCATAAATGTAAATAATTCACGCTCTTCAGTCAGGAGGGACTGCTCCATAATAGATGCTCCGACCTGCACTATATATATATATATATACTAGAACCCAGACGTGAGAAGTGTCCCGTCTGAATGAAGCCAACACTCAAAAACGGGATGCTGGACGTGGGATGGGCAATACCACAATTCTGAAATACGATACGATACCGAGTAGCTACGATAACGATAATTTAGGCACCTAAATTGAAAAAACATTTTTGCACACTGGTTATTCACATCTTGATAGGAACAAAAATACTTGCTTTTTTGCCAATAATAGCATCATAATAAATTTGATTAATACATATAATATGAACACGTGAAAATATTGAAAAAATATGATTAGGATAAAAATATGATAAATGTAAAAAAAATACTAATATGTAAAAAAAAAAAACATGTATTTTAAATCCCAAATGAAATTTAAATGCAAAAAAATGTTCTTAAATTGAAAGATTGTAGTGCTCAGAAACCCGCACTACACTCGTAGTAAAACGTGACAAAACTGTATTTTGTAAATATTTAACAGTTAAGCAATATTTAGCACCTAGATGACGTCAGTTCAGCTTTAGATTTGTGTTCAGCAAAAGCAGCCTGTTCACATTTTTAAGATATAAACCCATTTCACCTATATTTTATTTCCTTCCTCGCGCTCTGCAAATGCGAATTCAAGCTCAAATTATATTTCAAGTCATGTACTGTATTGTTCAAGTCCGGTAGCAAAAACATACATAAATTTATAGTCCTACTTTATCAAAAAGTCCTAATAAATGGGCATATTACTGCAAAAACACGCATCTCACAATTTAAACGCCGGTAGAATTTTCTGAAGAGAAAATACAAGCAATAACAACAATAACATAAATCTGTAAATGTACGGCATAGCATATTATAGATAAAATACATGTTTTGAAAGAGCATGAGAGAAATATATGGGTGAGAAAATCAGGCCGGACAAACCCCCCCCCCTCCACTCTGAAGAACAATACTGACTCAGACTCATCTGATTGGCTGTCATAATCATGTGACACAGATGACCATCTGAAATACGCTTACGCTGATTTTCACACATCCAAAACTCTCACAAGTGAAAATTAATTGCACATTGTGTCTTAGAATCGGTATCGATTGACACTTCTATCAAAAATACTCCAAAGTATCGATACTCACATCAGCTCAGAATAGATTCAATTGGGCACGATTTGAAGGTTTATTGCATCACTCAATAAATCCAAGTAAAATCAGTCACCTTGTCGTTTTTATTCCTCAGATGCGATAAGCTTCTAAGAGATGGAGCTGTAAGGCCCTAAACTTTGCTCCCTAAACTAGCTAAAACTTCCATCGAAATGCATTCACGTACAAAATATTATTGATTGTTGCTCGAATATATAAATAATACACGTGCGCACATAAAAACTTTCTAACTGCTTCACACGGGCTAAACACAATATCTGAAAGATTCTCCAAGTGTTTCTAATCTAACACATTGTAATTTATTGTATCTGCAGTCCTCGTTAAAAAGAGAAACCATATTTTCTCCTCATAGTTTCTCTAGTATTAGGTGTAATCCTAATCCTAAAGAAATTCATCAGATTACATTTTTAGTCTTGTTTCGACTAAGAGCAGCCCTAACCCTAACACTAAACCTAACCCTAACACTAAACCTAATCCTAACCCTAACCCTAACCCTAACCCTGAATCTAAACCTAACCCTAAACCTAAACCTAAACCCAAACCCAAACCTAACCTAACCTAACCCTAAACCTAAACCTAAACCTAAACCTAAACCTAAACCCCTAACCTTAAACACTAACGGGTAGAACATACACACAGAAATAACATTTTAAAGTAGCATGTATGCCAGATACAGTCGACTCCTGTTATTTTGGCCCCCAATAAAGCCCAGCACACTGTGTTTATATAGATAATAAACAAATAAATATATCTAGAATCCGTTGGCATCAAGAACGGCAAAAGAAGGGGTCTTACCTGTCCATGCTCTCAGCATGGCAGCCGGAGCCAGGAAAGCCGTCGCCCCTGGAAGAGAAAGCCCCCTGCGAAAGGCTGGGTCGGGATTTCCACGTCTCCATTAATCCAGTAACTGGAGAAATTAGATTCAACAAGGGGTTGGCCAGGTCCCTCAAACTGTGGCGTGAAAACGACATTGTTCCTTGTGCCCCGATCTGGTAATGAAATGAATGTCCACCTGAATTAACCCCGACAATAGCCGACAGGGGCGCAGTATTGTTCTCCGGGTAGTAGCTGCCATCACTCGCTTCCTGTTTAATCCCCTTGGTCAGGCCATTGTTGGGAAACACACCGGGTTCATAGTTGATGTTTAGAGATGAAACAGGGGGTCCCAATATTCCAGAGAGATTATATTCATCCATATTGTCTCTCAGGGACAAGTACGTGGTCTCGGTCGGAGGGAAGCAGTCCAGCGAGTGATCAAAGCCGGGCTCTGAACAAGTCACCTCTTGTTTGGGCTCGACCTTCACGTGACTCAGAAAGGGAGAAGGCGACACTCTGCTTTTGCTGCCTAGACACAAGCTCCGGTAATCAGTGCCAGGCTCGTTTTTGATGTACTTGGCCACGCCCATAGCATCCATGCCAACGTTGTAGAATTCCCCATCCACGTTCTCCACGTTTGGAAATTCAAACCGCTTCCTGCTCTCGGGGCTGTTCTCCAGGCCCAGTCCAGTGGGAGGGCTTGGGACGGCAAAGCCCCGGCATGAGTTTTCAGGACTTGACGTGACCATGCCACTGACGGTGGGTGGTGTAGACGTGGTACCACCGTTCAGAGTGGGACTGGAGACAGAGGACCTGATGTTGGATAGAGGAGACTTGACACTCCCTGAGCTCTGAGGACTGGAGACAGGAGACCTCATGATGTTGAGTGGACTGGCTAGCGGTGGTGACTCCACAATGCTGGACTTTGCCGGGCTGCACGTGCTAGAGTTTATGCGGTGACCTTGCGCCACTTTGGCTCCGGTTGAGGGACAATCAGAATCAAAGTAGGTGGGGCTGGTAGTGGAGGACACCACATTGTGTGTCGGGCTAGAAATTGGACCAGGACCGTCCGAGCTGCGAGAAAGAGCGGTGACCAAAGCAGAAGACACCGAGGCCGAGACTGCAGCGCCATCCTCAAAGCCAGGTGGAAATGCAGTTGGGGACGGCGTTATCTTAGGGCTTCCTGTAGTTTGGCCCGGGTACAGCTTCTTTGGGCTTCCTTGCCCTCCTGCTGGTGCTGGCTGACCGAAGCCAAAGTCTAACTCCCTGGCAGCATTCATGTACAAGCCCATGGACTCGGCCACCGTCTTGGAGAGTTCCTTCGAGTCTGTCTCCGACTTGCCGTTATGGAAGGAGCTGTTGAGGGTTTGAAGGAATAGGGTTTGGCTCTGGTTCCGCCTAACTATTGGATTCTCACTAGTCTTGAAGCTCTTTTCCTTGCAGGCATTAGGGACATGGCTTGGGTTCACCACATCCATCAGCTCATCCTTTGAAAGACTCTCGTCTGCAGGACAGCAGTACTCCATGGGGTTTCTTTTCGGTGTCCATTTCTGTTCGGCGTTTGGCCCTTCGTGGTAACTTTGGTATCTTTTAGTCTCCATACCTGGATTCGTTGCAAAACCTAGCGAGAAACAAAGCAGGACTTTAAGAAACTCAAATACAATTCCATTTCAATACACATGTTAAATCCAAACAGTTTAGGATATAGACGTAGATACAAACAAACAGGATTATTATCTGCAGTTGTCCAGCACAACTCCAGAAGTGCTGGACAACTGCACCAAACATTGATCCAGTACTTCTGTCTTATTTACGTGATTTGATTTCATTTGTTGAGGAATCAGACATTGGACTTTTGGGGTGCATTGGAATTTTTACAGAGCCTCCTTCCTAAAAGTGCCTTGTGAAGCCGGAAAAGGATAGTGATGAAGGTGACGGCAATATGGGACCATACTGGATTTGTGCTCTGCTTTTGACCCATCCAAGTAAAGTGCACATACACACAGTGAGGTGAACACACACAAACCCGGAGCAGTGGGCAGCCTAGGCCCAAAATACACCAAGTTGTATGGAGATTCAAACCAGCAACCCTCTCAGACAAGAGTCCAGATCTCCTACGACTGGACCACGCATGGGGTATAAAACCATTACGGATATAGAATTTTGCCCTGGGTGCCATTGTGTTGTTGAAGGCTGAGCATCTGGTGGAGAACTGGTAGAACTTGTAAGGACAGATGTGGGAAGAATGTGCAAGTGATGCTAATAGATCTTAGCTAGACTGCAGGACAAATCTTAGTTGTGTTTCCGAGCTTTGTTTTGTATTGTTTTTAGTCTCCGAGCCAGTGTGAATCTGTGTCTCGCACTGTGATTGGTCAGCCACCAATCTAGGGTGTGTGTCGCCTTCAAGCCCAGAATTTCTGAGATCCAGGAAATTTGTGACCCGGAAATGAAAAGGCAACGATTTGAAAAACTCCTAATAATGACAGTTATTATTAGGAGTAAATAAATATTAGGAGTAGCAATGGGAACGAAAAAAGAACGAGAGTTAACTAATTGTTTATTAGTTCATAAACAATTTTAATAAATTCAAAACAGCTATTTTAAGTGTTCCCATCTTAATAAAATAAGTGTTAATTGAAATATACGGTATTTATTTTATGTATTTTTTTTTTAATGTGTAAAAGGATTGTTTTTTTTGTATGTATTTTACAACTCGTGTACTTAACTATCTCGTACAATCGCAAACAATCGCAATACGAGAGGAACGTGTAATAAGAGCGAAAGCTGGAATCTAGAATCCGTTTCTCTCTCTTTATCCCTCATCAGACGAGTGAAGTTTCCTCTCGCTGCTCGTGTTGAATTCACAAGGTAAATTTTAAAATCCCACACGCTGACGATTCCAGCGCAGCTTCAAGATAATGTGGGAGATGCAGTAAACACCGTATCTTTAAAAGGTCATGTTTTGACTGCTAGTATAAAGTAGACTTTACACACACACACACACACACACACACACACCTACATGCGCGCACACACACACGTAAGTACTTCATGCTCACTGCAGTCTCTCTCTTTCTTTCAATCCATCTATCTATCTATCTATCTATCTATCTATCTATCTATCTATCTGTCACACACACTCTCTATTATCTATTATCACCACTCTAACTCTCTCTCTCTCTCTCTGTACCTCTCTCTCTCACGCACATACACACTCACTCTCTCTTTCTCTATCTATATTGCTCTCTCTCACTCTACTTCTCACTCACTCCCTCTCTCTCTTTCGCTTCAACCCCTCTCTCTCTCTCTCTCTCTCTCTCTCTCTCTCTCTCTCTCTCTCTCTCTGCTTGCGTCGCCCTTCAGCACTTCTCAATCGTTATTAAGGTGTCTGATAAACAAGCAGATAAACACTCGGCGCGTACAGTATTTCCGCATGTCGGTCAGTTGTGACGCCGACCCGCGTGTGGCGCAGTTACTTCAGCTGGAAAACATCCGCGACTAACTAACTAACTAACTAACCAACCGAGCGTCTGTTCATCTGTTATTACTCTACGTGTACAACTTCGCCTCAGATCCAGGGCTAGATTCCAAGCTCAGCAGTATACATGCGTTATAACGGATTTAGTTTTTCTTTTTAAATATGGAACAACCGGGTTAAAAAAAAGATCCTGCAGCTTTAAAACGACGACTTTAAAAATGCTGCCGATAATCCCGCAGCCTTTGATGATGAACAAACCGTCGATGATGAAACTTTTCGCCTCGTTGTGATCCACGACAAAACACCGCATCGAGTGAGATCGCATCACGGCGCGCGGTTTCTGTGACGTCGGACGAGTTGGCAAACTTGAAAAAACCCTTCATCATCATCATCCTCCTCCTCCTCCTCATCCTCATCATCATCATCAGCAGCAGCAGGTTGCGTGTCGCGCGGCATCTTACCGTGATGACGACATCCGATTTTGACAGTTGTCTCTGCTACTAATCCAAACGTCCGCGCGATCAACTCTGTCGTTTACAAGTTTCTCTTCTCTCTTTTTTTCTTCTTTTTATTTTCTTTCTTTCTGTAGTCCTACACTTGTGACGTCTGGACGCGCCGCATAACGCGTTGTGGTCAGACGCGCGCTCGACGCGTGCGACGCTCGCAAACGTCCCGGCGAATTGGCGTGTCACTTGGGCGGTGTTTCCCCGTCGGAAGCCGCCGATTGAAGAGCAATAACGCGACACACTCGCGTGGGGATGTCACCGAGTCCATGTGGACACGCCCACCGCAACGAGAGCCCGGGGTGGGCGGGGCCGGCGCGCGCGCGCTCAGGTACACGCGAAGTAGGGCAAGGTAGTTTGATTACGTCGGCGTTAATAACGGTGCGTGTGTGTGTGTGTGTGTGTGTGTGTGTGTGTGTGTGTGTGTGTGTGTGTATTTTGGATTATAATTTTGATTTGTTTATTCCCATTTCCGCAGCAAACGGAGTAATAATTGTAACCGGTGATGCAATGACAATCTATTCTATTATATTCTATTCTATTCTACTCTACTCTTCTCTGTTCTATTCTATTCTATTCTATTCTATTCTATTCTATTCTACTCTATTCTACTATTCTCTGTTCTATTCTACTCTACTCTATTGTATTCTATTCTACTATACTCTACTCTGTTCTGTTCTGTTCTATTCTATTCTATTCTATTCTATTCTATTCTATTCTATTCTATATGTAAAGACGTATTAGAGGCACTTATCAAGCGTAAAAGCGCATTAAGCGCATGCCGGATGCGATGCTATGTCAGCTGATATAAATAACGGATTAATTTAAGGGTTGGAAAAGATAAACTGGAAGCTATGGGCGGTATAATTGTTAATTGTTTCCTGTTTTGACATTGTGACAATAAATAATAATAATAATAATAATAATAATAATAATAATAATAATAAATAATTAGAAGAAGAAGATGAATAGTATGTTTTCGAATTACAGTAAAATAAGTGGATGTTGTTGCAGTTGTTATTACAAATGCTTGAGAAAAACACGCAAAAGTAAAAATTAAATAAATAAACAATCTCGCTTTCATATACATAATACATAATTTGCCGTTTCATGCTTTGGAAGCGCAGAGAAGGGAATATTTATGTTGAGGAAAATGTGCTGATGAACTCATCTGGCTTTATTTAGGTCATGCTTTCGCTCTCAGAGTGGTGATAAATACGGCAGAAGAGAAGGATCGCCGCTAGGGGGCGCACTCTTTAGTGACCGCAGCGGACTTTGCTGTTTCTAACCAGCCTAGCTTATGTAATCTCAGTGCCTGGAATCAGGGACAACTCATCTTTTCTGCTAAACACAGTTTGCTTGAAAGAGAGAGCGACATGGTGTATGCAAACACTTTAATGAAAACGTGTAATTACAGTACAATCACTCATAACTATTTATTCCCCCATACTTTAAATGAAATAGTACATCACTTATCACTAGATGATCTCTTTTTAGACGACAGGGACTTGTCTTCACGCAATACTGTAAAGGAAGATAATAATAATAATAAGAAGAAGATGAATAGTATGTTTTCGAATTACAATAAAATAAGTTGATGCTGTTGCTGTCGTTATTACAAAAGCTTTAATGAAAACGTGTAATTACAGTAAAATCACACATGACTCCCGCCACCCATAATTTAAATTAAACAGTACATCACTTATCACTAGATAATCTTATCACTCTTCTTAGACAACAGGGATTTTTCTTCACGCAATACTATAAACGCAGGAAGAGAACGCAACAAGACAGTCAGTTTCTCTGTCAATGTATCCTTCACAATGACAATAGACTTATTTTTCACATGTTTATAACGTTTAAAACACATCTTAAAGAATACGTGCATCTATTTAGCACAACAATATGTACAGTATTATGTTAAATGTCAATTATTATTATTATTATTGTTTGTTGTTACATACATTGTTGTTACATTGTTTGTTGTTACATAAAAAGAAACAAATCCATCCAGATAGATAGATAGATAGATAGATAGATAGACAGACAGACAGACAGACAGACAGACAGATAAAATAGATCGATTGATGGATGGATGGATAGATGGATGGACATACGGACGGACGGACGGATGGATGGATGGATAGATAGATAGATGGATAGGTGGATGAACAGACAGACAGGCAGACAGATAGGCAGATAGATAGAAAGATAGATCAAGAGAGAGAGGTAGGTAGGTAGGTATGTAGATAGATAGATAGATGGATGGATGGATAGATGGATGGATGGATGGATGGATGGATGGATGGATGGATGGATGGATGGATGGATTGATAGATAGATAGATAGATAGATAGATAGATAGATAGATAGATAGATAGATAGATAGATAGATAGATAGATAGATAGGTGGATGAACAGACAGACAGGCAGACAGACAAACAGAGAGACAGAGAGACAGAGAGATAGATAGATAGATAGATAGATAGATAGATAGATAGATAGATAGATAGATAGATAGATAGATAGATAGATAGATAGATAGACAGACAGATAGACAGATAGATAGATGATACAATTTTATCAATCTTCCAAGGGAGAGTTTCAGGCAGCAAACACACAATATGAATAATGCACAACCACACCCAATAAAAATACCAAATAACAATAACAACTACCAAATAATCATTATAATACTGCCGCTGACTCTATTTCTGGGTCATTGGGGACGAGGGACAAATCCGGCTGAAAAATACGATGTGATACGTGCCTAAGCAGAGAACTGCAGGTACACAAGTATTGAATAATGTGTTTATCCAATTACTACTGTGATCCATATTCAGTGGGAACACTAAATTTGAGTGCTGGGCTGACTCCACATCAGCGCATTACACTGTCTGCCTTTCATCACCGAATAATGTGATGTTTAACGAAATTGTGTCAAGCAGATTATAAATTAATATGCCGGGTGTCTTCTAGCACACATTCTGTGCCGCCTCGCCAGCGCTAGATGCCAAGGTGCCGCTTGTTTGGATGAATAAACACTAGCCCTCGGACCGTTTCATCGCAAGAAATACACACGAAACACACTTTTAGTTACCATTGGATCAATCGTTTTTTTCCATATCGTTTTAGAAAATTTTACACGTCGACATGTCTAATTCCGGTAAACATTATGGTTGTAATTATTGTAATAACACGCAAGGCTAGGCGTTAGTGAAACTGCCGTTTTTAGAGTTTGTGTTTTTGACACCATGAATTCGTGAATAGATTTCTCAATCTTCGAAATGTGATTGTGAATTCCCGAACACTTAATATAATAATGTAGAATGGAGAAAAAAAAAACTCAGATTATCAGACGTTCCATGTGTAACACCCAACGTGATTTTACTCTTGGGAAGAATCCTTCCTCGTAAATTTTGAACAACAATTCAGCAATTCAAAATTTTGAACAAAATAGATAAACAAAATTTTGAACAAAATTTTGAATTTGTTTTCAACAAATCTTATGAGAAGAGTTTCCTCATAAATTTTGAAGTCTTTTGTTGCCTGCAGCCAATCCTGTAGAGTCTGTGGGCGTGGCCAGCTAGTCCTACTGTGTTCACCTACCTCTTCCCACAGCGCTGCCAGTGCTGACAAGTAAGCTGAACCAATGGTGTTTTATTCTTGATTTTTGTTTGGGGTTTTTTTGCTGAAGTGTTGGCGTCCTGTCGGGTGTTTGTGTTGCGTTCAGTCAAAATCAAAGACAAAGTCAGAGAAGCTTCACTGTCAACTCCACTTCTCACCAGCTGCTTTCAATAATGCTTCTGACGAGGTCTGAGGTAAAAATAATTCATAATAGGTGAAACTTTATTAATCCCCCAATGGGGAAATTCTTCTTTGCATTGACCCATCCGAACAGACTAGGAGCAGTGGGCAGCCTCAAGAAGTGTATGTGGGGGATTTGAACCTTCAAAAGTGTCTGGTGTTGGAACAAGAACACACAACGTTTTGGAATCTTTTCAGCAGAAGAGTTGGGCTATAAAGACAAAAGAGCACAATTATTTTGATTTGGAAAACTTTATGGTCCACAGATGTGGAAATTTGTCTTTGGTTTTTACCACACATTTAGAAACAAGCATCCAGAAACCGTTACCGTTCATTGCAGATGTATGTGTTGTGTATTGATTTGGCTAATTCCAAATTATTTCGAATTTATTTTATATTTGGCTAATTTTGGCTATTTTTTTGTCTTGTGGTTAATGTTAATTTTGTAATGCGTGTCTTTATTTCATGTTCCCCCTCCGGATCAAAGTGGGTTGGTCCAATCAAGATTAGGCGGGAAAACTGTCCTTTAAAAGCCAGGTCATTTTGACTGTGAAGGGAGGTTGGAAGGTTGGTGGAAGACTTTGAGTTCAACGGTTGAACCAAGCGCGTATTGTGCAAGTTGGCCTTTCTCTTGCGTTTGGGAGAAATAATTGGGGTCTGAACGTAAAGCACTTTGTCGGTCTGATTAGCCGTGACTCCTGCTTCGAGGAGATTTCGTTTTATTTTCCTTTTTGTATGTTTTTTGTAAATACATTTTCGACATCTGAAGTTCAGATGTTCGGCATCTGTGTGACTCCTACCACTTCCCCTCGGCCCGACTCGGGGCGCGATTACGACAGGTACCAAATCCACAGGTAACAAGGCAACAGGAATCGTCTCAAGCCGATACATGCTTGATGTTACCAATCGAGCCTTCCCACCAGAATCCACCACGAGGTTTCCTCTTCTATCTGGACATCACAGACTTCTGCAAACTCTTTTTCACTGCACCAGCCTCCAACCCTCAAGCCAGCAACTCAGCACTCTTGTCTCTGTAAAGGGATGGCTGTCAAACGAGGACAACGTCACACAACGGGGTTTTCTTTCTTCAGTTACTTTTTTCTCTTCAAAAAGGCAGAGGATTGCCTTACGTCAGGGGTGTCCAAATTTTTTGATTCGCGGGCCACATTGGGTTCTAACATCTGACAAAGGAGCCGGACCGGGCTCAAGGAAAAAAAATACGCATTTTAGGATATACACATTTTTGTATATAATTTAGTATTTAACATTAAATAGTGTTTATTTCTATTTAAAAATGCATATAAAAAAAAAGAAAAAACAGATATAATTCTAAAATGCAAATAAAGTGATTTAGCATTTTAACTGCTTTTTAAAATGTTTTCATAAATAAGGCAATAAAAACCTTCATAATGGAACATTGAAAAAAAAATATATGATTTTGATTAAATTTTTTACAAGCTCGGGTGGGCGTGGTGAAACAAATCGTATTCGTTTGAGATCACATGGTGTGTTCACGCGCTGAACCGCTCCGAGAGCGTTTGAAAGAGTTAAACGAAGCAAAAGTCACTATAATGAAGACCTTCTGTGCGAAAACACTGCTGCGTGCTGTGATGGACCACACGGATTGGTCGAATTTGCAGTAAATTTGTGGTGATTGGATGAAATTGCAAGGTCGCAAATAAATCGCGGGGTTTTGCTGAAAATGCGTGAATTGGGCAATCGCAAATCCTGGAGGGACTGAACACTGGTCGCGGGCCGGATTACATTCAGTTTGTGTACCAAGTCACGGGCCGGTCAAAATTTGATGAAGGGCCGCATTTGGCCCCCGGGCCGGACTTTGACATGCCTGCCTTGCGTGGATGATTCATCCGCACTGTGTGGACAACTCATTGCCTGGTCAGCGTGAGCTTTCCCCAACATGATTCCCAGCTTCCCAGATCAACAGACGTATCTGTGGTAGTCACCAGTCATCACTCAACCCACAGCAAAACCAGTTTTGGACATTGTTGTGCCTAGTCATGACAGACCTCGGTACTATTTTCTCTCGCTGTCCAACTCGTCCCTGAAGTCAACACAGCAGAAATCTCAGGTCTAAAAGGCAGAACAGGGCCACAGAGGTCTCTCAATATTGCCTTGGGCGATGCCCGTCTGAGCTGGTTGAAAAGAACACTCTATTGCTTAAATCTAAAGATACTTCCAGAATCAAAACTGGGATTCCATTTTTCCAGCTGGTCGTTGTGTCAAATGCACTTGGTCTCCCAGTGTCTCTCGTGATCGAGCATCAACAAGCTAGCTGCACTGACATGGCATTTAGACTTAATGGTGTCAATGCCAAGCCCATATGGCTGAACGTTGAACTGGTATGCTACACCTTCAAGAGATTCACCTTCAAAGAGAAGAAAACATCGGTTTAGGTCTTCTTTGTCTTTCCTTACAGAGATTAGGAGCCACAGGCGCGTGTGCGTCTATATAATGTTAAACAATGGTGCGTAGACAGACGTGCGACAGTAGAAGCCTTTATTAGCTCAATAACAGAAATAAAGAAACATTAGACACGCCACGACACTTAACAGAGACTTTAAGTGTCGTGGAAGAAGTGAGATTAAACGAAATACAGTACAATCGTTTACATTACAACAAACAGAGACTACAAACCACGACTGGGGTAGCTTAGCTTAGCGCTAACGGCTAAAAACGGGCAAGGAGCAAAAAAAAAAATTAGAGGATCAGACACAATCAAAACGCTGGGATAATAGTCACAGGGGATAATAATTCTTCCTCTTCACACGGCGTCAGATAAACAGAGAGCTTGAAACAGACCTGAACTTGAAATGATGGCTCTGCGCTTGTGCGGAGTCTGACGGGAGAGCAAAGGATCTTGGGAAATGTAGTCCTGACCACTATAATCGACTTTTTGTGATCTATTATTCAAGTCAAATGCTATCAAAATAATACGTGTCACTAGTTAGATTTGTTAAACAATGAAATAATTGTACTTTTAAGAGAGTGTTAAAGTAATTCAACCAGAAATGTTAATTAAAAAATATAATTTATAATTCTGCGAATATAAAAATGTGGACATTTGTCCAATGATTCGACACGCATAGCGACTGAACGCTACATTTCCGATATATATTTCCACACCAATCCACTTCACACTTGGACTTTTTCTTCTCACGACCCATTTGGACTCTGAAGACAGTCTGACAAACGCTTCCACCAGACAAATGAATCATTTCACATTTCGAACCTTTTCCCAAAGTGTTGCTTGCGATTAGCAGCCAGCGTTACGTAACTCGCCATTCAGCGTGTCAAAGTGGGTGACACCGACACTCGCCACCATCACGTCCAGATTCTCTGCCCGTGGAAACTTGTTGGCACTTGTTTCTAAGAAAGCATTGCTTTGAACATAGTGAGGACTTAGTCATTAGGTATTTACATTGGGGAAAAAACAAACGCCTTATAGATTGATCATTTCAAACTCGTGAAACACGGTACACTGCAAAAAATACGTTGTTGACAAGCTAAAGAATTCTTGAAATTAGACGATACATCTTGTTATTTTCTCTTACAAAATAATATGTATTATTATCTTGAAAAAAAATCGTCACTATGTTACGAATAAAAGTGGGAGATGACTTTGCTTATTTCAAGGAAATAGAACTTGAATTTTTTTGCTTGAAAAAAAGCGCTAATTTTGATGATATTTTAAACTAAATCGAGACATTTTTCAAAGTAGACATTGTGTTTCAACACAGAACTTCCTGAAACAACCAACAAATGTCAAGTGAAATTGAAACACAATGATTCTCAATTTAAGAATCGAGCTACTTTTTTTCACATTTAAGCCAAAGAGAACCAATGAGAACTAATCTACCGTGTAACAAGATTTTTTTTGTCTTGTTTCCAGCGTCTTACCAAGTAAAATTCTCACCCCATTGGCAGGTGATTTTACTTGATTACATTTTTTTACTCAAGTAGTTTTTTTTTTTTTTTTTTTTTTTTTTTTTTTTTTTCCCCCTCTTATTTTTCCAAGGGGATTTTTTACAGTGTACTCCTAAATTTGAAAGGTTTTTTCTCCCTAGCCACTGTCGCGATCTAGCTTGGTCATAGCCCATAGTCTGAACAACAATAGACATATTCTTTTACATATTTTAACTAAATCTTTTTTTTTTTCCCCAATTTTTTTTTTAAACTCATATAAAGAATCGACATTTCTCTTTTTAAAGACTTTTTCCACATAGCGTCTTTGCGTTGGTCTCGGACTAAGAAAAGCGCTATATAAAAAAAAAAAAAATGAACTTGAAAAGGTTCAAATCTGTCTCGCTTGACGTCTAGACAAACACAAACCCGAATGGAGCAGACGAGGACTCTCATTCTAGGTCAGATTTTGTAAATAGGACAACCCAGATTCTCTCCGGCCGTTGGCTCCGTCATGTTTTAAACCCTTTTCATTTTCAGCAGGAAATGCACGAGGCTTAAGAGCAAAGCTAGGCTTGAAGCAGTCGCTCGCCGTACTTTTACGTTCGTTTTGAAATGCTTGGTTTAACGCGAGGACGGTTACGGATGATTCCTCGCGTTACAAATCGAATGACGCAAGGTCAGTTTGTCCACGTACTGTAGCGCTTTTCTCAGTCATGACTGGTGAGCAAGTATGGAATCAGATCAGTGGCAAAAATATGCAACGTAAATTTCGAAGAAACGGCCGAAAATGCTACGCATGTACATTTGGCTTTTTATTTTTCGCTCGCAATCTTCACCTTTTTGTTTGAAACGTTTTTTTTTTTTTCGCTTCAGATTTTTCATTCGTTTTTTTTTTGTTTGGATTTCTGGCCTAAGTTTCACGCGGGGCGGTGCTTACTCTGATTGGCTGGTGAGAATGTGATTGACAGCTGCTTGACCAGGACGAGTTGACGTGGGACGTACACCTTTACATTCACTGCTTTTTTATTATTTGTACACAAACTGTGATTTAAGTGTTATTATTGCACAACATTGCTGAATTATTGTGTTGGCAGATACTTCAGAATAATAGAACACACTGTTGTTTTTTCACATCAAAATACTGTGTATGTGCAATGCTCCCAAAAGGCGCCTAACAAATAAAATGTATTATTATTATTATTATTATTAATAATATTAATGAAAATAATGATAAAATGTTCCGTTTGTTTTAAAGGCTTTCTGGTGCAGTCATGTGGATGGTGTCGTGTCGGTGCAGACAAACTCATCACTACAAATGGATATTTACTCCGGAGATGAAGGTGTTCCGATTCTGAATGTGTTTCAGCGCTCACTAAACTCCTCCCCCTCTACCAGCCAATCACATTCTCACCGTGAATGCAGCTGTCAATCACATTCTCACCAGCCAAGTAGTCAAAAATCAAACACTTGAGTAAAACGACATCGAAGTGATACGAGTCACAAGTTCGGTTTGTTAAATAAAGAAAAAATAGTATTTTAGCTTTTTTATTTTTTTTTATTTTGTGCCTGAAAGATAAAAGGGGATATGTAGTCGCGTAAATACGGTATTTTATATGTTCATAGTTAACTACGTATTTAGTTAACTACATATTTCTTAGACATAGCAACTTTAGTAAACATTTAGAATATATAGCACCTATATTAGTCAATTAGCACCTCAGGTTTAGTCAATATTATTGTTGACTAAATCTAACCTGTAATTTAGTGGTATTTAGCTGGACTAAAATCAGACAACAACAAAAAAAATTAACATGTCTAATTTGGGACTAAAAGAAAACTGAGTTTTAGTCAAGACTACGACCAAAAAAAGAGAAAGTATTGCTTTCTAATCCTGTTCTTCTCGACGGTGTCGTTTTCTCTTTGAGAAGCAGCGGCGAGCTCAGACGTCTGTAATCTTTAGTATTTTTAGCAGACTGGATAAGCCAAGAATTACATGTGTTGTGTCCACACTGATGTCATTTAAAGTAACAAACAGTAGCAAGGTTAATGAGCGACAGTGTTGGGAACGTTCCTTTAAA
This sequence comes from Paedocypris micromegethes, assembly GCA_028031935.1. Classification (NCBI taxonomy): domain Eukaryota; kingdom Metazoa; phylum Chordata; class Actinopteri; order Cypriniformes; genus Paedocypris; species Paedocypris micromegethes. Next base: position 1,760,678 of record CM051499.1, on the reverse strand, counting down.
AAAGTAATTGGTTACAGTTACTTCCCACAAATAGTGAGTTAGTAATTGAGTTCATGCTTATAAAAGTAACTAATTACCAGGGAAAGTAACTATTACGTGACTTAATTTTTTGTTTTAAAATATGTTCAAAAAATATATTATTTAACATTTTAAAAATAAATATTGAATAAAATATGTTTTATTAAATTATGTTAAATGAATAAAACTGACACAAAATATAATATTATTATCAACGTTACAATTTTTTTTAGCACGTAGTACGTTGCAGTACGTAGTTTTAAAAGAAGTGGGCTGGTAGTCACGTGACGCCAGTTTTAGCGTCCACTCCTGATTAGTGCACGCTCCTTTTAAGTGCAAATTTGTGTTCGGTTCCCGTGCACTTATCAGGAGCTTTGATCTTCGATTTTTTTTTCCATATAATTTGTCAAATATCTTCTCTCAATATTAAATATGTTAAATGTAGGGCTGTCAAAGTTAACGCGTTAACTCATGTGATTAATTAAATGTGTTTAATTCCGTCAATTTTTATTAACGCCATTAATCGCACTTCCGGTTTTTCCGGTGTTTCCGGGTTTTTGAGTTTCACTTCAGTATCGTGTGTACAGTATTTTGCAAAGCTGAAATCACGGCACATATATAGAACAAACAAAGTGCAATGCAATTATTCGCAGTCTCTCAGACGACTCTCAAATGAATTTCAGCTTTGTTTTGTTCCTTGAATGTGTGATCGGTGTTTTGCTCCTTTTGATATGAATATGTGATAGCCGTTTTGTTCCTTTATTTAAAAAAGTGTGATCGGTGTAGTGGCCATATTGACAATCACACTCACTCACTCACTCACTCACTCACATATCCGTGTTCACTTTTTTAATTATGACTGGCTCTCCCATTGTTTTCTTTAGTCAAAAACGGTATATTACAGTATTTGAACAAGTGTTTATTTTGTGTTGAGTTTACATTAATTTACATTTTACACTTCAATATTCAACATTACAAGAGTCCATACTTATTCTTGTTATTCATAATTGTTAATGATAAATAATTATTAATAATAGCTGCAGTTATTGTTAGTTATTTTTGGCTTTGTTGCACACTTTGTTATCTCCTTTAAAATAACTTCCGTTAATCAATATTCTGTGTGTTATTTAAGAGTCGCGTGTTCACTCTGGGGCCGAGGGTGGAAATGCTGTCGCTTCGTTCATTTCTCTCATGTGTTGAGTTTGGGCTTACAACTTTACTTATCTTTGTTACACCTCACAACCGAACCCGTTAAAGACGCGAGTTGAGGTTGTAACAATTTGGGGGCTGGTCTGTCTAATTAACGCAGCTGTGTGGCAGTTTCCTGTGGAAGGGAAGATGCTGTGGTAAAGATGGAGTTTGATTTACCTTGGTTTACTCTACCTCCTTGAAGCTTAACGTACGATTGCAGGGGACTTTGTGGAAAAGACGCTGCCTCTTGCAGCATCGGGTCTTTTAGCCGTATTTATTGTCGCAGAACATATTTAGTTTTTCGGAAATGTTGTTTCTTACCTAAAAGAAGGTAACTTTTACTACGGAGAACTTTGTTTTCTATAGAATGTTTTATGGAATGTAATAAAGATGATTCAGAAAAGGCTCGACTCTTTCATGTTATATTACTGTTATATTTTTAAATAATTGGTTTTTTGAAGGTTTATAGGAATTTTAAAAAGTAATCGGTTAAGTTGCTCATTAGGTAATCACGTTACTTTTCAGACACAGTAATTAGAAAAGTAATTGAATTACAAAATGGTAAAGTAATAAGTAATTAGTAATCAGTTACTATTTTAACGTAACGTTACCCAAGGTTCACCTGAGTCTCTCTGGTCCCGGGGGACTGGTGTACCCGCTGAGCTCCAGCACGGCCTCAAACCAGCAACATCTCAGCCTCTCGTTAGCAGTCAGTCCGCTTGAAGAGGACGCGCAGGCTGACTGTGAAGACGACAATTAGCACGTGCGTCCGGATGGGAGATGTGACGCTGTAGCTGATGTGCTCATTCGCTCCCAGCGGCGTCGACTGTTTGTGCCGCCTGCGCGTCCCAGGTGGGCACCCGACGGGCACGCGCCACATCACAGCTTTAAACTATTTACCGGCTATTTCTGGATCAAGGAACCACCATCCCACTGACTGGCTGGCTTGGCACTTGCTCACGGGACGCCATGGCAACGGAGCACTTTACTCTTAACAAACTGCACTGGCACGTGGTGTTTTTGTGACGTTATAATCTTTGATTTTTTTATTTTTTTTTTTTTTTAGCACGTAGTACACAGTTTAAAAGGAATTGCAGATTAAAAAGTCCACTCCTGATTAGTGCACGCTCTGCTTAAGTGCAAGTTTTGGTCCGTTCTCGTGCACTTATCAGTGTCTTTGATTTTCGAAAAAAAAAAATGGATACAATTTTGTCATCTGTTTGTTTGTAATTTGTGCACTGGAAAAAATGCATGTGAAAAAAAAAATAATAAAATGAAAAACCATTTCAGGAACGGAGCACTTTGCTCTTAACAAACAGCACTGGCACGTGGTATTTTTGTGACGTTATAATCTTTGATTTTTTTTTTAGTATGTAGTAGGTTGTAGTATAAAAAGAAACGTGGGCGTGGGGACCAGTCCCGTGCACTTATCAGCACTCTTTGATTTTCGAAAATGAATGTTCATACAATTTTGTCATTTATTTATTGTTTTTTACTATGTAGTAGGTTGTTTAAAAAGAAACGTGGGCGTGTAGGTAACGCCAGTTTTTAGCACCCACTCCTGATTAGTGCACGCTCCTGTTAAGTGCACGTTTTGGACCAGTCCCGTCCACTTATCAGCAGTCTATGATTTTTGAAAATAAATGTTCATACAATTTAGTCATTTAATTATTGTTTTTTAGTATGTAGTAGGTTGTAGTACACAGTTTAAAAAGAAGTGTGCATGTAGTCACGTGACGCCAGTTTTTAGCGCACGTTTTGGTCCTGTTCCCGTCCACTTATCAGGAGTCTTTGATTTTCAGGGAAAAAAATTCATACAATTTTGTCATTTATTTATTTGTAATTTGTGCACTGGAAAAAATGCATGTGAAAAAAAAAATAGGAAAATGGAAAACCATTTCAGGAACGAGGAACCACCATCCGACTGACTGGCTGGCTTGGCACTTGCTCACAGGACGCCATGGCAACGGAGCACTTTACTCTTAACAAACAGCACTGGCACGTGGTGTTTTTGTGTCGTTACAATCTTTGATTTTTTTTTTTTTTGTACGTGGTACGTTGTAGTACACAGTTTAAAAAGAATTGCAGTTTAAAAAGTCCACTCCTGATTAGACGCATGCTCTGTTTAAGTGCACGTTTGGTGGTGTTTCCGTGCACTTATCAGGAGTCTTTGATTTTCGGGGGGAAAAATTCACATTTACATTTATGTGAATTCACATTCACATGAACATTTGTTTACCGTATTTTCTGGACTAAAGGTCGCACCTGTATATAAGCCGCATCCACTCTATGAACGATTTTGAATTGTAAATGTACATGTGTGTAACTAAATAGATCTTTTCCTAACCTGCATTTTAACACGGCAGCAACTTTGCTGATTTAAACGGGACGTTTACGGTATTTGTAGTTTGTGCACTGGAAAAAATGCATGTGAAAAAAAAATAAGAAAATGGAAAACCATTTCAGTTTCAAAAGAAGTGGACGTGTAGTCACGTGACTCCATAAAAAACTAAATGAGTAAAAAAAAGACAAGTCAAGTAATATTATCTGCCAATGGGGTGAGAAAATTGTCTTATTAGAAATAAATATTATATTTTTTATATTATATTATATTTATATTATTATATATATTATATTATATATTATATTATATTATATTATATTTTATATTACAATACAAAAATGAAGTGACATTTTATGAGAACACATGTTCTAAAAAAAACGAATCTTTTGTAGTCATTTCTATTTTTGAATAAATATTATTTACAAAAGAATTAAATGACATTTTAGGAGAACACATGTTTTAAAAAAAGTGAATCTTTTGTAATGTTTTCTATTTTTGAATAGAATTTGTAATCCTACTGGGATTAAAAATCGCGCGCGCACACACACACACACACACGCAGACACACACATGCACAAATATTTAACAAAGATAAGAATCTATCCCAAGAATAGTTTCTCCTCCCTAAGTCCGGACATGGATGGGTTTCCTGTAAATGTTACTGTTTGGGACCCTTTTTTGAAAACTATATTTAAATTTACATTTAAGAAACACACTGCTCTAATCTTTTTCACTATGTTTTACCGTTGGAAGGCGGCTCAGACTGGATAAGACAAGAATTACGTGTGTTGTGTCCACACTGATGTCATTTAAAGTAACATACAGTAGCAAGGTTAATGAGCAATTTCATTTAAACTAGTACCTAGTTACTAGTTACTTCTCACAAAGAGTGAGTTAGTAATTGAGTTACATTGTTATAAAAGTTACTAATAACCAGGGAAAGTAACTATTGTGTGATTTTTTATTTATTTGTCAAATAACTTGACTCACAATATTAAGAATGTTAAATGAATGAAATGGACACTAAATATAATACATTATTATTATTATTATTATTAATATTATTATTAATATATTGTTATAAAGCATTGTACATTGATCTACTCTGTTTTAATATTGCTGCGGGACAATGTGAGAGACACCTATTAAATTCAATATATTATTATAAATACTATCATTAGCATAGTGAATAAGATAAGATAAGATAAGATAAGAAAGTTCTTTATTTGTCCCACGGGAAAATTTCCTTATTACAGCAGCATCAATAAAGTATGATATAGATGAATGTAGAAGATGTTGTAAAATATAAAAATATGACAAAATTATACACACATGGAAAAATAATAAAAAAAGAATAATAAAACACAATAGATGATTTAGAACTTTTAATATTTATTGCACAGACCACAACTGGCCAACAAATAAGTCTAAATATAAATGACGCTTCTTAAAAAATGTGACAAAAAAAAAACTGAATAAAAATGCCACTCAACTAGTTCACTGTTCATTAATACTTGTGTACTCTCTCACAAAAGTGCAGACCAAAACCGCTTCAGTGATCACAATTATAGTAAGACAATATCATATTATCATATAATAAGAAAATTGTCTACCACCAAGACAATATCAAAAGGCTGAATGATCAAAAATAATTAGAAAACAATTGCTGCAGGAATTATGAATTATATCGACAGAAAAGAAAGTTGGCAAAAAAGTTCAAAATCTTTATGAACAGAATTTTGTAGGCTCGCGGAAAATGGCCTGTCATTGTACTTAAATATACATTATAGAAGCAAAATAATAAACAAGCAATACAAGTAACAGTTTGTGTCGTTCATAGTTTAAATGAACAACCCAACTTCGTGGACACATTTTTCCCTTTGTAATTCACACAAAATTTCAATTTATAAATACAAAACTAGACATAAAACAAAGAATTCTTTGTAGTTTCATAATACATTTATTGTCAAAAAGGCAAATTCCATTTTGGCACAATTTGTATAAAACACTTATGTTATATGAAGAAAAAAAAAAAAAAAAAAACAATTACATGTTAATTATTATAGGAACTTCACTGTACAGCAGAGGATTTAGGAGTTAGATTTGTTCGTTTGGTCTTTTCACATTCGAGTCTGAAAAAATATCCAATAATAATAATAATACAGTATAGATTTTCAAACTGGACTCAAAAAACCTAAAAATATTTTTACATTATGAAACAACAACTTATACATTTTCCCGTAAATTTCCCTGAATGACTAGTGAATGTCTATTGCTTAATTGTACTTTATAGTTTACAATATGTTTTAACATTAAGTCCTAGGAAAATGTAAAAAAATAACACATTCACGAGTGGCAAATAAAAACACTGAAAAGAATTAAACAGCATTCAAATGAAACACAAGAATTCTTGTCGTCTGGTTCTTGTAAGGAATCGAACACTTTTCGCACCAGGTTGTAGATTAGTATATCGAAATTAATATTTTTAATGTAGTTTAAATGGGTTTGGTTATAAAGTGTTGAGTTTATTGCTATGAATGATGTACCAAATTTTTCGCCGTATAAGACGCACTTTTTCTTCCCCAGTGAGGGTGTTCTTCCCTCACCCCACTGAGGGTGAAAAGTTGGTGCGTCTTATACGGCGAATGCAGAGATCCGCGGAGCGCGCTCACCGCCATCTTAGTGTGCAATACCGCGGTATACAAACGTTGTCTCGCTTTCTTTCTCGCGCAGAATCTTGTGAAACAATGAAACCATGATTTCCAAACGAAAATAAAAAAAGCAGATTTTTTCGCACGCGTCTTTAAAACTAAAACAGCCGCTCTTCTCTTAAAGGCACAGCGCAGACAAAAGAGCGTCAGGCGTATGCGCGTGAAGTACAAACTGTGTTCGATTAGTAATGTCTGTGCCGTCATTGGTAGTTGTAAGTTACAACTTGTAACAAAACTAATGTGTAATAGTGTATTAAAGTGTTTATATACTTATATAAAAATCTAATTCATGAATTATCACGGTATCCACGGTATTGCAAAATCCATATCGCGGCACATCTCAATACCGCTATTGACGTTAATACCGCTATACCGCCCAGCGCTACTCTCACTGTTTACTGACTTTACTGACTGTTCATGTCACATGTTTGACATACAATTGTTCTTAAACTGCTGTTCACTTTTATACAGTTGATGTAAAATATTTCACTACAGTATTTGGTTCAGAATCTTTTTTTTCTAGATTCTCCTCCTTTAAAATTGGGTGCGTCTTATATGCCGGTGCGTCTTATATGGCGGAAAAAAACGGTACATTCTTTACATAAGGACAAAAGTAAGTTAAAAAAAGACACCTGTGTGCCGAGACATTTATTCTTCTTTAAATAGAACAGCCAAAAAAGTATTTTTATTATATTTAAGACACATTTCCCGTTTTTTTCTTCACCTTCACTCCACCAAAGCCATTACTCCTTTCCAAATGTGGGCCAGTAAGTCCAGTGAAGGTCACTAACCGGCACCTGAGGTAAATGACCAGATTAGAGGAGTCACAGGAAGAGGGATTAATAATCCCCGTGTAGTTGCTCGCTAAGGATGTCTGGACAATGTGGCGCACTCCAGTCACATGACATATGGAAGCTGCTTAAAGCTGTCGAGGCTTTAACCCTTTAAAGGTCAATCACCAGGATTTTATATCTCATCATCGGAAGCTCAGCTTGCTGTTTTATCTGATATCACACACACACACGCGCGCGCTAACTTTTATTTTGGTTTTCAGAACATCCATTAAACAGTATAAAAGTATTTTGACGACCTGCAGTCTTCTATTTTTATTTCTAGTAATGATTTTGTCGCCAATTATTTAAGCTTTCAAGCACTCTGGAAAAAGTAATTGATACATGTATTCAACTTTATTTATTTCAATGGCATTTATTGAACGCATTACAGATCAATTCCACCAGACAAGTGAATACAATATTTACCGTGGTTATATACCGTATCCCCCCTTTTTTGTTACATTTCTGGTTCAATTACATTAAAATTCTCCTAAACATACTGTTTTTTTTTTTCATTTAACAAACCTAACTTGTGACTCGTATCATTTTGATATCGCTTTACTTGAATGATAGATAACAAAAAGTCGATTCTAGTGGTCAGAACTTAATTTCCCAAGAGTCTTTGCACCAGTCTGCACATGCTCTCTGTTTATCTGACGCGTTGTGAAGAGAATCCAAGTGAAGGATTATATCCCCTGTTTATCAGACCCAGCATTTTGATTGTGTCTGTTCCTTGGATTTTTTACTTCCTGCTCGTGTTCTTCATTTTCGACTGTTTTGACTCTTTCTGTGATGACACACTGGACCCTTTTGTTAGCGCTAAGCTAAGCTAACCGCTCGTGGTTTGTATATATATATTTATATAGACGCACACGCACCACTGCATAACGACGACGTGTTTCTGTTTTTTTGTGATTGTTCCTGAGTTGAAATACAGAAAAATTGGCATAATTACTCGCATATTTGATATCGGCGATTATAAGCACTCCCAGTATGAGCGTCAAAAATTGGGGAAAAAAGGGGTGTTTATATTCGTGTAAATACAATATTTTAGAATACGGTATTTAAAATTTCAAGCAAGTTCAGTTGTAATAGAGTTTGACAAATGAATTCAAATTTATCAGGCAAAAACAAATTTAATCCTAACAATTGTCACCGAATGTAGTTTTGTTGTAATCTATTAACTAAAGTAATCAGTCATATGTGACCGCTTTTGTTTGTTTGTCTACTAGTACTATTTCTGTACTAGTTTTATATTGGGGCAAATGAGGTGGTGGTAGTCAAAGTATCACAATTCAGTGGTTTTCTATGTTTGAAAAAAGAATAAATAAGAAAAACAAGAATAAAAACATGGTTTCCTCTACATGTATACAGCACATTTGACCTGCTGCCCAATAAAAATTGCGAAAAAAAGAAAAACCGACGCGTTATCGTGCAACAGAAGACGAAAAAAAAACAAAACCGTCACCTGCCCAATTCCTTCCAAAAGCCCTTCCACCTCCAGAGTGAGTTTTGCTGCGGGACACCGTCGCTTGACTCACACTCCGTGACACAGACATCAGATGCCAACTGCTCTGCCCGCGGCCTCGTCACTATGGCGCCCACCGACAGACCGTCATGGCAGGGGGATTGTAAACATGAATCACGCCGCAGCTGTCACGTCTCATCCACACTAACCTGATTCAACCATTAGTGCACTTCACTAATGTTTACTCACTATGACAGCCGGACCTCGGGATCTCTCACGGGAGCTCACGCGTATGTGCCGTGTCATGAGGGACATAAGAAATAACGTATTCTTATATATTGATTCATTAATAAATAACGCAAATATAAGCACCACCCCCACCCCTGATTTTTCAGGCACAAATAAAACACATTTTGACCGAAAGTTTGAGGTTCAATTACGTTACTGTTCTCTTGAAAATACGATTTCTTCTTTATTTAACAAACCTAACTTGTGACTCGTATCCTTTTTATATCGTTTTACTTGAATGATAGATAACAAAAAGTCGATTCTACTGGTCAGAACTTCATTTCCCAAGAGTCTTTGCACCAGTCTGCACATGCTCTCTGTTAATCTGACGCCATGTAAAGAGAATAGAAGCGAAGGATTATTATCCCGTTTATCAGACCCAGCGTTTTGATTGTGTCTGTTCCTTGGTATTTCTTTACTTCTTGCCCGTGTTCTTCAGTTTTAACTGTTTTGACTTTCTGCGATGACACATTGAACCCATTTGTTAGCGCTAAGCTATGCTAACCGCTCGTGGTTTTTGAGCTTGAAGGCTCTACTACTTAATCTTTTACTCGTATGTTTTTAAATTATTTATTCTTTGGAGGTTTATAGGAATATTAAAAAGTAATTGGTTAAGTTACTTATTCAGTATTTACGTTACTTTTCAGACACAGTAAGTAGAAAAGTAATGTAATTACAAAATTGTAAAGTAATAAGTAATTAGTAATTAGTTACTTTTTTAAAGTAACTTGCCCAGCACTGCACATATCTCCTCTTTGGATGTTCTCTTGCCCTTTTATGTGGCAGTTACATCTCCACCATTTCACTACTAAAATTTTCACTAAAACTCTGTACTGTACATGCCCGAACCATCTCAGTCTGGACTTTGTGACGTGTCCCTCTGATGTGCTTTCATCATTGTGCAATATTCTGCCCCACACTATCACTCCTGTGTAGATAATGGCTACAATAATGGCTACAATGGCTATTGGAGCAGAAGTACCGGTGATCCACATGTCCGTGTTGACTGTGAATGAAAAGCCGAGGTTAGACTAGACGTTACTCCAAGATCAAGGACCTCCTTACCATAAAGATGCACAGCGGAACTGAATTGGAGACAATTACTTCATAGAGGCCAAGGTTCTGAAGTTCTTGAAATGCCGGAGCAATTCCTCTGCTGCTCCCAAAGCTACTGGGAGACCTGGTATCAGTTTGCATGTTTTGGTGAGACAGTCAACAACAATAGAAATGCAGGTACAGCCTTGTGAGTGGAGCAGATCTGTCGTAGAATTGACCGTGATGGTTCAACAGATAGTTGCACGAACTTGAATGAGAACTTGAACATCTCCAGTCAGGGAGGAGCACCAATAGCGTTGATGGAGTAGCAAGATGTGTTGGTGTGAATAATAATAATAATAATAATAATGAGTATTTGTAGGGCGCTTTTCACAGTTTTAACTGTCTCAAAGCGCACGTGTGAATATGTAAGGGAAGTGTTGCTTTTTATTCATTTGATCGTCTGGATTGTTGCTGTTAAGTAAGTGGCTGCGGTTATGACAAGACAAAGACCAGTGAGCAATCACATACGCAACAGTGGCCAGGTAAAAAAAACCTCTTTAACGAGGTTTAAAAAACAAACAAAGCAATTAGAAAAACTTCTAATTTAAGTACCATAGATTTTGACAATTTTCTGAAGGTGCAGGTGTAATTCGGTTCCGAGCACTAACTAGGCAGCCTTTCTATACGATATATTAATAGATATATTGAAGCCTGGAGGTACTGGAACGTCCTGAACCAAGAGAATTTTGAGCCGTTTCAACTAGGGTTTTGCAGATGACTGGAGACCACGACCAAAGGTTTTCCCTCAGGGGAGGTCTATGGGCTTTGGTGTTGAGATGTTCCTCAAAATCGACTGGCCATTGGATGGGTGGTACTAACAGAGCGGATGGTAGAATTTGAAAGATCGAAGGAAAAGTTCCTACAAATAAGTTCAAGAAAAACAAATGTTTTCCCAAATACGTAAGATCTTTGTATGTAATGTACATGTTCATAGTTAATTAATTAAGTTAATTAATTAATTATTCAGATTTCTGAGACATAGCAACTCTAATACACATTTAGAATATGTAGCACCTATATTTTTGTTGACTAAATCTAAACTGTAATTCAGTCGACTAAAATGTTGTGATGTTTAGTTGACTAAACTTACAGTAGACTAGATTTAAAAAAAAAAATGAAGACGACTAAATTGAGACTAAAACAAAACTGAGTTTTAGTCAAAAGACCATGACTAAGACTAAATAAAAAAATCTTTGGCAAAATTAACACTGGTTCGACTATTATAATGTCAGTCATTCTCGGCTAATCTCTAATCTTTTTATCTGTAGTACCTGAAATGCCTGGATTAGACACTTAAAAGTTCTTAATCGTTTGTAGACATTTGTAAAAACATAAATTTGTAAACCTTTTATTTATGTCCAAGAAGGACATTTGTGAAAACTGTAATCACTTTTGTGACGCCATTAATAATAACTTGTAGGATGCACAAAGATGTGTGTGTGTGTGTGTGTGTGTGTGTGTGTTGCATGTGGATAATGTGTTAATTTCCGATTTTCACTTATTATATTTGCACATCATGAATCATGTCATTTTCTGCACTGAAATTGTTATGTTGCGACATTGTCAGTGTAGATTTTCAGCGCCACATGGTCTGTGATGTTCGGACAAGAATTCAACTCCACGCTCACCAGACAGTGTTTTGTTTTTCTTTTTTTCATTAAAGGACGTTTAAAATTCACTGTGAAACTGGCTGTCAATTGACATGAATCACGCAGAAGCAAAGCATTTCTGACCGCTCTCAGTAAGAAGCTGCGAAAGGAAAAGTTTTCTCAGTGTTCGTCCTTTTAAAGAGGAGAGCAGCTGATGCGTCGATTTTCTAACACTTTTCTGACATTTCTGGTCGTTTAGTGACTCGACGCATCACACGCTTTCCTTTTATATTTCATCAAAAAATAAAATAAAATACAATAGATAATATTTTATAGTTTTATTATACTATATAATATTTATATATTAAAATGTAAATATTGTAAATTTCTCATTATATAAAACAAATAAAGGTTTTTCTTCTTCTATTATATTATATTATATTATATTATATTATATTATACTTGTTCATAAGTCAAAATATTATTTGAACAAATATGTCCATTCATATCAATTTATGAAATACATATTATGCATATTATTATGTCTGTGTGTGTGTGTTCAAGTTCATTTCATTTAAAGTTTATTTGTGTGTGTGCGTGCGTGCGTGCGTGTGTGTGTGTGTGTGTGTGTGTGTGTTCAAGTTCAAGTTTATTTTTATAGTGCTTTTCTTTATGAGGGATGAATTAATTTTTTTAAATCAAAATCATCTAAATCACAAATGTTCACTCACTCTCTAATGGCAGGGAAGAGTTAATTTCCTCCCCATTAAAAACAATGCACGGATATTTAGTCTTGCATAATCTGGTTTAGGAAACAAACAATAGTGTGGCAGTGTTGCAAAACACACATTCACCCACAGACTTACAATCATGTCGATTTGTGTGTGTGCGCCATCGTGTGGTAGAAACAGAAACAACAAGCGTAGTTAATAATAAGAAATGAAAACAAAAACGTATTTGTGGGCAACGCTAAACACTTAAAGTCACATGTAAATGCACATGAAAAAACTAGAAAATAAAAAAACAAAATGAGTAAAATGTCTGGGAAAAAAAATACAGATTTATTGTGTAATTTCAAGATCTTTTGGCTTGTCAAGAATTAATTATTTTTACAAACATTTGCATTTTTGCATTATTCATTACAGACACGGGGTCATGAGTGGCAGAAATTTAAAATCAAATGCTGAATTTATTCGTCACATTCACATACACTCGGTACGACATGTGGCGAAATGCGTTTTTCAACCGTCTAGCAAATTTGTGACTTTTTGTGAAGGGCAGTTGATTTTCGAGTGATTTTTTTTCCTACCCTGGAGATTTTCCTACCTCACTAGTTCAGAGCATTTATAGGACGCGTTTCACAGTTATGAAAGCGCATATATACGTATATGTACAAAGCGCATATCTACGTATATTTAATCACTTAGAGAGCCATGGTCCCCAACCCCCGGTCCGTGGGCCAGCACCGGTCTGGAAGTATGGAATCAGATTAATACAAAAAATATCAAACTTAAAGATGTGTATTGGAAAACAAAACCGAACGCAAATGACTTTTTTTTTTTTTTTTAATTAATATCTTCGTTTGCATTTTCGTGTATTTTCTGCATTTTTCTTCATAACATTTCACTCGGACTCCAAGAATAACACACGAGTCTGTTTCATCTCACTCGCACTTTTTACTGACTTCTACAGCAACAGCACATGCGCGAGCATCGCCCTCTACAGGTGAAAACAAGCTTAATATCAATACATTATACACAAAAAGTACTACACCCACAAAGTATGTTTTTTTATACTTTAAATAACAGCAATTTAGTTAATTTTATTAGTTGTTTTTTTTAAGGACAAAAATGTTTCATGTTTACTTAAAGTATATTGTTTTTTTATGTACCCATACATTTTGAATTAAATTAATGCAATTTGTTTGAGTAGTTTCTTTATGTGACTTATGTGTTTGTTTGAGTATGTGACTTTTGTGTTAAAGAAATGTTATAAATATGAGTTGACATTGTCACGAATTGCTAAGACAAAAATTATAAAATTTGGCAAATTTGGGAAATGGCGACATCTAGTGGCCATACATGGCCATAACACTCACAGACATGGGACAGAAATGTCTGTTCAAAATACAAACGAGGAAATATAATCAAGTCTAATTTTATAAAGGTTTCTGACATTTTATAAACAAAAAAGCAAATATAGATTTTTTTATTACCTCTTAAACGTTCAAAGAACTTTTTTTTCTTCATATTTTTGCATAACATTTTTTATTTTGAATGCATGTTTAAGTATAAACACTATACTATGTTACTATTATAGTTAATATAACATAATAAATACTAAATTATAAATCTGACAAACCCCACCCCCTCGGCCGCGGTCAAATTATCAAACAATGACCGGTCCGCGACGAAAAAGTTTTGGACCACTGACTTAGAGGATATTAAAAGAATAATTATCGTCATTGCAAATGACGACTATTAAGCACGAATAGGTTAAGCATGAATTTTTAAGCATGAATGAGCATTACGCGAGGTAGGAAATTCTCTCAGGTAGGAAAAAAATATGACAAAGGTGTGAGCGGTTGATTTTTGATGGTGTCAAAACAATGTTTTTATTTCAACTTATCGCTTTGGAATTTGGGTCAAGCACCAGCTTATCTTTGTAAAATACACTGTAAAAAAATGTTCATTCAACCAATTAAAAAACAAAATAGGGTAATTATTCCGCGTCTATATTATATTACTAGAACCAACTAAACAATATTAACTTGACTTAATATTGTTAAGTCAAATATTGTTAAAAATGTTGTTAAAAAACGATAAAATAAGTAATAAAAGTAATCAAATATAGATGTGAATCATTGCCCTAATTTTTTTTAATTGGTTGAATAAATTTTTTTGTACGTGTTACACACAAGTGTGTAACCGTTTCTCCACACTGCAAAAAATGCTTCTTCAAATGAATCTTAATAATAATAATAATAATAATTCAACCTTTATTAGTCCCTCAGTGGGGAAATTTTTTCTCTGCATTTAACCCATCCGACACGAACTCGGAATCTTCCACTCTTATTTTTAAGCTAGCTAATTTATATTGTATGAAAAAAAAAACTAGATTCATTTTGTAATTTCGAGATGTTTTGGTTTGTCAAGAACTTATTTTTTCCAGTGCAGGAAGACCTGGACTCACATTATCCTAACCCACACAAAACTAAATATTTTTGGAAATCAAAAATATATAGTCACTCTACAATTATAGACGATGTATATTGTTATCTGTAGCTTGGGTAGGCCACAGTCATTAAGCCACATAACTTCTTCTGGATGTAACATAAATTACTGTACAAGTAAAATGAACATTTTGTTATTTTGGGACGTTAATTTCTACTTCTGTAGTTATTTTGGTAAAAGTAATTTAAAAGTAATACAGAATGAATATAATTAGTGATGTGACGTTCGGTACCGAGGCGTGTCAGCGATGCGCGTACCGGCGCTTGCTTCATTTAGGGGAGGAGCTGAAAATGATGACGCGTGAAGCCGTACCACGTGACCGATTCAGGAAGTGGTTCAGGTTTCGCCGCGAATTTTGACAGCGATATAAACCCCTCAGGCTCCATCTAGATGGAGGGTGTTTGATGGAGAGTTGCGGTGAGTAGTTTGGAGATAGTTTGGAGAGATATTTGAGATGGTTTGGAGAGTAGGATAGGTGAGAGGATGGAGCCAGCGAGGAAGAGGAAGATTTCCCCTGTGTGGGATCTGAATATAACATTATTACAGAAAGATTATGTTTGCTTATCAAGAACTATTTTTCATCGTTTCTTATTTTTTTCAAAGGTGAGGCGTTTATTGTGTTTCAAAGAGTTGGCGTACAATAACAACACCACATCTGTCTATCCATCCATCCATCCATCATATCACAAAAATATATGTTTACTTTTGTTTATTGTGCAATTAAAGACAAGTAACATTATTTATTCTCTTTTAACGAGTCACCAGAAAACCAGAGCCGGAGGAAGCCCTATACACCTGTGATTTATATACAGAAATTACTTGATCGTGCATCTTTTGTAATTCATAGTCATTCCCAGGGGTGTACTTGAGTAAATGTACTTGGTTACTTTACTTAAGTATGTTTTTGGCTACTTCGTACTTGTACTGAGTAATATATAAGTATTAAAAATATAAACATTGGTAAGTAGTAAAAATATAAGCAACTTTTACTCTCTACTCCACTGCATTTGTGATTGAGTAGCAGTACTTTTCACTTCACTACATTTGAACGAACACTTATCGTTACTCGTTACATTGTGATTGTGCGCAACAAGCCGGAATCGATTTGTACCGCGGTTAATTTCTTGGACGGACGAGGTGAATATCGCCATCTTTAGGCTGCTGAAGGTAATGGAGGCTATTTGTGAATTACAAACCACAAGAACGCGAATTAGGGGCGTAAAAATGTGTTTTACAAATGTCATCATTATATAATATATAACTTTATATAATACATAAAATATATAGTTTACTAATCAGATTAATAATTTTTTATATCTTCTTGCAAATTTAAGTGATTGAGACTGACTTTTTGTTCTTTTTATCTACTTTGTTCTACCAGTTTTTTGGGCCTATATTGAGCACGAATTAAAATACTTCTTAATACTTAAGTTCTTTTAAAATGGGATACTTTGCTACTTTGACTCAAGTCTTTTTGAAATGGGTGACTTGTTACTTGTATTGTAGTAATTTTTACAGTAAGTATCTGTTCTTTTACTCAAGTATGGCTGTCCCGTACTCTTTACACCCCTGGTCATTCCCAACATGTGGTTCAGATACAGCTGCCTGTGATTATACACTTGGCCAGTAGGTGGTTTCGTGTGCGCATGAAGCTTCGAGAAATTAACCTTTTCTCCAACCTACTGGCTCAAGTGGTTCAATGCCTCGTGATGAGGCTTCATCGCACCATCACTACATGTAATGTATTACATTTCTGAGACGGTAATATTGTAGTGTAACTTGTTACTTTTTACAAACACGTAATGAATTACAATTTCGAAGTAACTTGCACAACACTGGCCAGGACACGCGTGTTGCTCAACATTGTGTCGCCACTAGAGGGCGCAGTGCGACTGCTGATGACGATCTACCTCACGCGATAATTCAACACTAATAATTATTCAATCGAATAAAAATACATATTATCCAATACAGTGAGATTACAACTCGTTGTGAATTAAATTTCAAATTCAAATTTTCATCGTCATATACACATTATACGTGCTACTACATGCAATGAAATGTATTTTAATCGTCCAGCATTTAAACATGGAGTGCGTGAAAGAGATAAATTCAAGAGCTAAGTGATAAAAAATACAATAAAACACAAAATAAATAGATAAGATGAAATATGAATATGAAAAAAAGAGATAAAAATATAATAAAATGAGCAAAAAACAAAAAAAGTGACTCAGTGATCCGTGTAAAGTGAAGATGTTTAAACTAAAGTGTTTACTTTCATAATTAGATTAGATTATAAATGAGATTATAGAATAATATTATATATGAGATACTTATTTAAAACAGATAAAAAACAATACAAAAAAAAACGGGAAATTAAGCGTTGTTGTCATTTTACAATGTTCCTATTAAACAACAAGAGCTGGAAACAAAACCATCGGTGTGATCAGGTTTTAATTGGTCTAGAATATCAAACTGGTAATGAGTCGTCTTCCTTATTCATGACGAAAGCATTCGTCTTCCATCAGCCAATCACGTTGTCCGTAGGATTTCCTGTCTCTGGTGTTTCCTTCCCATTTACTTCCGTCTGCGGGAACTCTGCTGTATTTAGACTTCCTTTCAAGACTTCCTTTCATTTAGTGAAACTGAGAGAGAGAGAAAAACAAATAAAACTAACAGTCATGTCAGTGTTTGTCTAGACGTCTCCCACATTATTAGAATAGAACAGAGTGACATAAAGAAAAGAACATGCAGAATAAAAATGTAAGAAAATATACACTTTGAATTAGATTAAAAAAA
>CM051499.1:1713021-1743087 GCA_028031935.1 Paedocypris micromegethes | reverse complement strand
TGTGTGTGTGTGTGTGTGTGTGTGTGTGTGTGTGTGTGTATATATGAAGTATATCTAGTTTAAAACAAAACGAGGGCAATAAAATCACCCCAAATGTTTCTATGTTACCACGACTCATCAAAATGTGCAGTATCATTATTGTACAGTATTCAGCAGTGTAAAGTACTTGAGTAAATGGACTTTGTTACTTTAATTAAGTGTTTTTTTTTAATACCGTGTCATGTAGTAATTTATATAGTAAGGTACTTTTACTCAAGTGTGATTTTCCAGTACTGTATACCAGAGTTGTAAAGTACTTGAGTAAATGGGCATTTGTACTGGGTATCAAAAATATAAGCAACTTTTACTCTCTACTCCACTGCATTAGTGATTGAGTAACTGTACTTTTCACTCCACTACATTTTTTGAAATGTAGATACGTTTTTGAAACACTGAGGTGTTCAATTAAATTTCTGTATTAGAAATTGAAACAGTTCTCATAAAATTTTTCAATTAAAAATGAAAGTTTTTTTTTGCTTGAAATCAGTATGAGTAAAATACTTCAGATTGTTTAAAATGTGACACTTTGCTACTTTGACTTTTTCATAGTGCTGACTTTTTACTTGTATTGGAGTAACTTATACATTAAGTATAATACTCAAGTATGGTTGCCTTGTACTTTTTACACCTCTGCTCTGTGTACTTGATTATTCTAACATTATGACAGATCGTCTGTGTGTCTGTCGTTATTTAGGACCCTGAGGAGCTCTCCTCCTCCTCTCCTCCCGCTGGTGTGACGTAGGTGTCTGGCTCAGCCAATGGGGCTGCGGCGTCGCTCTCATCATGACCCGCTGCTCGTCCACATCCCAGTCAGTCGCTCGTCCTTGTGATTGTTCCTACCGAATCAGCGCCAGAAGAGGAACAACACAAAACAAGTTTGTTCAGCCACGCGGATATAAGCGATAAATAGGATACGGGTTTTTTTTTCCAACTTTCAATTAACGTTTTTTCAAAGATACTGTTTTTTTTGTTTAAACTTATATAGCACGGCGGGTTTTTGGTTTTTCTTCCAATTAACTCTTTTTAAAGATACTGTTTTTTTTTTCGTTTAAACTCATATAGCACGGCGGGTTCTTTTCCTTCCAACCTTTTTTAAAAATACTTTTTTTTCCCTTTAAACTTTTATAACGGTTTGTTTTGTAAGTTTAAACTTATATATAGCACGGCGGGGTTTTTTCCCTTCCAATTCACCTTTTTTAAAGATACAGTTTTTTTTCCCTTTAAACTTTTATAACGGTTTATTTCACAAGTTTAAACGTATATAGCACGGCGGGGTTTTTTTTCCCTTCCAATTCACTTTTTTCAAAGATACTTTTTTCCCCCCTCTGAACTTTTATAACGGTTTATTTTACAAGTTTAAACGTATATTAGCACGGCGTCTCGCTTCGACCCAGCATGTCCGGTCGCAGTCTGGAGTGGGAACACTTCGAGGAGCGCGACAAGCGTCTCCGGACGTCCCGGGGCGGCGGGGGCGCGCGATCTAACGGTCCCGCGGCCAGTCCCGCGCACAGCGCCCACAGCAGCTTCTACCGCGCGCGCACGCTCCAGTCGCTCAGCACCGAGAAGAAGGCCAAGAAGGTGCGCTTCTACCGCAACGGCGACCGCTACTTCCGCGGCCTGGTGTACGCGGTGTCCGGTGACCGCTTCCGCTCGTTCGACGCGATGCTGATGGAGCTGACGCGCTCCCTGTCCGACCAGGTCAACCTGCCGCAGGGCGTCCGCAGCATCTACACCATAGACGGAGCCCGGAAGATCTGCAGCCTGGACGAGCTGCTGGAGGGTGAGGGAGTCCGTTAGAAGTAGAGTTACTAGAGTTAAAAAGTACTTCTGTGAATGTAAAACAGTAAAATGCCCAATATTCTACTAAAGTACAAGTAGCGTTAAACTACTTTTAAGTATAAAAGTAAAAGTAACGTGAGGAAAAAAATAGCATTATAGAACTGTTCTATTAAATTGATGTAATTACATTGAAAATTAATGCCTTTTATTACAAAGCTTCTGTGTAATCTGCGCCGCCTCAAGACACTAAATCACACAGGCTTCTCGGAGGTTGATAAATCTGTAAAAACTTGTAACAAAATAGATTCTTTTCAAATAATGACCTAAATATGAATGTTCGAAAATCTAGCTTTAACATTACATCTAAATGTTCTTTAATTTTTCCTGTTTACTGTATATGTCTTCTAGTTATTTCTGTTTTGTAAAGCGTCCTTGAGTGTCCAGAAAGGCGCTAGAAATCTAAGTTATTATTATTATTATTATTATTATTATTATTATTATTATTATTATATCTAGTAGAAGATAAATCATATCTCTCAAAGTCTCACAAAGATACTAACTGAAGTGTTTGTCAGTGTTCACGTGAGCTTTGAGATCTCGCAGCTTTATTACACAGTGAGACGTGTGGAGCTTTTGTGCGCTTTGAGACAGTTAAACTGTGAAATGAACTCAGAACTTGTGCTCATGTGCTCAGAGCTTGAGCTTTACACTCGGTCACTGCGCCTCACACTTGTCCCGACTGAGACGATATGTTGAACATTCCTTTGCCCTTTTACCCGCATTTTCGGTGCCGCGCGTCTGTTCTAACGGCGTTGGTGTGTGTGCGCGCGCGCCTCTGTCAAACCGTATTTGACACTAATTGAATCCATAAAACCGCCTCTCCTCTCCTCTCCGTCATTCTTTTGCCGACAAAGCGCGATACACAGGCGTGATGGACCGCGCGCAAACCAATAGCGTGTCGGAATGATGCGTGTTTATACGTCTCATCCAACCACAATCATTTACCGCCGTGATTTGTCCGGATGTTTTTTTTCTATCGATTCAACACGGAAATAAAACTAACCGGTAACGCGGCTGGTTTTGAAGAAGTAACAAATAGAAAGTACCGATATTTACTTAAAAAAAAAGTAGAAGTAGAAAGTAAGCGGAAAAATAAATACTCTAGAAAAGTAAAAGTAAGCCAAATTTCTACTTTAGTATTACTTTGTTACTTGACAACATGGCGTGTCGTTACTGTAAAGAAGTTTTGATACTTGATCCACACTGTAAAAAGTGCCAAAGGTGTGTCGTTACTTTGAATACATTTTTATACTTGATCTAACTCAAAGCATTTAATTTTCCGTCTAACCATCAGTTTAATGTAAAATTTGTCATTTGATTTGTCATCATCCAAATTAAAAGTAAGTCTTTTAGTTTATAGTAAATAAAGTTCTTTGAAGTAAAGTAAAAATGTGCTTTGGAGCCGGAGATGGTGATGAGAAGAGAAGACCTTGTTTCTCGAATGAGCCAATGAGAAGCTTGCATGTGCTGTGCAACCTGTGAACTTTTTAACTCTTTTAAACTTTAAAATACGGTATCATAAACACTTTTACAACATTTTGTTCAGTTGTAAGAATTGAATTGAATTGAATTGAAAAATCCTTTATTAGTCCCACAGCGGGGAAATTTCACGTCGCAACAGCAACAGCAAATCCAAACAAATAAATAAACAAACATCACCATAACGCACTGCACACATCATAATAAACAAACAAACACAGACCATAAATGAACAAGTAGCGCTGCCCGTCACAAGCATAGTTCCAGTCACCAGTTTAAATTTAAGTTCAAATTGTAGAGTCAAATCGCAATTTGTCTTAAAAGGAAACAATAGATGTTTCATTAATGGTAATGATGTAAATAACCATCAACGTGTCTCCTAATGTGAGCAGAGACTCGGCTGCATGGACCAATTGAGCAGATTTTACGTTTATTGAAGTCTTTTTATAAGGCAACTTGTTTGAATAAGTTGTTATTACACCTCAGTGGTCAAGACGCGTGGGTTTGGTTCAGATTTTATGATATTGATACTCGTATACATATTATTATTTAAATTAAACCCGTTAGTACACAAGGCCCAATCAAGGAAGATGCAAATTGACGCATATATTATGCTGGTGGTCTATTTTTCAACCCTTCCGTTGAGAAACAATTAAGGAAACGTATCATTTAGATTTCATTTAACTTAAAAACCTAATTAGATTCAAAGATGTTTTTTGCACTGGCTAAGAAGTGGATAGTTCATTCCTTTCAAAGTAAAGTTTTAAGTTGAACCAAAGTAATCAATTAAAAAGAGAAAAAAAAACATCCAGTGTTAAAAATAGTCAATTAAAAACAAGAAAAAAACATCCAGTGTTCATCTGTGTTTTCCGAATTAGGAAAAAAATAGTCAATTAAAAAGAAAAAAAAAACCAATCCAGTGTTCATCTGTGTTTTTCGAGTTTGGAAAAAAAAAAAGTCAATTAAAAAGAAAAAAAAAAACCATCCAGTGTTCATCTGTGTTTTTCGAGTTTGGAAAAAAAAAAAGTCAATTAAAAAGAAAAAAAAAAAACATCCAGTGTTCATCTGTGTTTTTCGAGTTTGGAAAAAAAAATAGTCAATTAAAAAGAAAAAAAAAACAGCTTAGTTTGTCCTTTGTTTTTTGGTCCGTCTGGTTACATGCACACTTAATAATAATAATAACAATAATAACAACAACAACAATAATAATAATAATAATAATAACAATAATATGAACAACAATTATAATAATAATAACAACAATCACATGAATAAACACTTGAAACAAAACAATATTTGTTAAGGTATTTAAAACGCTGTAGTGTTTTTTCATCAATGTTGGCTCGTGTCCGATTAGTCATATGGGGAAAAAAAATGTTTTTATCAGAGATGTAGTGTAGTGTAGCAAGGATGGTAAAGGTGGGTCAGTTCCTCATTATAATACTGCCCCATCTGGGGTCTGCGGGGGTAATTATCCTCTTCCCCCTAAAAAAGCCCTTCACCCCGCGGGACTCACAAATCTGCCACTCAACACCTCGTCATTTAGAATAAAGAAGCTTTTTATGGTCCGGCGAGCAGTGGTAATAATGCTGTAACTACAGGTCCCAGAATGCACTTCTTCAGCTTGGCACTTTCCCGCAAAAACGCGTTGTTTTCATGCTTTTATTTCCCGGCAATTTCTTTTTTGCACATTTCTAACTTGCAATTTTACGGCAGACGAAAATTGTAAAGCGCCGTAAAACCTCTAATAGAACGTCATGGCGTTTGCCGCTCTTATACACTTTATTATTAATAAAATTCAGCCATTTGTATTTGTACACGATCCAAAGAATACAAGATGCACAAGAAATGCATATTTAAGGGTGACGCTCTATTGGAGGTGGCCTTCTATTAGAGGTTTTACGGTGATTTCAATGTGTTTCTATTTCTCCTTCTTTTCCGTCATTTGCTATTTTAGGTGCTCAGAAACTCGGCAGTTGCTTATATGCGCATATGTCAAATAAGCATGTAAATGTAAGAGGCCATTTTTCCACATTTCAAAGTCGAGAACAATCTGAAATAAATGGAAACACGTCGTCTTTATGCAGCGGTGCGCTTCTGCGTTGTGTCCTCTTTTCTTTAAAAAACTAGAGTGCAAAGGCTCATGGGAGGTGACCCGCTGGGGATTCTGGGAGGTGGAGTTCCCATCACTAGAATAGATTTTTTTTTTATCTATTGTTCAATTAAAATGACGATGAAGTGATACGAGTCACAAGTTACGTTTCTTAAAAGAATTATTTTAAGCAAAGTGTTTAGAATTTTAGTCGTTGTTTTGGAATTTATTTTCCAAGAGATGGGTGCTTATATTTTCGCGGTGCGTAATTTGTTAAAAATCTATTATCATGTTATAAAACGAAAGTTCAGTTTTAGTGTTTTTGGCTGCACGCAATTTTTTAAACTCTTTTAAACTGTAAATTAAATCATAAAACACGTGTACATGATCTTGTTTTGTTGTGAAAAGGAGCAATTGAAGTCATTTGTCTTAAAAGCAGACAATAGATGTTCACTTACGGTAATTGTCTAAGTAACCATCAATGTGTCTTGTTGTGTGAGTAGTGCATTTCTCCCTATCCACCATTTCCAGAAAGGGAGGCGCTGTTGCTGCCTGTCTGTTATTGGGACCAATAGAGCAGATTCTTGAGGCAATTTATGTAAATAATGAGGCAATTTATGTAAATAAGTGGTTGTTCCACCACATTACAACTCAGTGGTCAAGACACGTGGGTTTCTATTCAGATTTTATTAAGACTTAAGATTAAGACTTTTATTAAGTGTAAGATGCTTATACACATTAAGTGTCTGAAGGAGCGACACCGAAGGTCTCTTCTACCTGCTGCTGTAAGATTTTACAACCAGAGCTGCTTCCCTTGCATAATTTACGTCATATTTTTATATTCTATATTCTGTATGATAACTGTATTTTCTACGCTGTACATACCTTTTCTCTGATGCTGCTCGTGTTTTTTTTAGTGCTGGTGTAACAAGGAAATTTCCCCGCCTTGGGACGAATAAAGGACTTTCTTATCATATCTTTTCTTATCTTATCTTATCTTAGTCTATATATTCATATATTTGTTTTAATTCTACACATTAGAACATAAGCGAGATCAACAAAGGATGTGAATATGTGCGAATATTAGCACTATTTTTCAACCATTCGTCTATGAGAAAAAGTATAATTCATATAACTTCTTTTAAACTTAATTTGATTCAAAAATGTTTTTTTGCATTGGCTAAGTAGTGGGTAGTGAATTCCTTTCCAAGTGAAAATGTTGAGTTGATCTAAAGTAAAGTGATTAAGTGGAACAAATTGACGCTAAATGTTTTTTATTTTATCCAATGAGACACTTTTTTTTTGTGTAACTTTAAACCGTGAAATCTGCCGCTATCTTATCTCCTCTCTATCTCATCTTTTTACCTCAATCACTGCAAAACGACAACACGCATCAACCGGAAAATGGATGGAGTTTTATTGCAAAAAATCCATTGCAGTTTAATTTTGTTTGGAAAATACACACTGGGTAGCTCTCCTCAAACTGTTTGTGGGCACGGTTGGTTTCGCTCGCTGCTTTTGTCCCAACAACACTCGCTCTTTCCTCAGACCAGCTGCCTCTGCCCCAGTGCCAAGATGTGCCACCACACTAACACACACACACACACACACACACACAACACACATGTGCTGTAACAGAGACGCACACTTGACTGTGTCAAAGGCTTTTAGTTACATTTGGCCAAAGTGTAAAAACCCAACTTTTTAAACAGATACTTTAATGTGTGTGTGTGTGTGTGTGTGTGTGTGTGTGTGTGTGTATGTTATACTAGATAAAGTGTGAAATTAAGCTATAGAATGTCCAAAACAAAAGCAGACAAAGTATGAAATTGCTCAGAGATTATTTCAATAAAATGGAAAAACTAAAAACGATTCATTTTTTTCATGATTCATTATAATTATTTGTTTGATTGTTTAAACAGTAATTGGTTTTCCCCTGTCTTGAATCAAATACTGTGTTTACACAAATTACAAGAAGCTCAAATGAGAAATGAATTAATGGAAATGGGTTTAGAAGTTCAAAAACGTGCATTATATTTGCTTATTTTAAAAATCAAGTCAGGTAGCAATTTAAAAAATAGAAACTCTCGTCATTAGAAATATGAATCTTTACGCTTATTAAAATGTTTAATTATTAATAATTTCTATTACATGGTTGAGCAGAAGTGATTAAAATCAGGCTCATGATGTAAAAACTTTACATTGACAAACATTATCCAGCCAGGAAACACAGAACAAAAACACAAATCTAAGAAATGTAAAAAAAAAAACTCATAAAGCACGAAAAAAATACCGAAACACAATTGACAATTATTATCTTTCATTTAAGTAAAACGACATCAAAGTGAAGTATGTGGACGAGGGAAGCAGCGAATGTCCCAGATGCTTTGCTTCACCTTGTTTTACCTGTAAATAAAAAAAGAAATCACTCAGATCACTCTTTTCTGAGTCTGTACCAATGCGCTTTTTACAAGTTTTTAGTCTTCTTCTCCACTGTCGTGTTTAGAGGCGAATCAATAAAACACAGGTGTGGTCCGGCTGCATTTCAGATTTGAGTACAAGAATTGTAATTGTACTTCGTGTATTCGGTTTGTTCGTAAAATACTTTCGCAGCTTTACAAACCCTTCTACTTATGATCGAGACACAAGCTAGATTTAAGTTTTTACCAGGAAATTTTTGATTTCGGGAAAGTCAGAACATCAAAAAAGTAACTAAGAAAGTAAGTTCCATTGATAGAAAATTTCATTTTGCGAACGAAAAAATCAGGGTCGGACTCATATTAGCTGCGTGCTTAGATTTGCGTAAATACGTTGTCTATTATTAGTATTTTTGTTTTTAAATATTACAACGAATCTCCACTGCAAGTGGAAAAGTATTAGGTTGAAAAGTATTTCATCTAGTCGGCCCAGAAGCTTCTAATTAAAAGCTAGTTAAAGTATCAGTTTGTATTCTTCTATTCTTCTTATTTTTATAATCTAAACTATTCTTGCAGTAGAAAGACCGGCAATTTGTTTTGTCATTGAAGGACTTTCTGATCCGGACATTTCACACTTTGCCTGAAGATGCCAGGCATTCTATATAATGAATATATAAGACTTAGATTTTCTCTCTCTCTCTCTCAAACACCCACCCACCCACACACCACACACACACACACACACACACACACACACACAAGTATATACTGTATAAATAAAAGTAGTACTGGTTTTACGCAAAAAAAAAGACACCCCTTTTTTCAAATTTTTTATGCTCAAAAATTCTAATAGTGCTTATAATCGACAATTTCAAATATGCACGTAAATATACGCACCTGTTTTTCCGTATTCTCTTCACACTGCGTCAGATAAACAGAGCATGTGTGGACTGGTGCAAAGACTCTTGGGAAGTCTTGAAGTCCTGACCACTAGAATCGACTTTATATGATCTATTATTCAAGTAAAACAATATAAAAATTGTACGAGTCACAAGTTAGTTTTGTTAAATAAAGATAAAAATGTTGGTTTAGGAGATTATTAACGTGAATGAACCAGGAATTTATATTTAGTGCCTGAAAAATCAGGGGGTGCTTATATTCTCGTAAATGTTGTGTATTTTGTTCAAATTTCAACAAATTATTGAGTTATACATTTCTTGTTAGTTTTAGATCTGTGAGGAAAGTTCTCAAGTCAATGTTATAAACTAACTATGCCTTCTTTTCGGTCTTCTCAGAGATTATTTCAACAAAATGGAAAAACTAAAAACAATTCATTTTTTATGATTCATTATAATTTATTGTTTAATTGTTTAAAAAGTGATAGTTTTCCCCTGTCCTGAATTAAATACTGTGTTTACACAAATACAAGACGCTCAAATGAGAAATGAATTAATGGAAATGGGTTTAGAAGTTCAAAAACGTGCATTATATTTGCTTATTTAAAAAATAGAAACTCTCGTCTTTAGAAATATGAATCTTTACGCTTAATTAAAATGTTTAAACAGTAAGAATTTCTATTACATGGATGAGCAGAAGTGATTAAAATCAGGCTCATGATGTAAAAACTTTAGATTGACAAACAATATCCAGCCAGGAAACACAGAACAAATACACAAAACTCACCTGGACCGAGAAGTCGCGAAACGAAACGAAACGCAACCGCTGACGCAAGTAATTGCTGAGGTTACCGCAGAAATGGTCAGTATCTCAAGTCAATGTTATAAACCAACGCTGCCTTCTTTTCGTTCCCCTCAGGAGAAAGCTACGTCTGCGCTTCCAACGAGTCCTACCGTAGAGTGGACTACACCAAGAACGTCAACCCCAACTGGTCCGTCAACGTCAGGACGGGGGCGTCGCGCTCGCTGCCCACTCTCAGCGCCAAGAGCGATCTGAGAGAGCGAGAGAGCAAAGACTTCATCAAGCCCAAGCTGGTGACGGTGGTGCGCAGCGGAGTCAAGCCCCGCAAGGCCGTGCGCATCCTGCTCAACAAGAAGACGGCGCACTCCCTCGAGCAAGTGCTCACCGACATCACCGACGCCATCAAGCTCGACTCGGGAGCCGTCAAGCGACTCTACACGCTGGACGGCAAACAAGTACGTGACTGGGCCAGTCGTTCGCTTCAATACAGTCTCGGAACGAGAATTTTGTAATGTGGGTCTTTTGTAAGTAGAGGTAGCACAGAACAAGACAGAACAAGATCAGTTATATTACAACAAGAATTTAATAAAGAACCCGAAAACAAAAGCCAAACCAATACCGACACACAACGAGAAGCAGATTTTCGTAATGTGGGTCTTTTGTAAGTAGAGGCAGCACTACTATGGTTGGGGGGGGTGCATACATACAATATTTGTAAAATTCATCATTGATGTGATGCATTTTTGGGTTTTTTATCCACATTGGATCTCATTAAACTAACACAATAGGAAAGTGTATATTTGGTTAGATTAAGTGTCATACGTTGGATTGCTGAAAATCAAACGGGAATTAAAAATCGATTATTGCAAACTCACCAATCAATAACCAAATTGCAATAACTCTACACGACTACACGCTGGACGGCAAACGAGTACGTGACTGGTCCAGTCGTTCGCTTCAATACAGTCTCGGAACAAGAATTTTGTATTGTGGGTCTTTTGTAATTAGAGGTAGCACTTTATATGGGCGGGGGACATAATAAGCAACGAGCGTCAAAACAAGACAGAACGAGATCAGTTATTACAACAAGAATTTAATAAAGAACCCGAAAACCAAAGCCAAACCAATACTGACACAGAACGAGAAGCAGATTTTCGTAATGTGGGTCTTTTGTAAGTAGAGGCAGCACTTTATATGGACATTCATCTTTTGTGTTTTTTATCCACATTGGTTCTCATTAAATTAACACAATAAGAAAGTATATATTTGGTTCGATTAAGTGTCATACGTTGGGTTTTTGAACCAGAAAACAAAAGCCTAAGCAAAACTGACCCGGAACGAGAAGCAGATTTTTGTAATGTGGGTCTTTCATAAGTAGAGGTAGCACTTTATATGGAGGTGGGGGGGGCTTATAGTGTTAAAATTCTTCATTGATATGATACATTTTTCGTGTTTTTTTAATTCCGCATTGGATCTCATTAAATTAACACAATAGGAAAGTGTATATTTGGTTAGATTAAGTGTCACACGTTGGATTGCTGAAGATTAACCAGGAATTCAAAATCAATTATTGACAAACTCACCAATCGATAACCAAATTTCAAAAACTGTCATTGCTCGTGTGGATTATTTTTTTTATGTAATATTTATGTGTGTGTGTGTGTGTGTGTGTGTGTGCATCAGATACATCAAATGGCCTCCAGTGACGCGTCTGTCTGAGGCTGGTACATTAAGCGCGCAGTTAAAGTGTAGACTACATCACCAGCTAGTAATGAGCAGCTGATCCCTCAGTGATGATCCAGACGTGCTCCTCATCCTTCACCTCCTCACCCGCTGTCAGGACAGAAAATAAACACACATGTGGATGAAGAGTCTTGACGCGTGAATCCAGTAATACTCCCTTTAGAACACGAATCGGAATAAAAACGTTAATAGTTTTGACACAGACGGACACAAACTGAATTTTCTGTTTTATCATTTTTCTTATATTTTTGTTATTATTTGCAAAAGAGGGGGAAAGACAGTCCAAACTCAATTCCTTGTTGTCATTGCAACGTGGCCAATAAAGTTTGTGATTCTGATTCTGATTCCATTTTCATGACGATAAGCAACTTAAAAGGTTTATTGACCTAATCTGAACGTAAAGTTATTAAAATCATGCCCTGAAAAAATTATGGTACTGATGACTTAGTCTGTATTATGTTTTTACGAGTTTTTTGTCCATATTTTTTATTAACGGTTCAAATTGAATTTCCAAATTAAGGATTTTTTTTTTTTTAATTTGAGAAGAAAATGAAGTTGCTTCAAACACGTGCAGGTTTAATGTTTTTAAATATTTTTCTATTTACCACATTGTGTAGCCTTTTTTATAGCCGTCTTGCTTGAAAATTAGTACAGTATCTATTTTACATTTTTTTTTATTATTATTATTATTTTTTGTATTTCTTTTTTTTTAAGTTGATGGGTTGTCACTGCAATAAACTTCGGGGTAAAAATCACAGAAGGTCCTCAAGCAGTGGACGAGGAGTCTGACGGGCTGCGTTTGTTAACAAAAGGCAACCATCTGGTCCGGGCGGGGGCGGGGCAGGGGAGGGGGCGGGGGCTTAATGTGCCAGCCTGCCCCCCTGTAATTGAACCTAAAGGAAGGGGGAGGTAGATAGCAGGTGTGGGCCGCATGAGGGGGGCGGGGCCTGTGCTAGCTGACACAAGTCTTTTACTCTGGCTTTTCATTTCATTTCCTTTTTTCTTCACTTGTCTATGAGCGTTACATGTTCAACTCGTCTATTTGTCTTGTTATGTGCGACAATTTCATGCTATTATTTATTGCTAGTCACGTTTTACTCATTTGTATTATACTGAAAATGTCTTGCAGATGTACATTTTTGCTTTTATTTTTCATTTTATCTTTATATTTCTCTTTTGTGTGAGCAACTGTTACCGCGACAGCAATTTCAATAAAGTTTTTTTTTAATTAAATTGAATTGAATTATATTCAAACTCATCTTTAATTTTCAACTCATCAGTCACTCGTCTGACTTCTTTTTGTACATTTCAGTTTTTTCAATTCTTTTTTTCTCTATTTTAAGAGCATTTGAAAAAGAAGAAGAGAGTGCGCTTCTTTTGGCCCGGCAGATGGTTGCATGCCGGCCAATCAATAAGCAGTTAAGCGAACCGCCCACTTTTGATGCATTATCCTGTGCGTTAAGTGTTAATCTCGACTGATAATGACATCCAATGACATGTCTGAAAGCGCTTTTACATATGCGTGAAGACAAGTCAGTCTCTGGGGACAAAGCAAAGCACCATCAGTCAATACAAAAGAGTGAGTGTGTCAGTGTGGCACAGCGGTGTAAAGTACTTGAGTAAATGGACTTTTTTTTTTTTTTTTTGCCACTACTTTGTACTTGTGCTGAGCATCAAAAATATAAGCAACTTTTCCTTTCTACTTAACTACATTTGTGGTTGAGTATTATGGAATCAAATCAGTGTCAAAAATATCACACGTAGATTTCGAAGAAACGAACGAAAATGCTTCACATTTATGTTTGTTTTTTTTCGCTTGCAATTACGCTTGTTTTTTTGTTTACTTCACGTTTTAGTTTGAAACTTCAGGTTTTTCGTTCGCTTTTTTTTGCGTTTGGATTTTTGACCCAAGCTTAACCTGGGGGCGGAGCTTCTGTGTTTGGATGGAAACAAACGTAACTGCAAGGCGATAAATAAAAAAACAAACGTAAATGTGAAGCATTTTTGTTCGTTTCTTCAAAGTTTACGTTTGATATTTTTGACACTAATCTGATTCCATAGAGTATCTGTATCTTTACTCCACTACATAAACTTTACTTTATAGTCAATAAGCAGACGCTTTTATCCATAGCGACTTACATTTCATTACAATTTTTACAATCCGATTTTTGGACATTTATCGTCATTTGATCGTGATTCTTAGTGAAAGCATGAAAAAACACTTTTTTAGATGGCAAATTATTTTATTTTACCAGAGGTGTTCGTTTCTGGTAGTAAATTGCCACGCACACACATTCACCTAATGACGCCGTTACCGTATTTACGCGAACATAAGCACCTCTTTTTTTCAAATATTTTGTTACTTGACAAATTATAAACATAATTGCCGCAATAGGTACTTTCCATGTTAATTAGTTACTTTTATAACGATGTAACTCAATTACTAACTGAGTTACTATTTGTTAGAAGTAACTAATAACTGTAACTAATTACTTTTTTTAATGGGACGTTTCCAACACTGGTGACAACTGGTTGAAGACAAGCTTGTCCGGCTTTGGGAATTCTACACTACCGTTCAAAAGTTTGGGGTCAAAATTTCAGTTTCCTGGCCATTTAAAACGGAATAGCCTTCATTTTTAAGAACAACGATAGACTGTAGAGTTTCACATGAAAGTTCTCCATTTCCGGCCATTCTGAGTACAGGAGGTTCAGTTTTATATCTTCTTAAACCAGCTAAACAGTTTCCAGCAGTGCTAACAGGATCAAACAAGGCTTTTACAATCATCCATTAATGATGGAAATGTTGGAAATGTTCCTCTACACACTTATGTAGATATGGCACCAATAACCAGACATTCAGAGCTAGAATAGTTACTCACCACATTAGCAATGAATAGAGTGTATTTCTGATTAGTTTAAAGTTATTTTTATTGACCAAAACACTGCTTTTCTCTCAACAATAAGGATGTTTCAAAGTCACCACAAACTTTTGAACGGTACACTGCAAACAATGATTTCTTGACAAGTCAAAATATCTTGAAACGACACAACAAATCTTGTTTTCAGACGAGATAAATGCTAAACAGAAACCAAAAGTAACGACCCCAGTAACGAAATGCGTCACCGCGAAAATGTCGTCCTGAGGTCCGAAAAATATTTTCGCTATATAAAAGGAGCGCGTCTTTTTCTTACCACTAGCGTGCATGGAGACGAGAGTCCAGACGTGTGTAAAACAGTCGTTTAATCTTCTTTACACGCCACAAAAACAATAAAGCAACAAAAACACTAGTTAGTTTCAGAGATCTTGCTTCCGGAAGATAAAATAAGCTTGTCTTCTCCCAGAATTTCCATGTTTGTTTTTCGCTCGCTATTACGCTAGTTTTTTTTTTTTCACTTCACGTTTTCGTTTGAAACTTTTTTTTTTCGCTTCATGTTTTTCGATCGCTTTTTTTTTTTGCGTTTGGATTTTGACACAAGCTTGACGTGGGGGCGGAGCTTCTGTGATTGGATGGAAACAAGCGTAATTGCAAGGCGATAAATAAAAAAGCAAACGTAAAAGTGAAGCATTTTTGTTCGTTTCTTCGAAGTTTACGTTGGATATTTTTGACACTAATCTGATTCCATAGAGTATCTGTATCTTTAATCCACTACATAAACTTTATAGTCATTTTTGACTCTTGTTGAGCCGCCATCTTGAAATGAAATCGTGAAAATCCCTGAGATTTCCGTAATCGAGAACGGCGACACAGCACTTAATACACACATTACAGGAATCTCAGGGATTCGCGCGACGTCATTTCAAGATGGTGGTAATAGTTCATGTGATATTGTCCGTGGTATCACCTTTATAAAATCTGCCAAAAGGCAAACTAAACCACTGCTGTGTAACATGTTTATTACATTTATTACCAATATTTTATCGCTTATAAAAATGTTTTGTCTGAATTTATGAAGTCATGGCACGGATTAGATGGATTACGTGTAAAATGCGGCTCAGCTGACGAAATTTTCGCTGAACGAAACGGCTCCTGGATTAATTTAAGACTTAATGTTTTATTCTGTACATTTTTTTTATTTTAAAAATTTAGGAAATGGCTTATTAGAAGTGCAGACAGAAATGTAGTAAATAATTAATATAGTAATCTAATATATTAATGTAATCTAAATTTAATAGGGATTTAATTTGACGACGCCTGCGGTTTGATTGAGCTGTAAATGCAGATGTAGTTTGACAATCATCACCATGAGGAACGACAGCTGAGGTCGCGTCCCCGGCTTTGTTCTCATTGTTTTAACTGTGTGTGTGTTATTCCTTTAAAAAATAGGCAAAAAAATACACACTTCAAGAATACAAGAGTGCTTGTAGCCAGTTTGGGATAGAGTAATGTGTAATAAGTGTGTACATTTTTGTATTATTTTTATTATACTTTTTTATTATTACTGTTTTATTATGCTTTACACTTTTGCAGTGTAAAGCACAAACACATCATCTCAATTTGTTTGGAGTAACATTATTTAAAAAAGCAAAGACCCCACAATGTATATAGCGTGATTTAAACTTTTTTTTATTATTATTAATAACCATTTATTAGCCAAATGCAAAGCACATTCACACTAGCATTTTGTTAAACTGATTTTTTTCTAATTTTCAACTTTTTGCGTCAATTATTTTCAACGCCATTAATCACAGTTGCATTTGTTTTACTTTCGGTTTAGCAACGTGTTAGGAATAGAACCCGGAGAGTCGTGCGCTGTCTCCAGGTGCGGCTCATTAAGATCAGCAGCTCACAGTCATTGAGTTCAGGTGTTGTCACTTAGACGCAAAGTGTTTAAGTGACTCTGACCTACTTTTCCCCTCTCAGCAGCAACACAGACACAGTTACTTTACAACTGCAAATAACTTGCTCTGTTCTAAAAGCCGAAGAACAGTTTTCAGATGAAAAAGAGAACTCAAAACTTCTTCGTTTTATTATTATTATTGTTATTTTTACAACGTCCTATTTTTATTAACCTAAAAAAACCTAAAAACATTTAGGTATAACCTAAAAAATATGTACTTCAATCTTTCAGTTGATGTATAACACTTATATGTAAGACCAAAATTGACCGTTTTGTGTGTTTGATCTTGAAAAAAGACTTGACCTCGGAGGGTTAAAAAACAAAGACAATACATTTCAAATTGAACAAAAATTATACTAAATTATATTACAGTATTTAAACGAGTGTATATTTAGTGTTGAGTTTACATTAATTTACATATTACACCTCAATATCCAATATTACAAGCTTCATTCTTTTAATTGGGATTAATCGCGATTAATTTGGTTAGGGAAGTGCGATTAACTAGTTAAAAGAAATTAATTATTTGACAGCACTAATCACATCATTTTAGCAGCTTCATATTCATCAACGGTTTCAGTCGTCGATTATCATCGATTATGTCGACGAATTGTTGCAGCGCTAGTTTTAATAATTTTTTAAATTCTGTTTCACACACACACACACACACACACACACAGAGCTTTGTCGTGTGGAATGTAAAAGATTTGCTTCTTTCCTCCGTCTTTCATCTCTCTTTTCACTCTTCGTGTGTGTGTGTGTGTGTGTGTGTGTGTGTGTGTGTGTGTTGGAACTCTTCCGTTGCGCCATCTGTTTCCTGCTGCTCGTCTCCAGGAGTGAAATCTGCGAGGATGTTTGCTTTCCTAACGTGTGTTTCTCTGTGTTTGTGTGGAAATATGATCAATCCAGCGGTCAAACACGGAAAGTCAAAGTGTCACAATAGCGTTGCGCGTAATTGTAATAATAACAATCATCATCACAATCAATTTTTCATCAATATCATTATTTAAGTAATGCATAATAATCACGTTATTACCACATTTATGCGAATATAAACATCCCCTTACTTACGATTTTAGAAGATCTAAAAATTGCGGGGTGCTTATAGTCACCTATTTCAAATATAACGTACATATAAGCGGCCGTTTTTCAATGGGAGCGATCAAAAATAAATGGAAATGCGTCGTCTTGATGTGTGTTACGTCTTATTTCCTCTAACGACTTTAATAAACGAGTGGCTCGGCGACGGCCACTAGACCCGACATCGTAACTTTTTCATTTCTCTCGTCTTCAAGGGGCAGTGTACTTAACAAACACCTTTATATTATATTCAACGCCACAAATAACTACGTTACTTAAGATAAGCGTGCCAAAAATTGCCAAACGAAACAGTTAGAAATTAATTCACGACGACTTAAGCGAGAGGTGTGAAGTACTTGAGTACAATTTAGGAATTTTTGTACACTTTTTTTAACCCTCCGAGGTCAAGTCACACTTTTTTGAAGATAAAACACACAAAAAAATTCAATTTTGGTCTTTTATATAAGTGTTATCCATCAATTGAAAGTTTGAAGTACATGTTTTTTTAGATTTTAGATTTTTTAGATTTCTCTTAATAAAAACAGGACGTTGTGTTTTTTGTTTTTCATTGCACTTTGCCAAACCGAAAGTAAAAAAAAACTGCGATTAATGTCATTAAAAACAATTGACGCGATTAAGCACTTAATATTAATCACGTGCGTTAATGCGTTAACTTTGACAGCACTGGTTTTTATCAATCGCGGTAATTAAAAATCTCATATTTTCGCGTGAATACGATATTTACCATGTTGTTTTTCCTTTGTCGTTCTCTGTCCAGATCACAAGCTTGCAGGACTTTTTCGGGGATGACGACGTCTTCATCGCGTGCGGCCCTGAGAAGTATCGCTACGCACAGGACGATTTCCTGTTGGACCCCAGTCGCAAAGCGTCCGAAGCCTTTCTGACCGGTAGGAAAAAAATAAGAAAACAAAAAGCAAAATGAGTGAAAAAGACTTCAATCGAGTGAAATGATTTGCCTGTGGCATCGCTCTTTTCATCGTTCCTGGCCTAGCTAAGCTGTTTCATTTGGTTGGGTTTTCGCCGGCGCTCGTCAGGTTTTTGTCATGGACTCGGGTTTTCAGCCATGAAGGACTTTAATTTTGACGCAGATTTTTGGTTCATTTGGAAGGAATCTCCGCGATCGCGTCACTCACGTGTTCGTGCTTTTGTTTATGTTTTGGTGATCAGCTGTCTTGTGACTTCCTGGTTTTCCCCGCTTGTGTTTGTTATTGTCCTCAGCTGTTTCGTGTCATTTCCTCGTTTTTCCCCTGATCGTGTTAAGTGTCTCGTTTGCGTGTCCAGGTGTTTGTCATTGTCTCTTCATTATGTTGTGTATTTCTATCCCGCCCGGTCTAGTGTGTCTTTGTTGGATCGTCTGATGTGTGTAGTTGTAATCTCGCCTAGTATTCTTGATTCTTGAAGTAGTCCTGATCTAGTTTTGTCTTGTTCATGTTCGGACCTCTTCGATTCTTGGAATAAACGATTCTTTGACCACGATTCTTGGAATAAACCCCTTTACGGATTTAACCCCTTGCCTCCCGTTCTCTTCCGTGCATGGGGATCCATACCTCCAGTCTTGAGACAGCCTCACTGTGACGGTTTTAAAGTGCAGATTATCTATGTACGTTGGTGTATTATGTCTATATATATATATATTGAGAAACTTTTCGCATTTTGTGTGGATGATTTGTGTAAAAAAAAATCCCTCCTCGATCTTGAAAGAGGCTTCGTCGTGCAATGAGCTTCCTGTTACCCTTAAGGAGACTGTCATGAAAAAAATAATGTGAACATGTTTTTTTTTTCTTCTCTTTATAGTAAATTATTGGTTATTTTCAGAATAAAAAAAAGTGTTTTGTTTATATTATACAAACTGTACCTCCTGAGCTACATGCAGCCTCCTTGGCAAAATAGGAATTTAATTTTGAATTTTTTTTTAAAGAATTTTTCAAATAAAAAAAAAAAAATTCGAATTTTTTTTGTCTAATACCAATAATTTAGTTTTTGTGGTGGTGAAAAAAAAATATTCTCCTTCAAATCCAGGACTTAAATTTTTTTTTTTTACTCCTTCAAAAAAATCCAATACAGTCGAATACAATAAAGCTTTATTTACCCACAAAGGGGAACTTTCTGTTTCATCAGCTTCAAAAACAGTAAAACAAAGACAGTGATGTCAGAGTAACACCAATGTGCAACAGATACAAAAATTACAAACTTTAAAAAGCGCATCAGCCAATCGTGAGTCACGGGTGGGGGGGGGGGGGGCGTGGTTAAACTACTTCCTGTTCTTGTACCGCATGCAGTGTGACTAGGCATGTGTGAATTTAGTTCATCTGCTTAGTTTGTGTCCTAGTTCTTCTCTACTGTCCTACTTAAACTAGGCCCTTTCCAAAAATACAAAGAGTATTTTGGTTTGCTGCGTTAAACTCGTCCAAAGCACAATGGACACATCCTTAACACCCAAAGCACCTTATCAAAAGTATAGCAGCTCTTCCTAGCGGTGTAAAGAGTATTACGAGTTAGTGTGTGGTCATACGTTAATAAAAACCTTGTCAATGAACAAAAAAATTAATTAATTAAACTTTTACAGAAGTGACACGGTTAGAATAGTGTAGAATTTTGTTAATTGTGTTTGTATCACAGGGTTCCAGTGAAACTAATATCGCTACTTCATTTGGTGCAAACAGAGAAATGTGATAACAAGAGTAGAATATACACACTATATAAAATTAACATAAATAGCTACAATATTGTATATGAAAATATAGTACGGATTTACGTACAAAAAATTACATAAAAATACAAAATTTTATGAAACTGCTGCAAAAGGCCCATTTTACGAAACTGATGTTAACATGAATTCATTTTTTAAAGTGAGATACCACTGCATTGCTACGTTGATCAAATCAAAATTAGGGATCCACCGAAAATTCGGCCACCGAAAATGGCCAAAAAGTGAATTTTCGGTTCTCAGCCGAAACACTTTTATCACCGAAGCAATACGGCTGAAAGGTGATGACGCAAGCAGAATAATGGCGGACCGTGGTCCGGATCCGATTTGATTTAAATTACAGCGCTCCACCTTAACTATAACTGCCGCGGCGGTTCTCAGGACATCGGCTGATTATTCAAGGTTGCAATGGAATTAATAGCGATTGCAGTTACATATTGCCATTACAAGTTATTGAAAACAAAGAGAGACACCGACGACTGAGAACAAGAGAGAGTGAGAGAGAGAGTGAGAGAGACAGAGACAGACAGAGAGAGAGAGAGAGACAGAGACAGAGAGAGGGAGACAGAGAGAGACAGAGAGAGACAGAGAGAGACAGAGAGAGAGAGAGAGAGAGAGCCCTTAAAACTGTTCAATTGTTTGAAAAAAATGAGGGTTTTGAGTAAAGGAAGTCAAGTTTTGAAAGTTAAGCACTTTATTTGAACATTTATGTACTTGCTTATATTTAAAAGTAGCGCTGCTTTTGTGTCATAAGTTAGATAACATTGTAAATATATGCTCCATTTGATTTTACACAACAATAATTGCGAATTTTTACAACCTTTCAGCAGGCCAGTAGGTGTGTATGTTATTGTTTATGTACCTGAGTGGGACAAGTTAAACATTTTAGTTTGAATTATATTACATGCTCTTGATTGTTGCAATATGCTTAATGAATATTTGCATCATTTATAACAAATTTTGTTTCATTTATTCTTTGAAACTTTATTATTATTGTATGCATTTGCAATGCCTTGATTTTAATAAAGTTAGTACACCATCATGGCAATAAATGCAATGGTACTACTTATAATTGCCATCATTTCTTTCGGTGTTTCGGTTTTCTGCCAAGTTTTCTTCTTTTTCATTTTTCGGTTTCGGCCAAGAATTTTCATTTCGGTGCATCACTAATCAAAATAGTAACATAAAATTATTATTTCAAGATAGTGTGAAAACTATAACACCTGAGGTGAGCAAAAGAGCTTCTCTGAACGCACAACACGGTGAATCTAGAGGTGGATGAGCTGCGGCAGCTGAAGACCACACCGGGAGCCTCCCCTGTCAGATAACAACAGCCAACTGAAGATACAGACTAAACAAACTGGACAAAAAAAGTTTGGGAAACATTACCTGGTAATATTAGTAGTGCTATTTACACAGAAAACTGGTTTTCGAGCAAACTTAACAAGAAAATTGTATGGCTGAGTAATAACGGAAATCACAGAGCTGGCTTTATCTACAAACATATTAAGGTTTAGGAAATACAAAGACTGGATTTTAACCTTAAATGAATTGTGCAAAACATCGCTTTTGTGTCGGACTATTGGTTTTAATTTAAATACAATAAGTAGTCATTTAAGTAGTAAAATATTCAATTTCAAGAATTCAACTGCAGAATTATTGTAGAAAGTTTTTTTTAATTTTCAAAAAAGAGTAAAGACTATGAATACAACTGAAATGAACAATTGTATACACACAAGGGTTTAACTCTTTGTAAGGATGCGTTTCTTTGTGCCCAGAGTGTCTGCTGAAGTCCTCTCGCTCCACTCGCTCTCCTGGACCAGCGAGATACACAGGGAGTAAAAGTCCTGGTCCCACTTGCAGAAGCAAGTCCCCGGGAACTGGTGAGTTTCCATGACAACACCACTGCGCTTACTTACACACGAACTCTGTTTATTATTTACTTACATGTATAATTAATAGATTAATAGATCAAGAAGAAGACCCACGTTTAGGGCAAGAGTTGGGATCCAAAGTCTTCTGGAAAATGCCCTGTTTATATCGTTCACCGTGTAAATTATTATATTTATATATCATATTCTAGCGTCTTTGCGTTGGTCTCGGACTAAGAAAAGCGCTATACAAATGAACTTGAACTTAAATTATTCACCCGCGTTTAAACGCACAACCTGACGAAGTAATTGGAAAGATCCGACTTGCGACTTGTCATAATATGGGAAAGAATAAGTGAAACTGATAAGTTACCCAGCTTGCAGAGCACAATGTAATTCTGTTTAAAATTACGAATTAGAGCAAAATTGCGTCATGCTTGATTTGACTTGATTTTGCCAGATTGACGCCCTTCCTTTTTGGAGAACGTTTAAACAGGCTGTCATGGAAGTGTCTTGCTTGTTGAAGCTTATCGATGTCTCCAATGGCAGTCTACACTAAGAGGAAGTCTCAACAACTCAACAACAGAGCGTTCAGTGGCTTCTCTCGCTCTTCAACCAGCACGAATCAATAGGGTGTGACGACGCCAAATCTTCTCTGAAGGAGTTCCTTTGCAATGAAGCTTCTTCTTAACCACGTCTTCCTAACACTCAAGTCGGATGATGGCGTTAGTTGCCAGTCGCTTGTAAATCTCGATCTTTGTGTCCGTTTTGCCGCTGATATACAATCATGGTCATGATAACAATTGCACTAATGCATAAAAGACGGACATTCTTTCGTGCTGGAAGTTCCTCCACTGGTCAGCTATCAACTAGCTTCCAACCAAGAATTTTACATGACTTGAGGAGATACACAAACCGAAAATGCGGTGACTGCTTCTACATTCTGC
Organism: Paedocypris micromegethes; assembly: GCA_028031935.1. Taxonomy (NCBI): domain Eukaryota; kingdom Metazoa; phylum Chordata; class Actinopteri; order Cypriniformes; genus Paedocypris; species Paedocypris micromegethes. The sequence continues at coordinate 1,720,315 of CM051499.1, read as the reverse complement.
TTTCGAGAGCTAGCTGTATCAGTAGAACGTCCTCTCTTTTGTTCTGTCACTTTCACAGAGATAGCAGAGGCAGCTTCCTCTCAGCAGATCTATTTCCTCTGTGTGTACTTGGACTCTGTGTACATGCCTGCTCAATTTCCCCGTCTCGGGCCAAAGTGGTGTTTGAGTGCCTGAAATCATTTCTAATGGACAAAGTCACCCCAAAACTGTTTCAAAGAGTGCCGTCTCTCTCGAGTTCTTACCACTCAGACAATGGAGCACAGAGGGAGTTCAAGACCTAGCTTGAGCGTACTCTTCCCTCTGGACCTTCTCACTCAGGGTGAAGATCACAGCTGACAGACTCATCCCATGGTCAGACCTCAGATCCCAAGTTCCCTTAGGGCAGGTGATCTGAGGTGTGTGGGTATCTACAGACGCATCACACTTGGGACGGGGAACAGTCTGAAACAACCATGCTTTGTCCAGACATTGGCCACGCTATATTTGATAGAATTTGGCTTTCAAGCTACTGACAGTCCAGCTTGTCTCGAGATGGCTCCTGTCGTGGTTTCAAGTTGGTTTTGTTAAGGCATCCTCTATCAAGATGCTCTTAGTAATAACAACTTCAGTGAAAAGGGACCTAAACGCCGTCTCTGTCTTGTGTTAGTGTTTTCAGCATTCTGGCCTCAAAAACACTGTAGCCCAGAAATTGAAAGTGCCTTACAAAATTCTCAAAAGCTCTTTTATCTTTGAAGAAGACCTGACCGGTAATCAGTTTGGTTCAAAATTGCTTTCTGCACTCCCATCTGCTCAGAACTGAGAGCTTCGGTTTGCAGTTGTTGGCTTCAGTCAACGTGGGTAACTTACGGAGAGAAAGAGAAAGAGAGAGAGAACTTCAGTTTCCTTCACAGTGAACACAGTTGTGTCTCCAGTGCTACGATGAGTCAAGCAACTTCATCTGGCAGGACACTGCTCTGTCGTATCTTGCCCATACGAAAAAAAGGCAATTTCTGTTGTTCTTTGAGATACCGGTCTCACAGGCCTAGCGATTGCTAACTAGCACCTTTCTTGTGTGGACACCGTACTCTGGCGAGGGCTTCCCTTTACCCTACAGTGTTGAGATCTAGTTGTATGGTAGTTTCCAATGTGGTCCCAAGTTAAGCCGTCTAACCCTGGCTTAGGTGAGGCCAAGTTCTTGTGCAAGCGTTCAATGAAGTTATGGTCCACATGGAGATTGTTGAAGATCCGGCTTCAACAATCTCCATGTGGACCTTTACTTGTAAGGTCTGCTGCAAAATGTGAATTTCTCTTTGTTGAGACAAATAAAGTTTTTCTTCTTCTTCTTCTTCTTCTTCTTCTTCTTCTTCATTGAACGCTCCTTACACGAGAGCTTACTGCTTTACCAGAGCTTTTCAGGTTTCGTGTCAGAACACAACTCAACATCAAGTGTAGACAACTTGGTTACTTTCTAGTGTGCTGCATTCTAAAATTAATAGTATTATGATATTATAGCTAATATTACAAATTAGCTCTTATTTATGACAACATGTGAACGGTTAGTCTCACTGTCATGTAATGCAGATAATTGATTCAATAACCAAGAATGATTTTAACAATGACGCTCATGGAAGAGAGAAAAGCAACATTTAAAACATAAAAATGAAAATACACAGATAAAAGAGAGTCAGGTGAGGTACTGTTGCCTCAAGGATGCTGGCAAGAGCAAAGCATTCTGGGGAGTGATTCAAACGGGAACACAAAAGGCAACGTATTGTAACATATTTCTAACAAATTCTTCTTAATTTCAGGTTAATACTTCTAACAAACATGTTTCAGATGATTGAAAAGAGCCCAAGTAAACTTTGTTTGTTTGTTGTTGTTGTTGTTGTCGTCTTCTTTATTGTAGGCAGAAGAACCACTGGACACTTTACAACAAAACGCCAGACTCCAGTGAAATCACCAAGTAAGTGCAATTAATTATAAATGTAAAGTTAATTTACTTAAAACATAAGAATAACATAAGAGAGTTTTCACTTTCTCTTTTACTGTTAGAACTAAAGAAACATGTTCTCTTCCTATACCCTTAAGGTATTATTTAAAGGTAAACGATGACTTAACCTCCACGTGTGATATAACATCTTTCAGCGTTTTCAAGCATTAATCTATTAAACGAGCCGAGTTTGACCTCTAATCCTCCAGTGCCGCATTCAATCATGCTAATAGCCGTCCATCCTCACCTTCCACATCCATAGGCTAGTCTAGAGAGTTACTGAGATCATTCCTGGCTTCTCTCCCCAAAACTCGCCGTCTGCTAATTCTGATCTAGAGAGAAGTTTTCACATTTTGTCACTTTAAAACACCTCAAGTAAATTGATTGCGATTTTGCGTAACAGACTCACACAGCTGAACAAAGCCAAACTTTGAGCAAATATGAATCTGGCAAGCGCTCACACACTTGCTGTGGCAGCTGCAGGTTTTTTGGGGGTTTGTGTCTAGCAGCATCGAGAAGTTGTCGCCCATTTGTCTTCAGGAAAAAAAACGAGGTCAGATTGAACGAACAGCCTTTTTCAAGTCTTGCCACAGATGCTCAGTGGGTCCGGGTCTGGACTTTGACTGACCATTTGACAAAGACTATTTGACTATATTTTGACTACCACACGAATATTCGTTCCAACTATTCCTCTTTGGCTCTACGTTTGGACTTATTGGTCAAGCAGGAAGTTGATTCTCCTAGTTGAATCTTCTAGTTTCAAGCCCGTTCATTCTAAATCAGGTTTCTTCCAGGATTTGACTTTAGCTCTATTTCCATGAAAAATTGCTGAACAATAGCACCCCCACAGCATGACACTGCCATCACCATGTTTCACAGTGAAGATGGTGTGGTCAACATCGTTCCGTTTCTACCACACCGTGTGCTTGTCCATACATCACGTGTGACAAACAAAAACTGGTCGTCTTGTGTCTTTCTTTTAATCTTCCTGACTAAGTTGTCTGCGTCTTCTCCAAAGTTCCATAGATGATTGCTTCTTTAACCAGTGTCTGCGAGTTTATGCAGATGGCTATTTTTTAATAGTTTAGGAGTTGTGGAATGTTTTTTCAATCTTTGGATGATGGATTGAAGATTGCTCCTTTTTATTGAATCTAATTTTGCGTTTAAAATACTTCACATTCAAATTTTATTTGTCACATACACATTATACATGGTATGACACAGCATTTAAACGAGGGGGTTGGGGGGAGGGGATGTATTGAGAAAGAGGATAAATAAACGAGGAAAGATATACAAAAAAAGAAGATATAAAGTAAAAAAAAAAAAAAGCAATAACTTACAGTAGAAATAAAGATAAAATATCAGTAAGAAACACAAACTATGAAGATGAAGGTTAAAAAAATTAAAATGCAATAAAAATACAGTAAAATATGACTAAAATGCAAAAAAAGTAACTGGTGATCCAGATAAGGTGTCCAGTTTCAAGTGTCTACTTTTCCAAACAATTCTCCCACCCAAACCCGGAGCAGTGGGCAGCATTAGGCCATGGTGTCAGGGGGCATGTGGGCCGTTTCTTGCTCAAGGACTACAAATCTACCTCCCAATATCGCATCAAATGCACAATATTAGGGTTAGGGTAGGGTTAGGGTTAGGGTAATATCATCAGAACATTACAATTTGTGTTTGTATTGTGACAAAATGTCAAATGTGTGTTTTAAAGCAACGCACCAATTGGCTGTGTGTCCTAAATCCAGGCATCTTCATCTGCTGCTTCTTCGGGCTTAGGCATCAGCTCGGAATTCCTGTGCCCCTGAACTAGAAGGAATCTGCTTATCAACAACCTTGGCAGGAAATGCCAGGAGAGTTATTCTCGGCCGAGGAAGACGCACGCTATACAAGCTATACTGCCGTACGGAGTGTTTGCTCGGGGTAGTTTGGTTAGAGCGTCAAACGTTAGTTATTGCGCAAGAACACAGCTAGACGAAATTCCCTGGTTTCTTTTGTAATCTTATTCTCTGTCCTCAGTAAACGGAGTGTCCAGCAACCACATCACTATTCCCAAATCCGGCAAATCCCTCAGCTCCTCACCAACCAGTCCGCTCAGCACGCCGAGTATCAAGGTAAACCCGTTGGCATGGCGACACGCTCTCTCAGTGCGGCTAATCAGTTTACTGGCACAACACGTCTAGTTTGAGAAGAGATTAGTCGTTCAACAAGCCAAAAGGAAAATCGGCATCGTAACAGAAGGATGCAACTCTTCCCGATGCCCTTTGGATGGAACTTTAGGGTTAGGGAGTGCATCGTCACATCTCTATGATTTATAAACGCCCTACGCACAGACTTTACGACTGTAATTCAGTGTACCAAGTTACAAAAAAAAAAGCATCATTTGAATCTTGTGGCTTGCTGCAAAATCATATAGGGTTCCTACTGGTGCTTAAAATCCTTGAAGATGCTTGAATTTCATTCTGGTCAGCAAACTGTCGGACCTCCATCCACTCATTTGTTCCTAGATCAAAGACCTGGATCAGAGTCTGACTACAGAGTTGAAGTCCTGAAACTGTCGGTGTGGTCTCGGGCCAAGAACCTCGTCCTGAACACCACCAACACCAAGGAGATCATCCTAGATTTCAGGAGGCACAGAGCAGACCCACACCCCAGACATCAGCGGCAACTGCGTTCATTGGCCATTCTGTGAGGAATCGCAAGGGTTCTTGTAGTTCTTCTGTTCTCAAGAATTCCGTCTTGATTTTTTGCCTGGTTTTGTTTCTCAATTGGTCAAAGGTTGTAGTGACTTGTGAGGTGCTTTGGATAATCTAAAATGGCTGCAGCTGTGAAGACGAGGCTTCTGGGACATGGAGTGCAGGGCTTGTTTGTGGCTAATCAAACTGATTTTGGTTCACTTTGGATGTCATGAGAGCTACACATTCCAACACACAAGGCGTTAGGCATGTTTAGCGCTGTGATGAATGTCGTCTACAGTTAATATAACTGATGACTGATTTGCACTTTGAAGGGCTCTAAGACAGTAATAATAGTAGTGGTGCTATGATGCAGGTGAGGTTTGGTTCCGGGATTCTACCTTATGCAGCCTTCCTGTTCATTAATATTAGTCAATGAACATGTTACTATTACGGTTTTAAATGTGCTTTATTGAAGAGAGTTGTTTTTAATCTAGATTTAAACTGACTAACTAGGCAGAGTGTTCTCTGTTCTTCCCCCTGTTCTGGTCAGTAATCGAGCGGACGCATTTTGAACTAACTGAAGTTTATCTATTAGTCGGACAGGAGAACCTCCCAGAAAACCATTACAGTTACCATTACACCATACAAATGAACGATCTGCATTACTCGAGTACTTCTACCAGCCACGACTGTTGTAACTGGTGCATTATGTAGTCTGGCATTCACGAAAAGAGACATGGTCTGGATGGAGACATATGTTGTTCTAGAACTGGGTTGTACCTTTCAGCCATGATGGCACCTTTCCAGATGTGTAAGATGCTCATGACACACACACACACACACACACACACTCGCGTAACCCCAGACCATCAGATGCAGATTATGAACTGAGCGCTGGTAACACCTTGGGTTGTCTTTGTCCTCTTTAGTCCAGGTGACATGGCATCCCACACCACAAAAATAATTTATGATTTGTCTGTCCAGTTTTGCACTCGACAAAATCCTTGACCCAGAGACAACATCTGAGCACCAGACACGGCAGTGGCTAGGGCAGCAAAACTCTCTAGAACAGACTCACTGGTCCCATTGCTGTTACTTTGACTTTGTGACCTTCTAGCATCCTGGGAATCTGCTCAAAAGACTCAAGTCATTTCTTTTTTTGCAGATTCCAGCACATCATTCCTCTGCAAGCGATGTAAACGGATCCTCAGAGACACCCCAGCAAAGCTTTAAGAGCGTGAGCCCTGAAGGTAAAACAGAGTCCTCATCTCGCTCTCTCGCCCCTGTTCCGCAATCACCTTAGAATCTCTGGGCACTTCTGGTCCAAAATGCCTGTAAGGAATTTAGGGAGTTTTTTGGCAGTGGAATTGCTGATCCTCGCCACTCTTCGCTCTACATCACACGCACTCTCACGTATTGACACGAGTAAACGTCCCGGCTCAGCAGCGCAGGAGTCACACTGACCTTGCTTTCTGTGTAGATGGCTCTGCACAAGTTTACCAGGAAAACAAGTCTTTAGTGGAGATCCTACTGACATATATATGTTTTTTTTAATGACGAAGTATCCAGAATGACATTGAATTACAACATATGAAGTTTCTTGAGAAATTTGCGATATAGCTTGAAATGTACAATGTAGATGTGTCCGTATTTATGCGAATACTAGGCCCATTTTTCCACATTTCAAGTCCGGAGCTAACACAAATACATGGAAAAACGTTGTCGTTATGTAGCCGTGCGCATCTGCGTCCTGTTAAATTATGTAAATAACAAGTTTACCCGAATAATAGAAAAAGTACAAACCTTACCCATGCTGCAATGTTCAGCAGTGGCTAAATAACACTGGAAGAAATAAAAATAAATGTAATTTAATATAATAACATGGAAATCTCTGTCTGTGAGGGAACTAGTCCACGCAGTGTGAAAACCGGAATATGCAAGATATACTCTATTAACAATACGTAATTTAATACTATTAACTGACTCTTAAGTAATATTTGTAAATGTAGTAGAGATATTTAGCCAAAAATGAGGTTTCTGGAAAGTCAGAACTATTGAAGTGCTTATGTTCACCTATTAAAAATCATTTGTATTTTGTGCTTAATTTGCAAAGTGCTTAAAATCGCTTAACTATGGTACAGAACAACATTCTAGAAAACAACGACTTTTTGTTATCTATCATCCAAGTAAAACAATATCAACGAGTTTTGAGTTAGGTTTGTTAAATACATAAAAAACTGTATGTTTAGGAGAATATTAACATAATTGAACCAGAAATGTAAAAAACACATTTTTTGGTGCCTGAAAATGTGCTTATATTTGCATAATACGGTATATCTTATCCTTTATTGTTCTAGAAAAATGAGGTGGAGTGACACTAGCTTTCACACTCTCACTCGACTCTGTCTTTCTCTTGTAGTTAATGGAAACCGTAATGTTGCCGTGAGCGAAATACTGGACAAGTACACAATTGGCAAAGTGATTGGCGATGGAAACTTTGCTGTGGTAAAAGAGTGTTTTGAGCGGTAAGAACAGTTCCTCTTTACCTCTCTCTCTCTCTCTGTCTCTCTCTCACTCTCTCTCTCTCTGTCTCACTCTCTCTCTGTCTCTCTCTCACTCTCTCTCTCTCTGTCTCACTCTC
>CM051499.1:1688250-1712756 GCA_028031935.1 Paedocypris micromegethes | reverse complement strand
TCTCTCTCACTCTCTCTCTCTCACTCTCACTCTCTCTCTCGCTCTCTGTCTCTATCTCACTCTCACTCTCTCTCTGTCTCTCTCTCTCTCTCACTCTCTCTCTCACTCTCTGTCTCTATCTCACTCTCTCTCTCTCTCTCTCTCTCTCTCTCTCTCTCTCTCTCTCTCTCTCTCTCTCTCTCTCTCAATCTATCTCTCTCTCTCTCTCTCTATCTCTCTCTCTCACTCTCTGTCTCTATCTCACTCTCTCTCTATCTCTCTCTCTCTCTATTTCTCTATCTCACTCTCTCTCTGTCTCACTCTTTCTCTCTCTCTCTCTGTCTCACTCTGTCTCTCTCTCTCTCTGACTCGTTCTCTGACGACTGCGTTTTTTTTTATTTTGATGAATGTCTTTACAATTGTGAGCTGTTTGATTCAGTTGCTTAGTATTTAACCACAATGCATTTGTGTAAGTTCAAGTTCAGTTGATTTCTAAAGCAGTTTTTGCAAATGGAGATCGTCCGAAAGCAGCGTGAAAAAACAAGTCGTCGTTGAGTTTTCTCGCCTTTTCAAGTTCAGATCTGAAATAAAAATTTAATAAAATTACTATATAGTAAAACTTTTAGATTTAACATTTTTTCTCTACCAATGATGGGTTTTTTATTTACATTTGATAGACATATTTTCATGATAGATGAGACATCTTAATATATAAGTTCACTATGTAATTAATATAAAGCTTGTAAAGAAGCTCAACGCTTAATATGCATTTTGTTTCTTCACAGATCGACTGGAGATCAGTTTGCTCTAAAAGTAATTGACAAGAAAAAATGCAGAGGAAAAGTGAGTGTAAAAAAAGCGTGTGGACGTATGGCGTTTGTTCTTTCTGTGAAACCTAAACTTTGAGTTTGTGTTTGAACTCTCAGGAGCATCTGATCGAGAATGAAGTTCTGGTGCTGAGGCGAGTGAAGCATCCCAACATCATCATGCTGATTGACGAGGTGGACACGCCCACCGAGCTCTATCTGGTCATGGAACTAGTAAAGGTACTCGCGGAGTCTCTAATCAAAGAGTGACCGTTAATCGAATATGAATTCCAAATCAGTTGTAAAAATGAATGAAGTAAAATAATAATAATGTTTTAATTAGTGCTTTCAAACTATTCAATTTTTTAAACTAGTTAATCGCACTTCCCTAACCAAATTAATCGCGATTAATCACAAATAATAATAATAATAATAATTTATTATTAATAATTATTTAGTATTAACAATTATTAACAACAAGAACAAGTATAGAATCTTGTAGTATTGAATATTGAAGTGTAAAACGTAAATGAATGTAAACTGAACACAAAATAAACACTTGTTTAAATACTGTAATATACCGTTTTGAAAAAAAAAGTAATTGTTTTATCGTTTTAATATATTATATATAAAAAAATACATGTTACCGTGTTTACGCACACAATAGCGCCCCTTTTTTCCAAAATCAGACTCTGAAAAACTTGACGGGTGCTAATAAGTGCAAAAATATAAGCGTCCGATTTTCACATTTCAAGTCAGGAACAATCAGAAATACATTTATTGTTTATTGTTATTAAAAATATTGTTTTGTGCCTGAAACATCAGGGGACGCGGGAGTTCTTATACTCTATATACATATTTGCGTAAATACGATAAATCAAAAATTACATTTGTATTATATCCAGTGATATATTTTAGTACAGTGGTACCTCTCTTAACGAATGACTCTGTTAACAGAATTTCCATATAACAAACGTTTTTGTTGCTAAAATATTGTCTCTTTTAATGAAGTTTTTCCCAAAACGAATGGCGACAGGATTGGTCAGATGTCCGTAAGACTTGTTCAATCTTCTCTGCCTGTCACACTGCAAAAAATGCACATGAAAAAATAAGAAAATAAAAAACAAAATGAGTAAAAAAAGACTTAAATCAAGTAAAATTACCTGCCAATGGGGTGAGAAAATTTTACTTGGTAAGACGGATTGAAACAAGACCTATTTTCTTGAAACAAGCAAATTAATCTTTTGCTCTTAATTCTAAGCTAATTAGTTTTTTGTCTGAACTTAATTGTGTCATTTCAAGATCTTTTGGCTTGTCAAGAAATCATTTTCTGCCTGTTAATGCCGCGCATTTTACTCGCAGGGCTGAGAAACTATAGAAAAACCAGATTAAATGTGAAAAAAGTAAACATTCATTTGTTCATTTGTTTTGTTAGAGATTGATTAATGTGTGTATGTGTATAGTACAAACGTAAATCAATACAGGAAGTGCACAGATAGTAGCAATGCTGTGATGTTGTAACAGCCAATCATGTCGTCTCTCACTTGCCTTTTGCCGCTCGACCAGAAAGATGAAAACCTAATTCGTTTTGTTTCTTTAGAAAGAACTAAGTTTCTTTAGAATCGTTCTTTAAGTTTCTTTCGTTTCTTTTGCCACTCAACCAGAAAGATGAAAAACAAATTGGTTTAGTTTCTTTTTGTTTCTTTTGTTTCCACTTTGTTCCACAGAACTCGTTTTTGTACTTTTTATTTAAATATCTGTTAAGCACTATGTTTTTTTAATAACATTTTTTAGCAATTAAATATCAATTAAATAAACATTTTGTCTGAATTTACGGATCCTCGGAACGGATTTAGGCTTTTACATGAAAAGCGCGGTTCACTTAACAAAATGTCGGTTTTACGAAACTGCTGTCTGCACGAATCAGTTTCGTTAATAGAAGAACCATTGTATATACAAAAAAACCCAACAAATCCAATTTATACTGTGTTAAAAATGTAATACTGCATGCAGACATAAGGGCGCACTGACCAGTGTTCATTTCGTTGACAAAATATTTTCGTCATCATTTTCATCAACGACACTTTTTCCCTGACGAAAACAAAACGAGAACTATATAAAAACTCCCACACAGGGACGAAAACTATAACTACATTTTTTTGACACTTTCGTCAATGAATAAAAACTAAACAAAAATGCCTTTCGTGACGACGTCCAATCATAATCCGAGCTTGTGGAGAAAGGCGGGTGCAAACGCACAGAGAACCAATCAGGAAACGGAGCCTTTCAGCTGCAGGACAAAGATTTATGAGAATGCATTTATTTGGATTGAAAGAAAAATTCATAAAAATAAGTTCAAGAAAAAGAAATGTTTTTCCAAATAAGATCTTTGTATATATTTTATATGTTCATAGGTAACTACGTATTCACATTTCTTAGACATAGCAACTTTAGTAAACATTTAGAATCTATAGCACATATATTTTCGTTGACTAAATTTATACTGTAATTTAGTCGTGGTATTGTCACAAAATCCCCTCCTCTTCTCCTCACCGTCCCTGACTCCGCCCCCTGACCCAGATTCTTCCCTGCACACCTGTTCCTCGTCTCGTTTTTGTATATGTACCCATGTGTTTGCCTTGTCTCTTGTCTGGTCTCGTCGATGTAGTTCTGTGTTCCTCGCGTCAGACCTCAGACCCCTCAGAGCCCAGAGTTTCTCCGTGTTCAGCGTTTGTCGTCATTAAACCCTTTGTCTTTCATATCCCTGTGTTTGGATCCCTACGTCACTCACGCTCCTCCCCGAGTCTTAGTCTTTATACTGTACTTTAGTCGTGGACTAAAATGCTGTGGTATTTAGTTGACTCAAGTTCAGGGGTGTAAGGTACTTGAGTAAATGTACTTGGTTACTTTACTTAAGTATGTTTTTGGCTACTTCGTATAGTATTTTTCTTCGTACTTCGTAAACTTTACTTTGTTTGCTTAGTATAAAAAAATATAAGCAACTTTTACTCTCTACTCCACTGCATTTGTGATTAGGTAGCAGTACTTTTCACTCCACTACATTTGAACGAACACTTATTGTGATTGTGTGGTTAATTTCTTGGGCGGACGAGGTGAATATCGCCATCTTCAGGCTGCTGAAGGTAATGGAGGCTATTTGTGAATTACAAACCACAAGAACGCGAATTAGGGGCGTAAAAATGTGTTTTACAAATGTTATTATATGAAATATAACTTTATATAATACATATAATACATAATTTACTAATCAGATTAATCATTTTATTTTAAATCTACTTGCAAATGTAAGTGATTGAGACTTTTTGTTCTTTTTATCTACTTTGTTCTACCAGTTTTCAAACATTGAGGTTAAATTCTGTTTCTGTATTGAAAACAACAATAGTTTGTTTTCACATTTCTTTTTTTTTGGGCCTATATTGAGCACGAATAAAAATACTTCTTAATACTTAAGTTCTTTTCAAATGGGATACTTTGCTACTTTGACTCAAGTCTTTTTGAAATTGGTGACTTGTTACTTGTATTTGAGTAATTTTTACAGTAAGTATCTGTACTTTTACTCAAGTATGGCTGTCTGGTACTCTATACACCCCTGCTCAAATTAGACTAAAACAAAAAACAAAAATGAGGATGACTAAATTGGGACTAAAACAAAACCGAGTTTTAGTCAAAACACCGTGACTAAAACCAAATGAAAAATCTTAGTCAGGATGAGCACTGACACTGAGACGGGGTGTTGTTTGCTCAGGGTGGTGATCTGTTTGACGCCATCACCTCCTCAAGCCAGTACACGGAGCGTGATGCCAGCGTGATGGTGCGGGACCTCGCTGATGCCCTCAACTACCTGCACAGGATGAAGATCGTTCACCGGGACATCAAACCTGAGAATCTGCTGGTACATGTTTGTGCATATTTACATATTCACAATTTTTACAACATACACGTTTATTCTCTGGACAATAAGCAGGACAAGCAATTTTTCATTTTTTTTTTCGTTTTTTTTTTTCACACAAAATAAACACTAAATACGGTAATATACCGTTTTGACTAAAGAAAACAATGGGTAAGCTGGTCATAATAATTAAAAAAGAAATAAGTAATTTATTTTGAGGAAAAGAGAAAACGGATGTGTATTTGTATATGTGTGTGGCAAAAGTATGGCACTGATAATGAGTCTAGCTGAAAAGACTGATCACACATTTTTATCTAAAGGAACAAAAGTGGTCTGTGCGCATCAGTCATCTGAGAGACTGTGAAGAATTGAATTGCACTCTATTCTTTCTATAAGTGCGCTGTGATTTCAGCTTTGCAAAAACAAATAATACTGGATGGTTTTGAAGTGAAACTCAAAAACTGGAAAAACCGGCAAAACCGGAGGTGCCGAAAAACCCGGAAGTGTGATTAATGGTGTTAATAAAATTTGAAGCGATTAAACAAATTTAATTAAGCGCATGAGTTAACACGTTAACTTTGACAGCCCTAGTAAAAACTCTAGGCACGGTGGGGAAATCAGGAACCAAAGCACGAGGTCAGAACCGGCAAGACCAGATACATGCACAATGACTGGCACGACTACAATAATCAAAACAAGACTAGAAACAAAAACTAGACTAGGCAAGATTAAGCAGGGCTAGACAAGATCTCGAGGCTAGAGTGACAGGACAAATTGGCAAAAAACACGCGAAATAAACACACGACATGATGACTAGTGATTAGCACAATGACACACAGCTGACACTAACACACGGACACAAACACAATCGTGATTAACAATACACAGCTGGGAATAAAACACCGAAACGATTGACCACGCGGACACCAGGAAGTAAACAAAAATCAGCTGGACACACAACAAATCGACCCGGGGGGAAAACCAGGAAGTAAACAAAACACAAACGTGACAATTAAGAGAGGACAGTCTTATCCTGTTAACAATACGCCAGTGCCAGATCAAACTCTCAGGATAGAATGGAAAGAGATGATTCGCTGTGGCGACCTGTGATAAGAGAAAAGCAGAAAGAGAAGAAGAAATAGTAGTAGTAGTAGTAGTAGTAGACTGCTAGATCTTAGACTAGTGAGAAATTACATCAGACCACTGACACGCCTCTGGTGTGAGATTTGTTGTACTCAAATACCCAAGAGTCAAGTACCGAAGTAAAAATACTTCATTTACTTAAGTAAGTAAACAATACAATACAAAACAAAACAATACAAGTAAAAAAAAGCACACAGAATAAAAATGTAGCACACAGAATAAAAATGGTTGAGTTCAAACTTTTACCTCAGAATTCTTTTGTGAATGCATTGCTGCACTCGTGCATTTTGCTAGTGACAATAAAGACGCAATAAAGTCTGTGGAATTAAACTCACAGGTCAAGACAAACTCACAGCATAAAACATAAGTCTCACTTCTCTCTCTTGTGTGTGTTACGCAGGTGTGTGAGTATCCAGATGGTACTAAGTCTCTGAAGCTGGGGGACTTTGGTTTGGCCACCGAGGTTGACGGACCCCTGTACACGGTGTGTGGGACACCCACTTATGTGGCCCCAGAAATCATTGCTGAGTCTGGGTGAGCATCACGCTGGATACTTGAGTACAAAGTATGAGTATGGATACTTAAGTACAAATTATGAGTATGGATACTTAAGTACAAAGTTACTTCGATACAAGTAAGAAGTCACAAATTTAAAATAGACTTGAGTCAAAGTAGCAAAGTATCACATTTTAGAAGAAGAACTTAAGTATTTTACTCGTACTGCATTTAGGCAACAAAAACAAAACTTTTATTCTTATTTAAAATTACTTCATGAGAACTATTCATGAGGCTTTATTTTCTAATAGTGAAACGAAATGTAACACCTCACTGTGTCAAAAATGGTAGAACAGAATAAATGAAAAGAACAAAATGTCAGTCTCGATCAAACTCAAGTGTGCAAAAATATTAAAATGAAAATGAATTCTGACTTTGATGTGAGCAGTATTTTTAATCATCTTCTAAAAAAGCTGGTTTGTAAAGTTCTTGGCTTGGTAACATTACGATATTGCAAATTGACAATACGATATTAACTCGTCGGACCAAGAAATTAACCGCGGTATAAATCACTAATTGTTACACAATGTAACGAGTAACGGTAAGTGTCCATTCAAATGTAGTGGAGTGAAAAGTACTGCTACTCAGTCACAAATGCAGTGGAGTAGAGAGTAAAAGTGTCTTATATTTTTTATACTCAGTACAAGTACAAAGTAGCCATAAACATACTTAAGTAAAGTAACGAAGTACATTTAGTCAAGTACTTTACACCTCTGAATAGAATAGTCTTTATTGTCGTTGTATCACAGGGTTACAATGAAATTAGTATTGCTACTTTGTTTGGTGCAAAAAGAAATATGAAAAAACGGTAAAATATACACACTAAACAACCAAAATAAATACAGTATGCGAATATAAGCACCCGTTTTTTTTTTATCAATTTTTGCGGCACAAATACTTGCGCAGTGCTTATAATGCCCGATTTCAAATATTCACGTGAATATAAGCGCCCGTTTCTTTAAATAAAGGTTCTGGAGGCAGATGTGCAAATGAGTTTTTATTGGCTCAATAACAGAAAATAAAGAAACATTAGAGACGCCACGACACTTAACAGAGACAAAATAACACTGGACGAAGTAAGATTAAACAACAAACAATCATTAATATTTGAACAGACACACCATATTGTGTCCGGTAGATCGCCGTGCTAAAGGCTAACGGGTTAGCGCTTTTTTTTAAGCTGCAAAAGCTTCGGAGCAAACAGAAAACAGTTGAAAAGGAAGAACAGCGAAGATTATAGTTTTGTTATTTTTCAGTAAGACGACATTGACGTGATACGAGTCACAAGTTAGGTTTGTTAAGTAAAGAAAAAATTGTATTTTAAAGAGAAAATTAACGTAATTTTGAAAAAAAACAAACAACAAATATAACATTTATTTATTTATTTTATTATTATTTATTTATTTTTGTGATTGTGATCTTGATCTTTGTTTGCCATTTTGTTAAATTCATTAATTTCCTTTTATTAGACTTTTATTTTGAAATAGAATAGGCGTGACCCCACATATTTAAGATGGCCGCCACTGAACCTAAAGAAAAAAGGACAAAAGGATGTTGTTTGGAAGCCACATGGGCATAGAATTCTTTAAGAGCAAAAAGAGCAAAAAAAAGAGAAAAAAACAGAAAACAAAACAGAGCAAAGCAAACGCAAAAGCATTTGGAATATCTCTTTATCTCGGTTTGGATTTACTCGAAGATTTTTTTTTTTTTTACCATTCACCACCTGCTAATATGCTACTTTGTTTTGGAATTCATCTACTCTTATGATTTACAATAAAGATATAAACATTTCATTGTGGTAAGCTTCGTTGAAGAACACACGTGGCTAAATCAGGGGTGTGCAAACTTTTTGATTCGCGGGCCACATTGGGTTCTTACATTTGACAAAGGGGCCGGACCAAGCTTCCTGGTCCAGCTGTCAATCACATTCTCACCAGCCAATCAGAGTAAGGCCCGCCCCCACGCGAATCTAGTGCCAGAAGTCCAAATGAGTAAAAATGAAGCGAAATGAACGAAAAAATCTGAAGTGAAAAACAATTTTGAAACCGAAAAATGAAGGTTTTCGTTTGTTTCTTAGAAATTTGCGTTTGATATTTTTGGCACCTGATTCCATAGACTGACAATGTAAAAACAAATGTTCAAAATATACTAGTACAATTTTTTACCTACTTTTTTTGTGTATGGTTCCGCTTTTTAAAATGTGTTGCCTCAAGAAATATAATAAACCATAACAGATTAACCAGATTTACATAAAAAAAAAATCTGACTTTGATTTATTTTTTACAAGTTCGGCGGGCCGGATTCAAACATATAATGGGCCGCATGTGGCCCCCGGGCCGAAGTTTGCACACCCCTGGACTAAACCATAGAAACTGCAACAACAGGTGCTTCTATTGGCGTAAATACGGTAACTACATTATGTGTCTGTCTGTCTGTCAGGTACGGACTGAAGGTGGACGTCTGGGCCGCTGGTGTGATCACGTACATCCTTTTGTGTGGCTTCCCACCTTTTCGCAGGTATAATGAATGAACGTTTGTGGAAGGCTGTTTAAATATAGTGGGTTTTTTTTTTTACGTTTAATGTCATGTGTAAACAATCAGAGGTGTAAGAAGTACCAGACAACCATACTTGAGTAAAAGTACGAATACGTGCTGTATAAGTCACTCCCATACGAGTAAAAAGTCACCACTCTGAAAAATATATGAGTCAAAGTAGCCAAGTATCGAATTTTAAAGGAACTTAAGTCTTTTACTCATACTAAATTTAGGCTAAAAAAAGCAAAGAAATGTGAAAAAAAACTCCATTTGTGAGGTTTTATTTTCTAATACAGAAACGAGATTTAACACCTCCATGTTTCAAAAATGGTAAAACTAGAGAAGAAAAGGTCTGTCTTAATCAAACTCAAATGTGCAAAATAAATAATTAAAATTCACTTTTATGTGGTTTCTAATTCACAATTAGCTTACAGTTACAGATGGCAAAATCGCCTCATTATGATTATGGTACATTTACATTTACATTGACAAGTATATTTACTCAAGTACTTTACACCTCTGTAAATAATAAACAAACACAAATGATGTTCCGCGTTATGCTAGTCACTGTTCGGAGGTGTTACAGTACCTGAAAGCTGTACTTGAGTAAAAGTGTGGATACTTACTGTAAAAATTACAGTAAAAAAATCATTTCTAAAAAAATTACAGTAAATTTTACAGTCAAAATGTTACAGTACAAAATTACAGTAAATTATAAAGTTACAGTAAATTTTAAAAAATTACAGCAAAATATGCAGTAAATATTGCAGTAAAAAGTACAGTATAATTACTGTAAAAATTACCACAACCCTGTAGAAATTACAACCTACAGTCACCAATTCCAAGAACACTTGAGTATGAATTGTAAATGATCGGATTTTAAAACAACTTAAGTGTTTTTTACTCAAATGCACCAAGAACCCAGAAAAACAAGAAACTTTTTTCCCGTGTCCTGAATAAACACAATGGATAAATGAGAACAAAGTAGAAAAAAAAAAGAAGAAAAAGTCAGTCTCGGTCAACTTCAACGGTGCAACTGTAGTCAAGTAGAAAGTAAAAGTGTTTGATGGTCCAAGTACAAAGTCCATTTACTCAAGTACTTTACGGGTTGATTCAAACTTGATAAGAGATTAAAGCAGTGATGCGTCGAGGGGCCTAAAATACTCAAGTAAAGTAACAAAGTCCATTTACTCAAGTACTTTACGGGTTGAATCAAACTTGATAAGAGATTAAAGCAGTGATGTGACGATGGGCCTAAAATACTCAAGTAAAGTAACAACGTCCATTTACTCAAGTACTTTACGGGTTGATTCAGACTTGATAAGAGATTAAAGCAGTGATGCGCCAATGGGCATAAAATACTCAAGTAAAGTAACAAAGTCCATTTACTCAAGTACTTTACGGGTTGAATCAAACTTGATAAGAGATTAAAGCAGTGATGCGTTGATGTTTATATGATGATTATATGTTGTTGTGCTGTGTTTTTAAGTGAGAAGGACCTTCAGGAGGACATTTTCGAGCAGATCTTACTGGGTCATTTAGAGTTTCCTTCACCCTTCTGGAACAACATCACAGATTCTGCTAAAGTGGGTTTACAGACAGACACAAACCTCACACACTCGACTTTACCTCAGCTTTATTCCTAATTCTGACTACACAACGCTTATCTCATCCATGTCCTCCTTTCACACACACACACACACACACACACACACACACTTTCTCTACATGACCGGGCAACTTTTTCAGCACTTCATAATTATATTGTGCACTGTAATGAAGTCAGGAAAATAATCTGGAATAATCCAGAAAAAAATACAGGTGAAATATACTAAGAAATACACTGTAAATTTTACAATAAAAATCTTGTTTCCCAATTAATTTGGTCGGTATTGGGTCGAGTAAACAGGAAGTTGTTTTGGTCCTAGTTATAATCTTAGTGAGCTCATCTTGGCCAATCCGAGCGAGTGTATTAAGCGTGAAAACGGTTGGGTTTTTTCGGAGTATCTATTTTTGGACGAGTCGGTAAGGATGCAATTTTCGCTCTGATATCACACATTTTCTGCCTTAGAGAAACGAAAGATTGCGGAATCTATTGTGCCCTTTTCTTAGTTAGCTGAGCTACAGATCTCAACAGATAACGAGGATCATGTTGATTTTCTTAAATTTACTAAAATAAAATACATTTACTAAAATACATTGTTCTCGCAGATTTTAGGGCCTGTTTATACGAGACTTTACTATCATTCCAAGCGCAGCGAATTCTTCCACTTTCGTTCTAGCTTCCTTGTGAGACGCTTAAGAGTTTTTAATACATGATTATACCATTTGGCTTTATTTTTAATGTCTATTATCTTTTTTATAAAGAGGCGTAACCAGATCTAGAGTGTTGGACAGAGTGAGGTTTAGAGTTTCAGTGATCTCGTCAATCTCGTTTTTTCTTCTTTCCGGAATAACATCAAAAATGCTAAGATCGGGAAGTTTCTGAATGAAGTTGATTTATTCTACAAAGTTATAGAATAGTTAGAGTGGTTATAATTCTAGGTTATAAGGTTATAATTCTACAGGAGCGATATTGCCTTGAGATCATGGTTGGAATGTCTATGATTTTATTGGTAATAAAAGCTGCCAAGAAAGTAACGGGGTGCTTATTTTCGCCCATTAATGGTATTTTTTATTCTGTGGCTGAAGTGTTAGGGGTGCTAATATATGGGTAAATACGGTATTTTGGTCTCACACATGATTTGTGTTTCAGGAGCTGATTGGTCACATGCTGCGGGTGGACGTGGAGGCCAGATACTCCGCAGAAGACACCCTGTCTCACGCTTGGGTCTCGGTACATTTCTTAGGTTTCAAATTATTTTTGTGACTTTTTATATTTATTTATTTATTAGGGCTGTCAAACGGTTAATTTTTTTAACTAGTTAAAACTATTTGGTCACTTCTTGTAATATTGGATATTGAGGTGTAATATGTTAATTAATGTAAACTCGTCACTAAATAAACACTCGTTTAAATAATTTTTGTTCAATTTGCAATGTATTGTCTTTGTACCTGTATTGTTTTTTAACCCTGCGCGGTCGAGTCGCACTTTTTTCAAGATAAAACACACAAAAAAAAGTCAACTTTGGTCTTACGTATAAGTGTTATACATCAATTGAAAGCTTGAAGTACATAGTTTTTTAGGTTGCATCCTTAAAAAAAGCAGGACGTTGTGTTTTTTGTAAAAATAATGATAATAAATTTAAAACGTGAAGCGTGTTTTTCCTTCTCTTTGTCAGGTGAAAACAAACTGTAACTTAATAAACACTCTAACATGAAACACACGTCTACATAAGGCTTAGAGTGTCTGTTTTTAAAGTAAATATAAAGTAAATACAGTGTTGTGTGTTTATCTAATCCGTATGAATCTAAAGATGCAGCTTTTTGAACAGAGCAAGTTATTTGCAGTTGTAAAGTAACTGTGTCTGTGTTGCTGCTGAGAGGGTGCAGTACAAATACAATAAGAGATAAAAGCAATAAAATACAATAAACGCAGAGATAAGACAAAATATGGATACAATTTAAAAAAGAAAAATACAATAAAGAGAGAAAAATACAGAAAAAGTGACTCAAGTGACTCACTTACTAACTCAGTTACTGTTTGTGAGCAGTAACTAGTAACTGTAACTAATGACTTTTTAAAGGAACATTCCCATGATTTAATCATGACTTAAAGGCTCAATGCTTTTTCTCCTCCATGTAATTCTACTATAGTAAACAAAATATGAATTAAATAGTAGTAATGATTTTTTAATATTATAATAATTACAAGTATTTAAGTCCTATTATAATAATGATAAGTATAGTATCTAGTGCAGGGGTGTGCAAACTTTTTGATTCGCAGGCCACATTAGGTTCTAAAATTTGACAAAGGGGCCGGACCAGGCTCGAGGAAAAAAATGACACGTTTTGGGATTAAGAGAAAATACAGTGGTACCTCGGTTCAGTAACGCAATTTTCAGATTTGTGTATATAATTTTATAGTGAGTTTAATATAGTAAATAGTATTTTTTTTTTGTCTTTAATGGATTCAAAATAAAACAAAACAGATAAAGTGATTTAACATTTTAACTCACCAAGGAAACTTTTGTGTACAGCAGCAGCAAAACGTTTTCAACAGAAACGAATAAGGACAATTTAAAAGACAACAGTGATGGCAAAAATGCAAACAGCAAAAAAAAAAAAAAAAAAAAAAATTGCGGACCATATTCAATTATATTTTCATATTTTGGAGACCCCTGTTCTAGTGCTTTTCGCTGGAATGGACTGTTCTAATGCTTGTGATAACCAACAGGACAACGCGGCGATGGCAAACAACATGAAGATGGAGGTGACGGGGAAACTGAAGCAGCACTTTAACTCGGTGCAGAACCAGAGCGACATCAGCCACGGAGTTTCTCTGATAATGGTGAGTGACATCATCATCATCATCATCATCTTCATCATCAGAGCTGGAACGCTCCAAAAACTCCAGGTGGTGTTAAGTTCAAGTTCAAGTTCAGGTTCAAATGTATTTATATGGCGCTTTTCTTAGTTCGAGACCAACGCAAATTTGCTATGCGAGTTAAGGGGAAAAAACTGTCTTTAAAGAAGAAAAATGTAAAATATTTATCTGTGTTCAAAAATGAGGGGAAACGAGTCAATTAAAAAAAAAACATTTTCAACTGTTAAGACCAAAATCATCAAATCAACTGTAGAAAACACAACAACAGAATACCTAACAATGTAAATACGGTATTGTATTTGAACAAAGTAAAGTTCGCTTCCGGACTTTATTCAAACCTTTCCGAGTCTAGCCTCGTGATTGGTTCTTTAGGTCGCGGGAGCTTGTCGTTCTCCTGAGCAATTTAAAAGTCGATTGTTCTGTTTCAAATCTGATGTTTATAATCTAAAATATTTATGTTTTGACCCTAATTCTATATTTGTAGGTTTTGCATGGAATCAGATCAGTGCCAAAAATATCAAACGTAAATTTGGAATAAATTAACAAAAATCCTTCACATTTATGTTTGGCTTTTTATTTTTCGCTTGCAATATTCACGTTTACGTTTGAAACTGTTTTTTCCACTTCGTATTTTTTTTTTTTTTTCTTCATGTGGGGGCGGAGCATACTCTGATTGGCTGGAAAGAATGTGATTGACAGCTGCTTGACCAGGTGGTGTGGGAGGAGTTCAGCTGCTTTTTTTTAATATCAGTACACAAATGTAATTGTTATTTTTGCACAATATTGCTAAATTATTGTGTTGGCAGATACTTCAGAATAACAGCACACAGATTGCAAGCAAAAATAAAAAATAAATGTGTAAATGTGAAGCATTTTCGTTCATTTCTTCGAAATGTACGTTTGATATTTTTGACAGTGATCCGATTCCATAGTTTTTATGTAGTGAGGAGAATTTTTGAATTCTTTACATGACTTCAACCAGAGCTACAGATCTAATAAATGTGTGTAGAGATCCTACGTGACTTTTTAAAGCCAAAGCACGTGTAATAACAGTCTCATCATGAAAAATCCACATGCACAACCAGTCTAGAGTTTATCTTTAAGTATAAAACTGCTAATTCTTTTATTTTTCAGGGTGATATTAATTCTAGTGCTTTTTTCAGAGGTGTAAAGAGTAGCTGAAAATCACACTTGAGTAAAAGCACGGATGCCTTACTGTAAAAATGACTCAGTTATAAGTGACAGGTCACCAATTCCGAGAAGACTTGAGTAAAAGTCGTAAAGTATACAATAAAAAAAACTTGAGTATTTTACTCCAGAATTTAGGCTGAGAAACTGACGTTGAGGTGATTGAGCTGATAAACAGCATCAGTACCTTTAACATCCTGCAGATGGCGATATGAGATAGCGATATAGCGGGTAACGGTAAGTGTCTATTCAAATGTAGTGAAGTAAATATACAGCTACTCAATCACAAATGTAGTCAAGTAGAGAGTAAAAGTCGCTTATAGTTTTGATACTCGGTACAAATCCAAAGTAGGGAGAAATACTTGAGTAAATGGAATGTGTTGCTTTACTTAAGTACTTTACAACACCTTTGAACTTTTTTGCATGACTCATCATAATCATCATGATCAATAACACATTCATGATATCGATTGCGATCAAAGTCACGGGGTTTTTTTTTGTGGAGTCGGTCAGACGGTTTTATCCCGGCTTGATGCTTCGTTTTTTTTCTTTTTTTTTTTCGAGTCGTTGCACATTCGCTCGCCGCTCCAGTTGACTCGCCTTGATGTGAATCTCGTCTGACAGTTGAAGACTATATCGTTGATAAGGCCTGAATCTGGCTCGTTCACTACAGTCTGAAATGGCGTTTTAGCGAAGCCCTTTATTAAAGGCTAATAATGCACCGTGTGCACTAAATAGCATTCTTCTTATTCTAGCTGCTTATTTTTCTTATTATAACTCCTATTATGTTTTCCTCCTCCGGCTGTAGTTCACAGTACTGCGTTTATTTCAATGGTTTGGCTTAAATTGCCATTAGAGTTCTGTCCTGATAATGATCGCTCATTCTTTAGTTTCCCTTAAATTCGTATTTATCGCGTATTGGCAAATAAAAATAGTGCAGACTATATCTCTGCTACGCTTCTTCGATGACTAGTAAAATATATTTTCACTACTATCATATTTAGCCACATTTGTTTTATAGTAAAATATTGTATTTGAATGCCTTTATTGTCATTGAATCGTGTGTCTTGTTACAATGCGATTAGTATTGCTACTCCGTTTGGTGCAAAAAGAAAGATGAGATGATGGTAAAATATACACACTGAATAAGTTCAAGTGCTTTTATATATAGCGCTTTTCTTAGTTCGAGATTAACGCAAAGTCGCTATGCGAATTAGGGGAAAAATAGTCTTCAATGAAGAAAAATGTCCTTATTTATCTGTGTTCAAAAAATAGGGGGAAAGAGTCAGTTAAAAGAGAGAAATAAAAATGTGTTCATTGTCCATCGTTGTTCAGACTATGGGCTAGAACAACCAATATAAACAACTGCAAAATATTAAAATATGGGCCAAAATATAGTCCTAAATATAGTAATTTATAACGTATAATTTATATATGTATCATAATGATATGTGGAGTTTCTACCACTTGGTTTGCTTGTGTTTAGTTTAGAGTTCCTTCTTTGGACGTCTAAGTTTATTCATTAAAAGATTTGGTTTGTCGACCTCATTTATGTTATAAACAGCCACGTTGGAGCAGTTTTGAGCATAAACCGTCTTTTTACGGTCACACTAATGGGATTCATGTAGAACACTCGGCCTCTAGCGTCTTAATAGTCTTTATTTTACTTGTCAAATTCAAATGTCGAATTCAAATTTTACTTGTCACATTTTATACATGGTACAACATGTAGTGAAAGGTGCTTTTCCACATTTCGGAACGGTTTTGTTGGAAATCGTTCCATTATTTAAACATAGGGATGGGGGAGATGCAACATAAATGTGCAAAGGGGGAAATACAACAGAAAAATAAAGAATAGAAGTACGATAAAGACAAGATATAAAGATAAAATATGTTATTTTTGTTGTTGTGGTACTTTTGTGTCGTCTGGTGAATTATTTCGTTTTATCTGGCGTATTTGAGTTCTCCACTCTTTCGTTCTTTAGCGATTCGTCATGTCTAGATCTCAGTGTGATCGCTGGAGTCGGCAGTAATCAGGCCAGGGTGTGGCTTGAGAAAATAAACCCTCGCTTTGAGAAAGAAAGACAAAGCTAGAAAAAATGTTTGCCAATATGGCCACTAGGGGCAGCATAGAAACTGCAGAGCAAACATTTTGTAGCATTGCACGTTGCATTAATATTTCAATTTGTTGATTTGAAACATTTAAATGTGGCCAGGAAGGGGGTCAACACTTTTACCACACCTAGGGTTTTACTTGTTTTTGTACAAACAATAAAACTTGTATTTAAAGTATGGAATCAGATTAGTGCCAAAAATATCAAACGTAAATTGCAAAGAAACAAACAAAAACGCTTCACATTTACGTTTTTTTTTTTTTTGCTTGCAAACTTCACGCTTTCGTTTGAAACTTTTTTTCGCTTCGGGTTTTTCATTTGCTTTTTATTTTTTTTGCGTTTGGATTTTTGACCCAAGCTTCACGTGGGGGGCGGCCCTTACTCTGATTGGCTGGTGAGAATGTGATTGACAGTTGCTTGACCAGGAAGTGTGGGAGGAGTTTAGCGAATGTACACCTTGACATTCACTGCTTTTTTTAATGTTAGTACACAAACTGTGATTTAAGTGTTATTTTTGCACAATATTGATAAATTATTGTGGTGGCAGATACTTCAGAATAATATGAATGAATGAATGAATGAATGAATGAATGAATGAAGATGAGAATAAGATGAATGAATGATACTGTGTGTGTGTGTGTGTGTGTGTGTGTGTGCAGTGCTCCCGAAAGGCGCCTTACAAATAAAATGTGTTATTAATATTATTATTATTAATAATGAAAATAATGATACATTTTAGTTTTAAAAACTCTTGTAATTCCGTGCTAACTAGAATTTATTCTACACATTCTCACCGTGAATGCAGCTGTCAATCACATTCTCACCAGCCAATCAGAGAAGGCCCGCCCCCCACGTGAAGCTTGGGTCAAAAATCCAAGCGCAAAACAAAAAGCCAACGAGAAATCTGAAACGGAAAAAAAAAGTTTCTAACAAAAACGTGAAGATTGCGAGCAAAAGCTAAAAAAAAACAATAGTAGCGAAAAGTGTAGCATGTTCGTTTGTTTCTTCGAAATTTCCCTTATTATGATATTTCTGCCACTGATCTGATTCCATATTAAAGCAAGACGTGCGGATATGCCACTTTAGTCCTAGGATCAATCCGGTTGTGTTTCTGTGTGTAATGTAGACGCTGTGAACTGTTGTGTGTAATTGCGTCTGTGCTCCGTGAGTAAGACTCGTTTCTTCCTCTACTTCCGCTTTCCCCCGTGGCTTTGCTAATCTCTGACTAGCTCCAAGGCGATGATGGTACGTACTAACACTTTATGTTAGAGAGATGGAGACGTCACTCACCTGACCTGACCTGAGGTGATGTGACGTGTCGCTCTCATTCCCCTGTCTGTGTTTCACATCAGCCCTTCCTCGTGGCTTTAGTCCGTCATCCTCCCTCTATTCAACTCACTGTCCTAGGTAATTAGTGATTGTTTTAGTGTTTGCTCTTATCGGAAAACGTGAAAATACTGAATACCGTGTTTACGCAAATATAAGCATCCCTTTTTTCAAATGTACGATGCTCAAAGTGCTTATAATCGCCAATTTCAAATATCTGCATAAATATAAGCCCCCATTTTTCCGTATTTCCAGTCAGGACCAATCACAAATAAACGGAAGCGCTGTCTTTATGGGCGCGTGTGCGTCTATATAATGTTAAACAATGGTGCGTCGACAGACGTGCTACAGTAGAAGCTTTTATTAGCTCAATAACAGAAATAAAGAAACACTAGACACGTCGCAGAGACTGGAATAAGTCAGATTTAACTAAATACAGTCATTAATATTAAAACAAACAGAAACTACAAAACCACGAACGGTTAGCTTAGCTTAGCGCTAACAAACAGGTCCAATGTGTCATCGGAGAAAGATCAAAGTCGAAAATGAAGAACACGAGCAAGAAGTACAAAATCCAAGGAACAGACACAATCAAAACGCTGGGGTCTGATAAACAGGGGATAATAATCCTTCCTCTTCACACGCCGTCAGATGAACAGAGAGTTTGAAACAGGCCTGAGCTTGACACTATTGCTCTGAGCATGGGCGGAGTCTGACTGGAGAGCAAAGGATCTTGGTAAATGAAGTCCTGACCACTAGAATCGACTTTTTGTTACATGTTATTCAAGTAAAACGATATCAAAATGATACGAGTCACAAGTTAGGTTTGTTAAATAAAGAAAAAAATTTTTTATTAAGACAATATTAATGTAAATCAACCAGAAACGATAATTAAAAAAAAAAAAAAATTCAGGGGGGTGCTCATATTTGTGATTACTGTACAGATGCTGTGTGTGTGTGTGTGTGTGTGTGTGTGTGTGTGTGTGTGTGTGTGTGTGTGGGAGTGTGTTCAAACAAATACATCTGAACAAATGCATAAAACTGCATTTATCACTACTCCGAAGTTTCATCTCAAGTAATGTTTCCTTCTGAGCAGTGTTGGGTAAGTTACTTTTTAAAGAAAGTAATGAATTACTAGTTACTTTTGCAAATTTGTACTTAAAATACTTTTCTAATGACCGTGTCTAGTTACTCGAAAAGTAACTTAACTAAATACTTTTGAAAATTCCTATCAACATTTAAATAATAAATAATTTTTAACAACAGACCTGTAAAACACAACATAACATTGTTAGCAGGAGAAAAAAATGGTCTGAAACAATAAATGCACCAATAAGACGGAGATTCTACAAGACGCAGCGTCTCTTACACAATGTCGCCTGCGATAATGTTTTTAACCTTTTAAATTAAAACACACATACGCTTACTTTAAGTTAAATGAAAACACTTAAGTTAAAGCCAGTTTCGCTGCTTATCAGGAGTCGCGTCGGTGTTTGTTCGCCGATGCTGAAGGATCATGAAGTGTTTGTCGAGGTCTTCAGTAGATTCTCGCTCTATTGACAGTGTTTTCTCCACAGGAAATTACTGTAAAGTCTTTGAATCAAATTTACTTTTTAAGTTTAATGAAATCTCCAATGATACTTTTTCTTCGTGTTTTCGTTTTGGAAGGGTTGAAAAACAGACCACCACATCATTGATTGAGGTTTGTGTACTACAAGTTGAAATTAAATAATAATAATAATGTGTGTAAGAGCATCTGACATTATATCATAAAATCTGAACAGAATCACATGTGTCTTGACCACTGAGGTGTAATGAGGTGGAGCAACAACGTATTCAAATAAGTCGCCTTATAAAGAGACTCCAATCAGCGGAAAATCTGCTCTATTGGTCCATTTAACAGACAGGAGCAACAGCGCCTCCCGTTATGGGAAAGGCAAACAGGTAGAAATGCAGCCGAGTCTCTGCTCACATAACGAGACACATTGTAATATTCATAATAACCTTATTTGAATTGATGTGATTGGAAAAAGCCTTTAATTGTCCCACAGCGGGGAAATTTCATGTCACAACAGTAGAAACACATTTAAATAACTAAACAGTAGGAACAAACATCACAAACAGTAGGAAATCAAACATGACCATAACATAATTAAATAACATACCTGACCATAACATTTATTTAATTGTATTAATTGTCTTTATTTTTGTTTACCTTATTTATTTACTTTATTGTTTATTTACTTTATTTATTATTATTATTACTAAATTAATTCATAACATTATTTAAACATTTATTCTCTAAGACAAATCACTTCAATTGCTCCTTCTTACAACAAAACAAGATCATGTAAACGTGTTTATGATTTATTTTAACGTTTAAAAGAGTTTTAAAAAATTGCGAACAGCACATGCAAGCCTCTCAGTGGCTCATTAGCCAATCCAGGAAACAAGGTCTTCTCTTCTCATCACCATCTCCGGCTCCATTTTTACTTTACTTGTAAAAGAAATGTATTTACTTTACACTACAAGACTTACTTTTAATCTAAATCAAAGCAAGAATTTTACATCACACTGATGGCTAGGCAGAAAACGAAATGTTAGTTTATTTGTGAGTTAGATCAAGTGTAAAAGCTTCTATAGAGTAACGGAACGCCTTTTGCACTTTTTTCACGACGTGTACGACGATTTTAAAACGGCAGAGTAAACTTCTACAGTAAGAAGATACGTTAAAAAAATTAAATGATCGTTTTCAGCTAATGTAATTATTTTAAGTTCAAGTTCAAGTTTATTTACATAGCACTTTTCTTAGTTCGAGTCCAACGCAAAGCCGCTATGCGAATCAGGAAAAAAATAGTTTTAAAAAAGTAAAATGTCCATTGTTTCTCAGTAAATTTGACAACGTAACGCAAAAATGAACCGTATGAAAAGCATTTTAATTACAGTTGCTTAGTAACGCAACGCACCCAACACTGCTTCCGACTATCGCGCGCTTTTCCTCCGTTTCTATTCGCCGCCCGCATTCCCATGATGCCGTGTTTCTCCTGCAGAAAACAGCTCTGGATAAAGAGAACATCAGCCGGGCGGGAAAAAAACGCTCGTCTGGAAAGTGGGAGGAGCCTAGGAGCCACGAGCCGTTGGCTTCAGACCCGCCTTCATCATCGCCATCAGCAGGAGGAGTGGCCAGCGCCACCCAGGGGTCGCCCGCGCAAAACACCGCTTCGTAAACGATGGCGAAAAAGACTCCAGACGAAAACGGGAATTTGCCGTTCGTTTGTGTGTGTGTGTTCATTTCGTCGTTTAACCCTCCTATTATTACACAGACCCGAACATTATCTTTGTAACTCAAACATGTAGCGGACGTTACAAACATGTTACTGTTTTGTGTTTATATGTAGATTACACTAACTAAGACAAGCATGAGAAGTTTCAAAGTGACAAAATACTTTTACGTTTTGTTTTTATACGGATCATTTTGACCCGATATCTTTTCGAAATAAACATGTACACTGCAAAAAATGCACGTGAAAAAATAAGAAAAAAAAAAAAAAACCAACAAAATAAATTAAAAAATTAGAAAATGTTGCTTGAAACAAGACCAATATTCTTAACAAACAAATTAATCATTTACTCTTAATTCTAAGCTAGTTAATTTGTCTTGTCGTAAAAAAAAACAAGATTTATTGTGTAATTTCAAGATCTTTTGTCTTGTCAAGAATTCATTTTTTTTGCAGTGTAGCGTGGTGTTTATATTACATTATATTATATAACAATTACACCAAATAAGACAAGCGGGTGACGTTTCAAAGTGAAAAAATAGTTTTAAATGTAAATATTTTTAAACTTTGAAAATGGGTTAATTTGACCCGAACATAATAGGAGGGTTAAACTTCTGGATGTTCTCCCGGGGCGTGTGATTGATCAAACGTACATTTCTAAGAAACAAACGAAAAAGCGTTTGTTTTTCGTGTTTTTTCGCTTGCAATCTACTCTTTTTTTCGTTTTCAACTTATTTTTCCGTTTGTTTCTCTTTTTTATTTTATTTTATTTTGGATTTCTGGCTAGTTTCGCCAGGGGGCGGGGCTTACTCTGATTGGCTGGTGAGAATTTGATTGGCAGCCGTGTTGACCAGGAAGTGTGGGAGGAGTTCAGCGAATGTGCGCTGTGTCAATCACCGCTTTTTGTATATTAGTATGCAATGAACTGTGATTAAAGTGTTATTATTGCACAATATTGCTAAATTATTGTGGTGGCAGATACTTCATGGCCGATTATGAATGTGTTTAAACGCTCATTAAACTCCTCCCCCACTTCCTGGTCAAGCAGCTACCAATCACATTCTCACCAGCCAATCAGAGTAAGCTCCGCCCCCACGTAAAGCTTGCGCCAGAAGTCCGAAAACGAATGAAAAAATCTGAAAAAAAGTTTCAAACGAAAACGTATATATATATATATATATATATATATATATATATATATATATATATATATATAAACGTGAAGCGTTTTCGTACGTATCTTACGTTTTTTTTGGCACTAATCTGATTCGACAGCTTCATAAATAGTTCCTCGTTCAAACGGATCATGATTTAGTTTGTGTGCTGACGTCACGCTAGTCTGTCATTATTATCAAGGGCTTTTACTGTGCTTTATTTATTTAACGTGTTAAACTGACTCACAACTAATTCTGTGGGCAGACAGTTACTTAGCGAGTGTGACCGCTGAGTAAAACATGGGTTTAGTGCTTTTTGTGTGCAATGTGTCATCATCTCAATAATCAAAAGGAAATGCAATAAAATTTGCTTGATGTTGTGTACTTTTGCTTCTCCGAATAGCTTAATTAATGCATTCAATTATTATTATTATTATTATTATTATTATTATTATTATTATTATTATTATTATTATGCGACGATTCCCCCTGCTGGCCGAAAGACGACGTTACATTCGTCACAAAATACGCCACAACGTCCAAAATTAAAAACCAATCAGACCTTCACGTCAGTTCTATGGCATAATTACATAAACATTGTGAATTGTCTTATTGACGCGCTGCTTTATGTCAAACAGCTTGGGTTTGACACGTATGCATAAATACTTTTTTTTTAAATGGGCTTAAAACTAATAAGTATGACATCAGAACCAGAAGTATTTATTATCGTTATAATGTTAAAGAAAACGAATTTTAAAAAGCCTTTCATTTAAACAAGTTAACTCCGTCGGCTTTTTCAGTTTGTACCATAGAACGTGTAGTAAAGGCGCGCACAAATATTTACCTCCGAGTAAGAGCGCAAGTAGAACGTCTTACATGGACCAACGAAATAGTAGTAAACTGAATATACGCATTATCATAAAATTGTCTTCAAAAGAAAGTACAGACTTGAATATACAACATTATAAAGTTGTAAACAGTGCGCGGACCGTTCCTCCTCGCGAGGGCGTCACCCAGCGCGACGTATTACAATCAGAATTAGAATAAAATTGATAAAATAGACATAAACCGCGAAATGTCGTTTTTTTTCCTATTTCAAAACTCCCAAACAGTTGGGAACCGTGTTTTACATTACTGTACACGGGAAAAATTCCTACATCGCGCTATGCGCATGCGCGTCATACAATTGCGTCATGTTCGGGCCACCTCGGGAAGTAAAAGCGGATATCTTGGAATGTACATTTACCGGTGTCAATTAGACAATCATACTAAAATAATATAAAGAATAAACTTTAATGAAGTTCAAACATTTTAAACGAATGTTGTTAATAGTGTGAAGTCAGGAAACGTAGCACTAATTGTTATAAAATAAATAAATGTACATTTTATATTAAAAGGCATTAATGGCATATATTCCAAATTAAATCAAAGCACTTTTATGTGAAAAACTTAGATGCAAATGTACAATACACAATACACAGACACATACAACCAAGTAACAGTGCAATTTACGAGACGAGAATATATTATACGAGAATATATTAAATTAAAAGACATCAAACGAATAATCACCGCCATTGCACATAATGTAGGAAACCGATTTAAAACTGCGCCGCTCGTTGCCCCCCCCCCCCGAACTCCATTTCCCACAAGCCCGCCGACGGCGTTACGTCGTGCGTGGTGACGTCCACGTCATTGGCCAATTCCTGTGCAGTCGGCCATATTGGAATTTCAAGTCCGCTCCGCCGAGCAGGATTCTGTCGAACAGGGCGAAAGTTGCCGTGTGTGTGTGTGTGTGTGTGTGTGTGTCCGCGCGGCCGAGCCTGGCACTGCCACCCAGCCGCGAGATGAGCCCGACGGACGCCAAGCGCGGAGCCAAGCGCAGGAAGAACAAGCGGGGCGGCGGCGGCAGCGGCGCGGGGAAGGCCGGAGCTCAGCCCACACCCTGCGGGGAGACGCGCGCCCTGCCCGGCCTCGAGCTCGGCCTGAGCCCCGGAGGAGAGGTGAGAGTCTGTCTGTCTGTCTGTCTGTC
>CM051499.1:1666130-1683694 GCA_028031935.1 Paedocypris micromegethes | reverse complement strand
TTGCTCTCTCTCTCTCTCTCTCTCTCTCTCTCTCTCTCTGTCTCTCTGTCTCTCACGACCAGAAATGTGTAAAATTGAAACACAATGAAATATAATTGTATAAATGAAGCAAAAAAAAATAAACGTGCCTGAAAAATCAGGGAGGTGCTTATATTTGCGTAAATACGGTATTTGTCCAGGTGGATCGTGTTAAACAAAGGAGTGTTTTGTCTCTGTAGAATCAAGACTTCTTATCTCAGATGCCAGGGGGCGTGTCTAACGGGGCTCCTCCCCCTGCGGCGGACGGCGGCGGCGCCCCTTCGGAGGCGGCGTGCGGATGCGAAGCGTGTTCCGAGCGCAGGTAAGCTCCGCCCACCCTCGACCACACCCTCGCTGGCGGCCTGACGCGGCGTGTGCTCCGCTCAGGGAGGTGACGGGCGAGTCCCAGCGGCTGCAGAGTCACTGGTCTGAGGTCAGATGCCTGGTGCGCCGCATCTACCGGCAGAGTGACACGCCCTGCCACACAGATCAGCACGCCGTCAAGGAGCTCGTGGACAGGTATTCTCGTCAACGCCACGTTTGATTCCACACATACTAGGGATTCTGCGATTCAATTCAATTCCAAAAACTTTATTCATCCCCGGGGGGAAATTGCTTTTTCGGTTGCTCGACCGAACAAAAAATGACACAAAAGAGAAATATGATAATAATAAAAGAAGCAAAAAACAGGGTTCCTACGTTTGCTTGAAGTCTTTGAAAATGCAAAGTAAATAAAAAAAAAAAAGTTAATCTTTTTTTTACATGATTTAATGTTGGAGATATTACATAAGTTATTACTAAATATTTACTTTTTTTTATTTACTTTGTTAATTGGGCTTTTAGAAGCACAATAAGTGTAAAAAATAGGTGTCATTGTTTTTCATGATTTAATGTTGGAGATATTACATAAGTTATTACTAAATATTTACTTCTTTTTTTTTTTTTTTTTTGCTAATTGGGCTTTTAGAAGCACAATAAGTGTATAAATGAAGCGTAAATTTTTTTTTTACATGATTTAATGTTGGAGATATTACATAAGTTATTACTAAATATTTATAAAATAATAATAAAAGAAGCAAAAAGCAGGGTTCCTACGGCTGCTTGAAATCTTTGAAAATGCTTGAATTTCCATAATGTGTTTTCAAGGCCTTGAAAGTGCTTGAATTTTGAACGAAGTGCTTGAAAATGCTTGAAATTGTAATCGCGTGGAAACATTCATCTTGTGAGCAGTGTCTCTTCTCGATCTTCTTAATGATCGGCACATGTGCAGGCGTTTGAACGAATGAATTTTTACCTGCAATATCATGCGTTAAAAATAAATATCGCTATTAAGAATTTAAAATTAACCGCGTGCGTTAATGCGCTAATTTTGACAGCCCTACTTTAAATGTAAATGACAAGGTGCTGGAAAAACTTGAACATGGACCTTGAAAGTGCTTGAATTTTATCTTTCCGAAACTGAAGGAACCCTGAAAAAAAAAAAAAAAAAAGCGAAATTAGAGCTGCACGATTCTGGATAAAATGAGAATCAGGATTTTTTTTTGCTTCGAATACAGATCACGAGTCTTTCTGGATATTTTATTTTTTTAAATATTCAACACTGAAAATCAGGTTGTCAAACAGCAAGCAATATAATAACACATATTTGAGACTGTATAAGGCCACTGGATAAAATAATATACATCTTGCAGAAATATGACTACGATATGTCCCACATGACGTAGCCTAAAACAAAATAGCCTGTATTAGTGTTATTAGAGGTACTTTCCTGCAGGATTTCACAGGATGGTGTACTAACTTTACTAAAATCGAGGCGTTGCAAAGACATACATTAATAATAAAGTTTCAAAGAATAATTGAAACAAAATTGGTTGTAAATTATGCAAATATTCATTAAGCATATTGCAACAATCAAGAGTATCAATGGTAAAAAAAAATGTTCTTCGCATGTATTGTGTAAACTCAAATTGTGCATATTTACAGTGTTATCTAACTTATATTTAAAAGTAGCACTGCTTTAAGCAAGTACAGTGCCGGTATATAAATGTTCAAACAAAGTGCTTAACTTTCAAAACTTCACTTCCTGTATTCCTGTAAACTAACTGCAATCGCTATTAATTTCATTGCAACCGCGAATAATCCGCCGATGTCCTGAGAACCGCCGCGGCAGTTACCTACATTCGAAATCGTTAAATCATGTAAAAAACTGACGCTTCATTTTTACACTTATTGTGCTTCTAAAAGCCCAATTAGCAAAGTAAATAAAAGTAAATATTTTTTTTACATGATTTAATGTTGGAGATATTACATAAGTTATTACTAAATATTTACTTTTTTTAATTTACTTTGCTAATTGGGCTTTTAGAAGCACAATAAGTGTAAAAATTAGGTGTCATTGTTTTACATTATTTAATGTTGGAGATATTACATTAGTTATTACTAAATGACGCTTCATTTTTACACTTATTGTGCTTCTAAAAGGCCAATTAGCAAAGTAAAAAATAAAATAAAAGTAAATATTTAGTAATAACGTATGTAATATCGCCAACGTTAAATCATGTATAAAAAAAAATGACGCTTCATTTTTACACTTATGTTGCTTCTAAAAGGCCAATTAGCAAAGAAAATTTGAAAAAGAACGTCATTTCAGAGCTCGCGTCTCAAGAGGCTGGTGTGTGTGTGTGTGTGTGTGTGTGTGTGCGCGCAGGCTCTGCGAGAAGGATCCGTACCAGCTGTACCAGCGTCTGGAGCAGCAGGCCCGCGAGTACGTGCTGGAGGTGAAGGTGCGGCTGCTGAAGCACCTGTCTAGCGGCTCCACCCCTCCGCAGGCGCATCACTTCCTGTCGCTGCTGCTGGAGGAGTACCACGCCCTCTGCCAGGCGGCGCGCACCATCAGCCGCTTCCTGCTCACGCTGGTGGGTTCACGCCTCATTTCCTGGACCCGATGTTTTCCTCATCATCTTCGTCAGCGACACTTTTTCTCCCCGACGAAAACTAAACGAGAACTGCCGTGTTTTCTGGACTATAAGCCGCACCTGTATATAAGCCGCATCCGCTCTATATAAAAATAAATAATAATAAATAAAAATAAATAAAAAGACCGAAAAAGAAGAAAACCGAATCACCGAACGAAATTATGGCATTTATTAGTACCGTATTTTCTGGACTATAAGCCGCACCTGCTTTCAAGCCGCATCCACTCTATTAAAAAAAGGTTTGCAAGCCACAGATATGTATGTTTTTGGATTAGAGATTTACTACAGATTTTGAATTGTAAATGTACATGTCTGTAACTAAATAGATCCTTTTCTAACTTGTATTTTAACACGGCAGCAACTTTGCTGATTAAAACTTGTGAAAATCATATCTGTTAAAGAGGAAGTAGCGTATTCTTCTTTGCATTTTTTTTGTCTTAGTTTTGATTCTAATTCCGATTTAGAGCGGCCCTAGCCTTATAATGCATACCGTGACACCGGCGTCACGCTTTGTTCAATGATGTTTTTAATGGGTTTTCAAAATAATATTTTTCACTTTTTTTTTCCACTGTTTACTTTTAGATGTAATTTGATGCTGGAACACCAGGTGGCGCCAATTTACTGCTTAATTAGGCTTCCAGAGCAGTTTGTATTGTCCAAAGTCCAAATATTTGGGATCAATACCAATTTTTTCCAAATATCAAAAATCTTATCTACCGGGGGCGGGGCAATATTTTTACCCGAAATTTTTTTTTTTCTTCCATAGAAAGTTGTGTCTGGTGGTATTCTTGAATATGCCCGGAAACATGTCAATGTTTTGATTTTTGTTTTCATTCTATTAATCTTTATTGCATTATTTTAAAACATTTTTTTTTTCATATTTATAAAATTTTTTTTTTTTTTTCATTTTCTTTAGTTTGAAGCCAAATATTACGTTCGTTTGAAAAAAAAAAATGTTTTAAGCGCTCTTTCTGGTACCGTGCATTAAAGGGCTAGTATAAGACCTTTGTATAAGCCGCATGGTTCAAAACCTATGAAAAAACACGGTCAAAACTCCCGCTCAGGGACGAAAACTATAACTGCATTTGTTGACACTTTTGTCAACGGATAAAAACAAAACAAAAATGCCTTTGGTGACGGCGTCCAATCATATTCCGAACTAAACTAAACTAAAAATCTTTGTCAAAATGAGCACTGTGCGGGTTGGACGTGGTTCTGGCGCTGATGTTGGTTCACGCTTGTCTTCCAGGAGAGCGAGCATCTGCAGAAGTTCCAGGTGACGTGGGAGCTCCACAACAAGCACCTGTTCCAGAGCCTGGTCTTCTCCGAGCCCATTCTTCACCGCACCCTCCCCGCCCTAGTCGCCCAGCTCCAGTAAGCACCGCTCTCACACCCTTCCTCAAATCAGATGTGTTTATGTAGCACAGATTTATACACAACCCTGGTTGATCCAAAGTGCTGTACAAGGTAAGGAACAGCGATAAAAGGAATAACAAAACCTCATCAGCGCGATAAAACTCATGAAACAAGGGTACAAAACAGTTAAAATATAGATCAATTAAACAATTCAGCACCAAGTTCATATACAAGTACACGGCGTCAATCAAAAGCCTAAATTCGATTTAAAAACACCTAGTGACGCGGATGCTCTGTTGTCCCAAAGTTTTACAGCGGGAGCGGGGAACGGATAAATAACTGGTCATTTGACCTCATCGACCTCAACAAAGTGGAAAGGACGTATAATTGCATCACGTTTATAAGTAACAAATGGTTGCGCGGTGAATAAAGACGCTTCATCAGCAGATGGCGCTTCAGTTGTGTTGTGTTGGTTTTCGTCTAAATTGACTTATAATCTATAAATTATATATATAAAAAGGCTAAATCTATACTGTAACGTAGTCGACTAAAATTAGACCAAAGCAAAAAAAAAAAAAAAAATGAAGACGACTAAATGCGCACTAAAACAAAACGTGAGTTTTAGTCAAAAGACCAAAACGCTTTATATCCTTTTTTGCACCACTGTTTTTTTTTTTTATCTATTTTTTATCTACAATCTATTTGTTGTTGTTTTCCTCACTGTTGTCCTTTAAATTGTCCCTGTTTGTTTTTCTGTTTTGCTGCTGATGTACAAAAAAATTTCCCCTAGTGGGATGAATAAAGTCTTATCCTGTCCCAGGCGTGTCCAAAGTCCGGCCCGGGGGCCAAATGCGGCCCTTGATCAAAATTTTGACCGGCCCGTGACTTCATAAAATGAATTAAATGAATGGAATACGGCCCGCGGCCAGTATTCGCGATCGCGCCAATTCAGGCAAATTCAGAATCACCACAAAGTTACAGCAAATTCAGTTCCGCGCGTGAACACACCATGTGATCTCAAAGGAATACGGTTTGTTTCGCCACGCCCACCCGAGCTTGTAAAAAAATTCAATCAAAATCACATATATTTTTTTCAATGTTCCATTATGAAGGTTTATATTGCTTTATTTATGAACACGTTTTAAAAAGCAGTTAAAATGCTAAATCACTTTATTTGCATTGTAGAATTATATCTGTTTTTTCTTTTTCTTTTTTCATGCATTTTTAAATAAAAATAAGCACTATTTAATGTTAAATACTAAACTATACACAAAAATGTGTATACCCTAAAATGTGTGTTTTTTTTTTTTTGTTTTTTTACCCCGAGCCCGGTCCGGCCCCTTTGTCAAATGTTAGAACCCAATGTGGCCCGCGAATCAAAAAGTTTGGGCACCCCTGTCCTATCCTATCCTAAAACTACAGTAAAACTGTGTGCAGGCAAGGCTCGGCGTCCCAGGAGACGTTCCTCAAGCTCCTGGAGAGATACCAGCAGCTGGACCAGGACATGAGGGGCGTGGCCCGCCTGTGGGCCGCCTGCGAGAAGCGAATCGACCACTACGTAGACGAGCAGGTAGGCGTGGCCGTCCCCGCCCCTCTCCATGGCCCCGCCCTCCTCACCTCCCCCGTTCCCCCGCCTGCGCAGTTTCTCTTCAAGGTGGAAGGTCAGAACTGGAAGAACCAGCGAGCGGCGCCATTGAGTCCGAACGTGAGTCTGATTGGCCGATTGGGAAACGTGTTTGTGCGGCGTTTCTGGCACAAACGCGAGCGATCTTCTGCTTTCAGACGCCCCCGAGAAGCAAGCAGCGCTCGCTCAAGGACGACGCCGACGGCTTCAAGCAGAAACACTTTTTTGAAAGCCAGGTGAAACGAAATGTCGCACACTCGAAAATGACACTTTTCAACACTTTAATAATGACACTTTTTGAGAATAACGTATTCACAAACGCATTTCGATATCAATAATTAGTGGTAGAAATTCTGGTAGAAATGTGCACTATTTGCCGAATTCCAGAATGGCAAACAAATGCTGGAAAACTGACCAATTATGGAAATATTAATATGAACATACACTGCATTTCTCCTGCTGTTGTTTCCATTTAAATATTATTCTTGTTTAATAGAACATAGTGTTAAAAGTTAATCACTGTAGTGGCTCCTCCTACACCCAGGTGTAACATATCAGAAGAACCACAAGCTCAGGCAATACATACGAACAACATATTAGTTTGAATTGATAGTTGTTTTTGCATTAACATGTATTACATTTAAAATAAAAATTGGCACCCTAAACAAACTACTCCATGATTTTTTACTCAACAATTGTATGATATTATTTGATAACAAATGTGGATGTTGTGTTAAATGTAACCAAGGAATGAAAACTAATTGAGTTATTTGTGAGCGCATTTGAGCGCATTTCATTGCATTTTACCTCATTTACCGCAATTAACCACAGTAAAACCAACAATTTTCAACCAATCTCAAATGTGTGAAGTGTGTGTTCTGCACGGAAGGAAATTCAAACAAACAAACAAACAAAACGACAAACTCAACTAAAAACAATGTTATTTACGGGTGACAGCTGGTTAATTCGTAGTTCTACTGAACTACTGAAAAAAGGTTGTTGACCATATTTACAAACGTATGTATACGTCTCTCTTCGTTAAACGGCTAACGGAACTTTCACTGAAGAAAACTACTCTCAACTACTCGCAAATTTATCAGTTCGCTGAACGAATCATAATTTAACGATAGTTTCATCTAGTAAAGGGTCGGTCCAGCTTGTTGTAATTGTTGAATGCTGTCGTTTCAGTTTTTGCCGAATGGTAAGAAGTCTCTGGCTGGAGACGGTACGTTCACCGACACGGTGAAGCAGATGCTTTCGTCCAGACTCGGCGTTCCTGATTGCCCCAACTGCAACTACAGACGGAGGTGGGACATGGCAAACCGCTCTTTCCTTCATTGCGCATCTGCTAGTTAAAAAACGATATCTATACTTGCACTTATACGTATAATACTGTCATGAACGGACCGAGAATGGACAAGAAACGCCGTCTAAAATGTCTGTGTGCAAAGTGTGTGGCTTTAACGATTAAAATTGTCCCGTGGCGTGGCATCTAGCAATTATTTGTACTGCTAAACGCGTGAGAAAGAGTGTCGAGAGCACAGTGAATCATGGTGGTGGGAGTGTCATGCTGTGGGGATGAAGAAAGTTTCGGGTTAACCGTTTGTCTTCCATCACGATAACGACACTAAGCACCCTTTTTATTTTAAATTGTCCCTTTCATTTCTGTTTTTGGCTGCTGACCTCACTTCTGCTGGAGAAAAACAGTTGTACCCCAACTTACGAATGTCCTAGATGACGAAAATCCAGATTAACGAAATGCGTCGCCGCGAAAATGTCGTTTGCCGAAATATTTTTGCTTTGGGAAAGGAGCGCGTCTGTTTCTTACCGCTAGCGTGCATGGAGACGAGAGCTTAGACGTGTATAAAACAGTCGTTTAATCTTCTTTACACGTTAAATGAGAAATAAATCAACACATTTTTGCGTGTACAGTGAACCCTCGTTAATCGCGGTAGACCAGTTCCGAGCCCGACTGCGATAGCTGAATATCCGCCAAATAGGGACGCCATATTTCCGAACGTTTACAGACTGATTTTTACGTTAAATTGTATTTATGCGTATTGTTCTAATGTTCGTTCTTATTGTTCTAATGTTCGTCTCAGCAGTCGTC
Organism: Paedocypris micromegethes; assembly: GCA_028031935.1. Lineage (NCBI taxonomy): Eukaryota > Metazoa > Chordata > Actinopteri > Cypriniformes > Paedocypris > Paedocypris micromegethes. The sequence continues at coordinate 1,675,611 of CM051499.1, read as the reverse complement.
ATCGTTTTTCGGAGGCATTTTCGTTTTCGAAATTTCCGGAAAATCTGCGATATTTTGCTTTTAGTCGTAATGAAAAAAAAAAACGCGAAATTGTGACTCAGTGATAGTCAAATCGCACGATCGCTGTATAACATTTGCCTGTAATGACGTGATTTGGAAAGTGTTTTTAAAAACTGCTCAAGACGCTTTATCATTTCCACCATATTACACGGCCTATAATAAAGAATGCATTCGAAAAGCCTGCAGAGCAGAAACGACCTGCTTTATAATGCAAAACAGATTGTCAAGAGAGATGCAGCAAGAGGCGTAAAGTACTTGAGTACACTTTAGGAAGTTTTCTAAATTTTGTAAATATACAAAATGTATACATATGTATAATACAATTGATTATTAAAAAATTCTTTAGACATTGGAACCCTGAGCATAGTATTTGTACTTGTATCAGTACTTGTACTTCATTGATTGCGCGAATTTATTGGGACTGAGTGAATTAAAAAGTTGCTTAGATTTTTCGATACACAGTACAAGTACAAAGTAGCCAAAATACTAATAAATGAAAAAATATTTACAAATACATATGTATGATACAATTGATTATTAAAAAGAAGAACGCGTAACAAAACTGAGAAAAATATTTTAGACATTGGAACCCTGAGCATAGTATTTGTACTTGTATCAGTACTTGTACTTCATTGATTGCGTGAAAAGTTGCTTAGATTTCTCGATACACAGTAAGCACAAGTACAAAGTAGCCAAAATAAATAAAAAAAAATATTTCCAAATTCTACAGAAATTCCTCAAGTGTACTCAAGTACTTTACACCTTTAGCCACTTCTCTAAATTGGCCGATGGGTTTATCAAAGGGCTTGTGCGAAGGGCGTTTTCGTTTCTCTCTTTTCCAGATGCACGTGTGACGACTGCAGCCTGTCTCACATCCTCACCTGCGGCATCATGGACGCTCCGATGGCCGATGACCCGCACCTGAAGCTGTCTCTGCAGGCGGAGCCTCACCACCACTTCCTGTCCCACCTTCACCCCGCCAGCAAATCGCCCAGCAGCTCCGGCTCAGGCTCCGCCCCCGACTCGCCCACCCAGCAGCACTCGCGCCTCCTTTTACGTCACGCTGGCGCTGCCGCCTTGTGAGTTTTAGCGGAAAAACATCGCTTTTTTTTGAGCTCCTGCACAAATATGACATCAGCAAAACTCTCGTCGTCGAGCCGTTTTTAAAATGTATTTATTTCAGACTAGCGCTGGGCGGTATAGCGGTATTAACGTGAATAGCGGTATTGAGATGTGTCACGATATGGATTTTGCAATACCGTGGATACCGTGATAATTCATGAATTAGATTTTTATATAAGTATATAAACACCTTAATACAGTATTACACATTAGTTTCGTTACAAGTTGTAACTTACAACTACCAATGACGGCACAGACATTACTAATCGAACACAGGACGCAGTGTAACAGACTGAACTAATAGATCAAGAGCGGTTTTAGTTTTAAAGACGCGCGCGAGAAAACCTGCTTGTTTTATTTTGAACAAAGTCTGTTTTCGTTTGGAAATCATGGTTTCACCTAAAAAAAGAAAAAACTAAGCGTCGAAGACCAGAAACAAAGCTGCTGTAGGAAGCCGCTCTCTCTCTCGCTCTCTCTCGCTCTATCTCTCTCGCTCTCTCTCTCTCTATCTCTCTCGCTCTCTCTCGCTCTCTCTCTCTCGCTCTCTCTCTCTCTATCTCTCGCTCTCTCTCTCTCTCTCTCTATCTATCTATCTCTCTCGCTCTATCTCTCTCTCTGTCTCTCTATCTCTCTATCTCTCTCTCTGTCTCTCTCTCTATCTCTCTCGCTCACTCTCTCTCTCTCTCTCTCTCTCTCTCTCTCTCTCTCTCTCTCAAATTTTGCCAATTATTTTAATACAGTCTATTAAAAAGTAATGCCCCCCCCACAATATTGCGATAAAATACCGATAGTGTCTGTACAGTAAAAAAGACCGTGATATGAATTTCTGCTCATATCGACCAGCCCTATTTCAGACTCATGGTCTAGAGTGGGAATCACATACAAACATAAAAAAAAAAATTTAAAGACCGATCCAATTAGTAATAAAATAAACTAACGACTCTCATCGATATTATCAATTCAGACTGGGAATAAACCGACTCTTTCGGACATGACAAGACGTTTTTCCATCACATGACGTAGTGACGAGGAGTTTAAATGCGGTTTATTACTGCCTTTATTTGCTGTTTTGCTTTACAGTAGGTGTTGGGTAAAACACAGTTCGGACAGTCGAGTAGGATTTGCCAGATAAGCTCATCATAAATCACGTTATATCTTATACAGTGGTTAAATGTCTCAATTTGTGAAATTATTGGTGCAGTTTCGCAAAAAGGACTTTTCGTAAAATGGGCAGTAATTGCCTGATTTAAAAAAATGTTTTTATAATATGAAAAAACATCGTAATAACTGTAAAGAAAAACATGTCACATCTGCCATCTTTAACCTGGCAATAAATGTATAAACAGTAAACTTGTTTTCTTAATTTAATTTCTATGTAACTTAATTTTGTAAATAGTAAACTTTATTTCTCTGTCTAACATAACCTGCATTGCCTTTCTCCACCACCGGGTGTCGCAGTTTCACCACAAAGCGGCGCAGCTTGTCAGCTCGTCTTGCGTGACGCGTCAGTGGTTCCGGAAATAAGAGATCTCTGACCGCGTTACTTCTGTAAAAGTGTTTTTTTTTTGTTTACTGACGTGCTTGGAAGAGAAAAAAACAGTTTTACACATCTGGATTTGCGTAACACCCTTGTCGCAACAACATTTGGCTTATCGTATAGTGAAATAATTTCGTAAAGAGACAACATTTTTCGGTGCAACTTTTTGCCTATTGTATAGTGAAACCATTTTTTAAAAAGAGACAATATTTGTCACTGCATCATTTGGCATATCGTGTTGTGAGACTTTGTAATTTGTAGACGATATTTGTCGCTTCATTTCTCGCGATCATTTGGCCTATTTAGTGAAATAATTTAGCAAAAAGAGACAATAATGGTCGCTGCAACATTTGGCCTATGGTATAGTGAAATCAATTCGTAAAAAGAGACAATCTTTGCCTCTGCAACATTTTGCCAATCATATAGTGAAATTATTTCGTAAAAAGAGACTATATTTGCCTCTGCAACATTTGGCCTATTGTACAGTGAAATTATTTCGTAAACAGAGATGATATTTGGCCTATCGTATAGTGATTTGCCGTATTTTCTGGACTATAAGCCGCATCCGCTCTATGAACGATTTTGAATTGTAAATGTACATGTGTGTAACTAAACAGATCCTTTCCTAACCTGCATTTTAACACGGCAGCAACTTTGCTGATTAAAACGGGACAGAAAAAAAGAGAAAATAAACGATATCTACCGTATTTATCTACATTATCAAAAAATCTGCAGAATAGCCGCACCTCTGTATAAGCCGCATGCTTCAAAACCTGTGAAAGATGTAGCGGCTTATAGTCCAGAAAATACGGTAATTTTGTGAAAAGAGACGATATTTGTCACTATTTGAAATTATATACGAGATGTGTGATTTTCCCTTGTTCTCCCTGTTTGTTCCTGACTTTTTTTTGTTTTTATCTTTTCTTTCTCTCTGTCTTTATATAAACGCCCATCTCTCTCTATCTCTGTCTCCATTGCCTATCATTATATTCATTCCGTTTTCCACGTTCCTTTTTTTGCCAGCGATGATGAAGTGCCTCCGCTGTCGGCCATCTTTCCCCTCAGTGGCTACGAGGATTCTCCAATGGCGGGAGGAGAGCGCAGCCCCGCCCTCCAGGATAAAGTAGGTGGCGCTGTTGAGCTCCTCGGGCGCCGGAGCAGCAGCAGCAGCAGTTTGTCCGAGGCCGAGGATGAGGACGGGGAATATGGCGTCCGGTCGTCACACGGGGAAGGGAGATTGGAGTGTCTGCCGCCGTCCTACTCGCACTCACAGGTAGAGGAAGAACAGCAACCGGGGCTTTGAAGAAGGTCAAAGTCTCGATTAATCGGATATTTAAACCCGATTACGATTGATTTATTTTGTGCAGTAAATAAGATGACAGTCGTGTCGTGTATGAGGTTTTTGAATAGTCTTACATGTAGGGCGGGGCCATTTGGCCTAACGTCAAAGTCTCGATTAATCGTATATTTAATCCCGATTACAGTAGATTTTTTTTTTATTGTTTTTGCCCTCAAAGTTCACTGACACGTTTTGTGCAGTAAATAGGATGACAATCGTCTCGTGTAAGAGGTTTTTGAATATTATTACATGTAGGGCGGGGCAACTTGGCCTTGATTAATTGGAAGTCTCGATTAATCGGATATTTAAACCCGATGACGATTGGTTTATTTTGATTGTTTTTGCCCTCATAGTTAAGTGACACGTTTTGTGCAGTAAATAAGATGACAATTGTGTCGTGTATGAGGTTTTTGAATGTAGGGCGGGGCAATTTGGCCTAACGTCAAAGTCAAACGATTTTGAATTGTAAATGTACATGTATGTCACTAAACAGATCCTTTCCTCACCTGTATTTTAACACGGCAGCTGAATTTGCTGATTAAAACGTATAAAAATGATATCTGCTAAAGAGGAAGTAGCGTATTCTTCTTTGCTTTTAATTTGTCTTAGTTTTGATTTTAATTCCAGTTTAGAGCGAGAAAAAAATCTGCAGAATAGCCGCGCCTTTGTATAAGGCGCCTGGTTCAAAACCTATGAAAAAAGTAGCGGCTTATAGTCCAGAAAATACGGTAGTAAAAAAAAACAAAGTGAATCGTTTGCCAGCACTACATTTTTCTTAATAAAACGACAGGTGAGACGATCAATACAGAACGAGAAGCCGGCCGAATCGACAAGAGTTTGTTTGTGTGATCAGGTGGAGGCGGAGCATCATCCGTGCGAGTGCCACGCCTGCAGCCCGGGGGCGGGGGAGGAGAGCGCCACCAGCAGGCTGCACGCATGCACTCGCCAGTTCTTCTCGGAGAAGACCTCGCCCCACCCGGCCCTCCACCTGTACCCGCACATCCACGGCCACCTGTCCTTACACAACCACTCTCACGTGCCCCGCCCCCTGCTGCCCGCCTACTACTCCGCCCCTCTGCTCACGCACGGCAAGGTCAGACCAGTGCGTGTTGATAGTGTGTGTGTGTGCCACTAGGGGGCAGTTTTGTACTACAATTATTTAATGTTTCAATTATAGTGGTACCTCAACTTACGAACTATTAACGAAGATTTCATTTTGCGAATGGCGTCGTCTTTTTCGAAACTATTTCCCTACGATAGGCCAAACATAAAGGCGACAAGAATGTTACGTTTTTAAATGTCAAGGGTTTTTTTATTCTTCAAGCAAGTCTGAAAACAAAAAGAACCACTCTTAGTAACAGACATCTTACATCCGGAACCGCTGAGATGTCGCTTTTGTGGACGAAAATGCGTTGCTTTGTTGTGAAACTGCCCAGTGGTGGAGAAAGAAAATTTAGGTTGAGCTGTTAGACGGGGAAGTAAAGTCTTTGAGTGGAACCAACCGTTGTGTTATTTTGATCCGGCCACATCACAATTATCACGAGATTACCGCGAGATTCAAGATGGTCGATGTAACATGTTTTTTATGACCCGTTTATATATTTATGATATTTTATCATAAGGAAATTTTATCATTTTTATCGGGATTCACATGGAAAAGGCGGTCCATTTTTAGAAATTTCCATTGTACGAAACTACTGTCGGCACAAATTGATTTCGTAAAGAGAGGTACCACTCTACTATGTTCAAGCATCTTCATGTATGCAACATATTCACGTTAATACGGTGTCTTTCACGCAGTAGACTTTTCATTTTAGACTTTCACTTTGTTCCAGAAAAATTGCAGGGGTGCTTATATTTACGTTAATATGGTATCTTTCAAACAGTAGACTTTTAATTTTAGACTTTTATTTTGTGCCCAAATAATTGCAGGGGTTGTTATATTCACGTTAATACGGTATCTTTCAAACAGTAGACTTTTAATTTTAGGCTTTTATTTAGTTTTTGCCAGAAAAACCATGGGGGTGCTTTTATTCATGTTAATACAGTATTTCAACCAGTAGAATTTTAATTTTAGACGTGGGAGTGCTTATATTCACATTAATACGGTTTTCTTCAAGTGGTAGACTTTTAATTTTAGACTTTTGTTTTGTGTCCGATAAATCGTAGGGGGTGCTTATTTTCACTTGAATACGGTATCTTTCAACCAGTAGACTTAATTTTAGACTTTTATTTTGTGCCATAAAAATCATGGGGGTGCTTGTTTTCACATTAATACGGTATCTTTCAAGCAGTTGATTTTTAATTTTAGACTTTTATATTGTGCCCGAAAAATCACAGGGGCTGCTTATATTCACGTTATTACGGATTCTTTCAAGCAGTAGACTTTTAATTTTAGACTTTTATTTAGTTTGTGCCAGAAAAGTCATGGAGGTGCTTTTATTCACGTTAATACGGTATCGTTCAAGTAATACTTTTAATTTTAGACTTTTATTTTGTGCCAAAAAATTGCCGGGGTGCTTATATTCACGTTAATACGGTATCTTTCAACCAGTAGACTTTTCCATTCAGACTTTTAATTTGTACCAGAAAAATCACGGGGGTGCTTATATTCACGTCAATACGGTATCTTTCAAGTAATACTTTTAATTTTAGACTTTTATTTTGTGTCCAGATAAATCGTAGGGGGTGCTTATTTTCACTTGAATACAGTATCTTTCAAGCAGTAGACTTTTAATTCTAGACTTTTATTTAGTGCCAGAAGGGGGTGCTCATATTCACGTTAATACGGTATCTTTCAAGCAGTGGGTCTTTAAATTTTAGACTTTTATTTTGTGCCCAAACAATTGCAGGGGTGCTTATATTCACTTTAATACGGTATCTTTCAAGCGGTAGACTTTTAGTTTTAGACTTTTATGTTGTGCCAGAAAAATCATGGGGTTGCTTATATTCATGCTAATACGGTATCTTTCAAGTGGTAAACTTTTAATTTTAGACTTTTATTTTGTGTCCGATAAATCGTAGGGGGTGCTTATATTCACTTGAATACAGTATCTTTCAAGCAGTAGACTTTTAGTTTTAGACTTTTATGTTGTGCCAGAAAAATCGCGGGGGTGCTTATATTCACGTTGATACAGTATCTTTCAAGCGGTAGACTTTTAGTTTTAGATGTGAGGGTGCCTATATTCACATTAATACGGTATCTTTCAAGCAGTAGACTTTTAATTTTTGACTTTTGTTCCGGAAAAATCACGGGGGTGCCTATGATCACATTAATACGGTATCTTTCAAGCCGTAGACTGGCTGTTGTGCAGGTTTTGGTGTTTTCGAGGTTCCTCACAGTTTTTGCCGTGTGTTGCAGACGGTCCAGGCTCCTCCCCCCTCCAGTCCCGGCGGCGTGAAGCAGGGCGAGGGCGTCTTTCAGAGCTGCTTCAGCACAGCCGTGGACTGGAACAGCACGTTACCGTGTCCGTCGCTGAAGATGGAGAACCTGTGGGACACGCAGGTCATGACAAGCTGGAGTCCCTCAGTGCTGCTGCAGGAGCCGCCGCCCGGTCCGTAAACCTTCACTTACTACTCAGTCTCACGCATTTCAAAATTCCTCCAATCACAGTGATTATTGTGTTTATGCAAATATAAGCACCCCATTTTACCGTTTTTAGAAGCTCAAAAACGTCAGGGGTGCTTATATGCGCGTATTTCAAATACAGTGAGCTTGTGGAATCCATTCAGCTTTTCTGAAAAATGCTTTGTTAGTTATGGCATGGACTTTTATTTTTGCATATTTATTTTTTACACTTTATTTTTTTGCATTTTTTACTTTATTTTTTTGGACCAATTTTTGCATATTTGCATTATACCACTATTTGCATAATGACATTATACAATAATTCAGCCGATATTTAGCTCACGCATTAGGTTTAGATTACGTAGAAACGTCAGAGCATCAAGAAAGTAAGGAGGTGCTTATGTTCCAATAGAAATGGAATTTTTATTTTGTTCGTGAAATATTTGCGAGGTCCCTATGGAATCAGATTAGTGCCAAAATGATCAAACGTAAATGCTTCACATTTGCGATTTTTTTTTTTTTTTTTTTTTTTTTTTTTTTTTCTCTTGCCAGTCACATTCTCACCAGCCAATCAGAGTAAGCCTCAATGTGAAGTCCACACACGAAAAAAAATAAAGAAACGGACGAAAAAATCTGAAGCGAAAAAAAAAAGTTTTAATTGAAAACAAGAATATTGCATGTGAAAACAAAAAAAACGTATAAAGGAAGCATTTTCATTCGTTTTTCTGAAGTTTGATAATTTTGGCACTAATCTGATTCCATATATTTGCGTAAATGTGGTAATTATTTAGTGTGGAAATTTCCCCTGCTGCCCGAAACTATTTCAAATGTTCTTTGCTTTTTGTTGTCCCAGAATTCACACTTTAGTATTTTAGTGTCAGAAACAGGCTTCCAAGGTTGAGTGCGATTAATTCAAGGATATAAAGTCAACTGAATAAATGGAATAAAAACTCAATTTGTACTGTACTTAAGTGAGGTGTAACTTGATCAAAAAACGTTTTTATGGCCAGTCGCATTTGTATTCCAGTGAATTCTAATGATCACGTTTCAATCAGTGTTAATTTTGATTTAAATGTATTAATTGAAATTATTTTAAATGAATAATTAACTTAATTTTAATTTAGTTTTAGCCATAGTCTTTTGAATCTTAATCATCTAAATTTTCTTTAGTTTTAGTCTAGTTTGAGTCGACTCAATACCACAGCATTTTAGTCGACTAAATTACAGTAAAGATTTAGTCTTTGAATGAAATATATAAAGATGAAAATAAATGAAAATATTGATGCTATATATTCTAAATGTCTAAGAAATCTGAATACGTAGTTAACTATGAACATATAAAATATATACAAAGATCTTATTTGGAAAAACATTTCCTTTTCTTGAGCTTATTTTTATGGACTTCAATACATTAATTTCAATCCAAATAAATGTATTCTCATTAAACAAAAAACCCAACAAAGTGGAAATTAAACAGTAAAATAACATTAATTATACTAGCATCACGTTTATAAGTAACAAATGTGTGCGCGGTGAGAACAGAAGTGTGATCATCAGATGGCGCTTCAGGTGTGTTGTGTTTCTGCTGGTGATTGTTGCTTCACACGCGCGGCTACAGATAGTTTTTCTAATGTGGCGTTGAATGTGAAACGAATCCAGTTATCCGAGCGTTGTTTCCTGCTGGAGAAGACGTTACAGCTCACCATTTTTCTTTCCTGCAGCTGAAAGGCTCCGTGTCCCGATTAACCAAAGATTAGCTCTTTACGTTTGCAAAAAATTCGCCTTTCTCCACTAGCTCGGAATATGATTGGGCGTGGTCACGAAAGGCGTTTTTGTTTCGTTTTTATTCGTTGAC
>CM051499.1:1628287-1660013 GCA_028031935.1 Paedocypris micromegethes | reverse complement strand
AGGTAGGAAGAAAGGAAGGAAAAAGAAAAGGAAGGTTGGAAGAAAAGAGAAAAGGAAGGAAGGAAGAAAAGAAGGTGGGAAGGAAGGAAAAAGAAAAAGAAGGAAGGTAGGAAGGAAAGAAAGAAGGAAGGATGGAAAAAGAAAAGGATGGAAGGACGGTTTAAAGGAAAAAGGAAAGGAAAGAAGGAAGGAAGGAAAAATAAAAGGTAGGTGTGAAGAATGCAAGGTTGGAAAGAAAAAGAAAACAAAGGAAGGTAGGGAGGAAAGAAGAAAGACAAGTAAGGACGGTTAGAAGGAAAGAAGGAAGAAAGGAAAAAGAAAAGGAAGAAAACGGGAAAGGAAGGAAGGTTGGAAGGAAAATGGAAAGGAAGGAAGGTCTGCAGAAAGGGTTAAATGTGAAATGTATTAGCGCCTCACCTAACAAAAAGAACGGCTTGTGGATTAATTTCGTAAGTCGAGGTACCACTTGAGGTTACGTATCAGGTACGTATCAGCCAAAAACCTTTTACATTTTGGCTTGGAACAGACAAGCGCATTCACGCGCAAAATGTGCCTCACCTTACGAACTTTTCACTTTATGAAGCTGCATTTCGGAAGTTGAGGCGCAATTTCGCAACACGAGACGGTTTTTTACTTGGCTGTGCGACGTGAGGCATGACCTGAACTGTGATTGGCCGCAGCTGGAGGAGAGAGCGCGTCAGGAGGCGGAGGCGAGGGAGCAGGAGGAGCAGCAGCTGCTGAAGGAGGAGGAGGAGGAGGCGGAGCTAAAGCGGGAGCTGCTGCGGCTGCAGGAGATGCGCCACTTACGCCTGTCCAAGAAGAAGAAGAGAGACGGCAAAGCCAAGCCGGAGAACTCCGCCCCCGCCCCCGCTGCCCCGCCCACCACCAACAGCCCCCGCCCCCTACGCCACGCGGCCCAGAGCGTCCTGGAGAAGAACCTCCACAACGGCGAGACGCAGCTGCTGCACAGCCTCATCCACCTGGTGCCCAAAGACACGCCCCCGCCTGCCCCGCCCAAAGCCAAGCCCAGAGCCTTCAAGCTCAGCGAGGCCTCGTGCCTGGACCAGCCTCAGGGTCCCAGCCAGGAATCCCCTCAGAGCAGGAGCAAGGCCAAGAAGAGCAAGAAGAAGAAGGGCGACAAGGCCAGCAGCTCCATCGGTGAGCCTGGGGGCGGAGCTAGGCCTGCCGGGTAAGGGTGGGCGTGTCTGACGCCTGCGCTCTTGTCCCGCAGACGACGTCTTCCTGCCCAAAGACATCGACCTGGACAGCGTGGAGATGGACGAGACCGAGCGAGAAGTGGAGTACTTCAAGAGGTAACCTAGACCAGTAGTGATGCACCGAAACGAAAATTCTCGGCCGAAACCGAAAACCGAAAAAGAGGACAACCTGGCCGAAACCTTTTTACAAATTAAGTTTATGTAATTTGTAAAAAGAATATTTAAGTTATGTAGCGCGGCAGTTACAGTTAAGGTGGACCGCTGCATTTTAATTCAAATCGGATCCATTATTCTACTTGCGTCATCACCTTTCGGCCGTATTGTTTCGGTGATAAGAGCGTTTCAGCCGAAAACCGAAAATGCACTTTTTGGCCATTTTCGGACAAAGATTTTCGGTGGCCGAATATTCGGTGCACCCCTAGTGAGAAACCGTCCTCTTTTCCCAATGACATGTCCTCTTTTTACGTCATGTCCGGGGCGTCCGGACGGGTTTATAAATTCACGAAAATGTCAGAGTTTCACGCTTCTTTAAAGGACCATGACACGTTCGCCAACCGTGCTTCTAATTGTTTGAGAATTGAATCGCGCGTCTCGTTTTTTTTATATTGTTTTTTAAAGCAGCATCTCGTGCAAATCATCTCACGCGCATTTTATGAAGACGTCACCTTTTCTACTTTTGATTGGGTGATACACGAAGTCATCGTTAGTGTAATTGGTCATTGTAACTGTCTGTGAGGAGGGCGGGGCTTAGAGAGAGAGAGAGAGAGAGAGAGAGAGAGAGAGAGAGAGAGAGAGAGTAGAAATTGCTAATGTTTCTCCAGGTTAGCGTCTTAATGTTTCAGAGCTTGTTTTGTTAGGTCAGACACATAAATATTACCTGAAACGTTATAGTTAATATATTAATAAACAACGCAATGCTCATGTAACGAAAATGAGCTAATACATTTAAAAATCTATATTATTAAATTATCTGTCGTATAAAAACGTCCCACTACTATTGCTCACTAATAGAGAGATATTATGGTTGTTGTTATAGATATATTGTTGAAGCTGGATTTTATAACAGAAGAGCTGATTTGTACAACACTATTTCATATTAATAATGAATTAATCAAATTATTATTCATTATATATTATATCTAATTTATTTGAAAAGAGTGTAGACTCTCTAAACACGTTACTACAGTCGGACACGTGTGTTTTGCGAGCAGCTGTGATGTCTGCGTACTGTCTCTTTAAGAGCGGCGACACTGAGGAAGAGAAACGTAAAGACGTGCACAGCGCCGTTCCTGTTTATTTTCATTTTTTTTTGTCAAAGTCGCTTGTAAACGCATCGGAAAGCGTGACGACATTTACAAACTAAGGCAGAAACAAATATACGCCGCTCTTTCTCTCTCTCTCTCACTCTCTCACTCTATCACACTGTCTCTCTCTCTCTCTCTCTCTGACTCTGACTCTCTATCACACTGTCTCTCACTCTCTCTCTCTGTCTCTCTCTCTCTCTCTCTCTCTCTCTCTCTCTCTCTCTCTGTGTGTGTGTTTCTCTCTCTCTCTTTCTGTCTCTTTCTCTCTGTGTCTCTAATAAGGCAGAAACAAATATACGCCGCTCTCTCTCTCTCACTCTCTCACTCTATCACACGGTCTCTCACTCTCTCTCTCTCTATCACACTGTTTCTCTCGCTCTCTCTCTCTCTCTCTCTCTGTCTCTCTCGCTCTCTCTCTCTCTCTCTCTGTCTCTGTCTCTCACTCTCTCACACTGTCTCTCTGTTTCTCTCTCTGTCTCTCTGTTTCTCTCTCTCTGTCTCTTTCTCTCTCTCTCTCTCTCTCTCTCTCTCTCTCTCTTTTTCTTCCACTGTTTCTCTCTCTCTCACTCTTTCTTCCACTGTTTCTCTCTCTCACTGTCTGTCTGTCTCTCTGTTTCTCTCTCTCTGTGTCTCTTTCTCTCACTGTCTCTCACTGTCTCTCTCTCTCTCTCTCACTGTCGTTCTCTTTTTATCTTTCACTGTCTGTTTTTCTGTCTCTGTCTCTCTCTCTCTGTCAGTCTCTCTTATTAGTGTCTTCTCTCTTAGTAGTAATTCTCTCTCTCTCCCTCTCTCTCTCTCTCTCTCTCTCTCTATTGTGATATAATATAATTAGAAATACTAATTAATAGTAATAATTTTAATAAAGCGTCCAAGCGCAAAAGTCTGAACAGGGGAAATTAAAATGAAAAAAAAAAAACGCAAAAAGTGTTTTACTACATCTACGGAAATCGTTTTTTTGTTTTTTTGAAAGTTTTTTTATTTTTATTTTTTTTGCCGCTAATCTGGTTCCACGCTGAATAATTCTTCGTGTTTTCCCTCAGGTTCTGTCTGGACTCGGCGCGGCAGACCAGACAAAGACTCTCCATCAACTGGTCCAACTTCAACCTCAAGAAGGTGACGTTCGCCGCCCACTGACCCGTCGTCCAATCAGAAGAGAGCAGGCGGGTCCTCAGAAGGCCAAAGACCAGCAGCCACACAAGCTCTTTCGCTTTTCTCTCCCTGTCCCCCGTATTTAAAGCGCGAGATGAGCCTCACACCCACTGTGCCCAAGCCCCTCCCCCCACCGTTTGTTTATTCAAATCATTTGAAGAATGGAATCGAATAGAATCCGCACTATAAATCTGTCATAGTGTATATTGTATTAACACTGAAGCCAGGCTGGCGACTTTTTAACATATTGTTAAGTCATATTAAAATCTTGTCTTTCTTTTTGAAAGATGGAAATACAGCGGTGTGGCGGTGTCGTCGTTCGCTGAGACGTTCTACCGTTTAAAAACGTTTGAATGGAAATGGAATGGAATTATTGAGATACATTTACGTACATTTTACATTTATGATACAAATTTACAGTTACATTTTAAAACGTTTAAGTGAAATTTGAAATTTTTTTTACATTTTTCATACACATTTACAATTACATTTTAAAAAGTTTAGGTGAAATTTGACAACATTTTTGGTACAAATTTACCGTTACATTTTAAAACGTTTGGATGAAATTCGAAAATATTTTTACTTTTGTGATGCAAATCTAGTTACATTTTAAAACGTTTAAGTGAAATTTGAAAACATTTATGATACAAATTTAGAGTTACATTTTCAAACATTTAAGTGATGTATGAAAACATTTTTTCATTTATGATACAAATTTACAGTTACATTTTAAAACGTTTAAGTGAAATTTGAAAACATTTTTATCTACAGTTACATTTTAAAATAATTAAGTGAAATTTGAAAAAAATATTTACATTTATGATTCAAATCTACAGTTGCATTTTAAAATGTTTAAGTGGAATTTGAAAAATATTTTACATTTATGTTGCAAGTTTACAGTTACATTTCAAAACGTTTAACTGAAATGTGACCAAATGGAAAGAAAATTAAATCTGATTCTTATTATATATTTTTTATCATATTGAAATATGATTCATTCTGTGCATTAAGGAGAATGCTGGGAGTCTGCATTTCTTCGAGTTTAAATTTCGTAAAGTGAGACAATATTTTCACGACAACGCCCTTCGTAAAGTGAAACACACACACACACACACACACTTAAATCTGAGCAAACCTCTTGACTTGTCTTTTTCTCTTATTAACTTCCTGTTTCTTCTGTGGTGGAAAGCCGACTTCCTGGTTTTTTTTTTAAAGAAGCACCAGAAACTACAATCAGACACTGATACAGAAACATTGTAAAGACATACAGTGATACCCGATTTACGAAATTAATCCGAACCGAGTCATTTCTTTCTTTCAAAACGTTCGTTAGCTGAGCCGCGTTTTACCTGAAAGTCTATTACCTGAAAGGTATTTGCATGATGTCATTTCAAGATGGCGGCTCTTTGGCGAGGAAAAAAAAACATTGCCATTCTGGGAGACGACTAGTTGACTTATTTTGGAAGCAAAATCTCGTTAGTTTTAGATTAGAACTAGTTTTTGTTGTTTATTTGACACGCCTGGTTTTTACGCTCCTCTCCTTTAGCGAAAATATTTCTGAACTCCGGACGACATTTTCACAGCGACGCATTTCGTTTCTCTGGAATTTCGTTATCTAGACTGTCTCGTTATCTCATCTAGGACATTCGTGAGTCGGGGTAGCGCTGTATAAGAGAAAAGGCTGTCAGTTCATCTTCAGACGTTTAATGTCACTCAAGAACCAGAGAAGAAGCTTCTGCTGCGAGAAGAACTGCTGCTGCTTCTTCAAGGTGGAACGTTTCCCTCCTGATCGTCGCGGCGTGAAAGGTACGTCATCATGAGCGGGTTTATGTTTTCACACGACGCTGTTGGAAGGTTTTTGCTTTCGTGGTGAGTAGCGGGAGATTTTACTTCAAACAAGTAACCTCTAAAAATGTCAGATCACTTTTTTTCGTCTTTTGTAAAAACAGTGTTGTGTGTTTATCTAATCCGTATGAATCTAAAGCTTCGGCTTTTAGAACAGAGCAAGTTATTTGCAGTTGTAAAGTAACTGTGTCTGTGTTGCTGCTGAGAGGGGAAAAGTAGGTCAGTGTCACTGAAACACTTCTGGAACTGTTTAAGTGACCACACCTGAACTCAATGACTGTGAGCTGCTGATCTTAATGAGCCGCACCTGGAGACAGCGCACGACTCTCTATTGGTTCGATTCATTGTACTTTGGCGAACCGAAAGTTAAAAAAATTAATGGCGTTAAAAATAATTGACGCGATTAAGCACTTAAAATAATTCACGTGCGTTAACGCGTTAACTTTGACAGCATTTTTTAATCACTAAACATTTACTTGTTTTCATCGATTTTTCGTGTCAAATCTGATCTAAACATCGCGCTCATAGCTTTCCAAAAATAATAAAATTGAATACTTCCTTTGCAAAGACTTGCGTCTGGCACTGCAGCCCACAGAACTTCCGTCCTGTTCTCCGTCATTCTCCGCTATAACTGTGAAATGTGCTTCGACGAACGTTCACCACTAGAGGGCGTTCCCCACCACAACTACACGCTCGATCCGGGGTTAACACAGCAGGTGGGAAACTTCCGTGACGTCCATACACACACGAGGACATCAGGACTCAGGAGGTTAAACACCACTTTTTGAGTCTGAAAAAGCTGCAGACGTTCTGAACTGTGTGTGTGTGCGTGTGGTCTGTCTCTGCTCGTGGTCTTCAGACAGCTGAGAATGTTCCGTGGAAGGGGCTTTCCAGCTCAAGTGTGTGTGTCATGTGATCAGGTTTTTGTTTGAGAAGCCGAACATGAGCGTCTGACTTCACGCTCTGCGGGGAACTTCCTCTCGTACTTAAAACCACAACGTCAAAAGACCCTGGAAAACACACGTCATTCAGAAAACGGCAAATCCACGTCATGAAGCCCATGAAAGCAAAACCTTATCTAGAGAAACGAAAAATACACCAAAGACTCGGTGAGCAGGACAACTTTATGTCTGGTGAAAAATAAAAGAGAAGAACCACCTGGAGAAAAGTGTGAGGTATATGATACCTAATAATGAATCACGCGGAGAACACAACACACATCTACACAGTATTAACCATTTACACCTAAACACACACACACACACAACCGGATGTAAATAAATGAAACGGTTAAACGTTTCTGAGATTACGCCATTAACCAATGGTGTAAAGTACTTGAGTAAATAGTCTTTGGTATTTTGGCTACTTGAGTAAAAAAAATATATATATAAACAACTCTTCCTCTCTACTTGACTACATTAGTGATTGAGTATCTGTATCTTTACTCCACTACATTTGAATGGACACTTACCGTTACTCGCTACATTGTGATTGTCGGCGTCTTTTTCTACCGCGGTAATGTCTCGATATCGCCATCTGCAGGATGCTGAAGGTACTGGATCCTGTTTATCAGCTCAAATAGTGGTTGCTCTTTTAAAATTTGAGTGTGACCGAAACTTTTTCCTCTTTTTTTATATATTTTGTCCTGCCGTTTTGAGGAAAGTGAGGTGTTCAATTTCAATTTAGTTTCAATGAAATTCTTGCTTTCCACCTTTATTTGTGTTTTTTTTTTTTTTAGCCTACTGTACGTACTTTGTAAAATTTGATCGTTTACGTCTTTTACTCAAGTCTTCTTGGAATCGGTGACTTGTAACTAGCAATTGAGTGATTTCGACAGTAAGGTGTCTGTACTTTTACTCAAGTATTGCTTCCGAGTACTCCTTACACCTCTGTTAGGGTTAGGGTTAGGAAAGTTCTTCCTCTCTGGGACTCAGAGTTTGGCGCACTCGTCCAGGTGGAGCAGGTATTCCGCCATGTGCTGGTCGTGGTAGGTGGCGAGACACAAGGGACACTGTAAGTCCCGGGATCCGCCCAGGTTCCTGCGGGTCTGGAGGTCAGAGGCACTGGTCCTCAGCGGCTCCAGGGTGTCCGTCAGTCTGTCAGGAGGCTTCTTGAGTCCCGCGCGGGTTCTCCGAGAAGGCGTCGGCTCCTGAAACACAAGTGTGTGAGCGGGCGACGCTCTCTCTCTCGGATGCTCGGCGGCTCTCCTGCCTGTGGACGGATCTCCAGCCTCAGGCGAGCCACTTCCTCCTGAAGGTCCTGGATTCTTCCTTGAGCTCGCTCTCGGTCGGACCGCTCGGACCTGAAGTCCTCGACGTAGGCCAGAATCTGAGAAGAGAGCAAGACACTCAGGAACTTGCTGAAGGACGGCGTGAAGATGGGATGAAGACCTGCTGCTCCAGCATCTGGATGTGCTCCTGGTGGTTCCTCCTCTCCCCGCCCAGTCTCTCGCACTCCTCCGTCTTGTCCCTCAGGAGGCCGCTGAGCCGCGAGATCTCCAGCTGGAGCGAGGCCAAGCCGCCGTCCTCCTTCAGCTTCTGACCGAGTCCTCGCACGTACCGCTCTCGACTGGAGTCGTACATCTGCCACCTACTGTTCAGACTCTCCACCTGACGCCAACACACACACGCACCTCATGAAAACCACGTTCACTTCCCGTCTGGGCTGACGGTCCTCACGTATATCACCCTCTTCCTCAGCTGGTGGTTCTCCTCGCGCAAGCTGCTCAGGCAAACGCCGAGATGAGAAGCCGCCGAGGACTCGCTTTCCTGCTGAAGTATTGAGGGAGATTGGCAAAATGGCGAAACATATCGAAACTGGTGCTTTTGTGGTCGAGTATCATCATGTACGAATGGTAGTGTAGAAAGATTAAACCGTCCACTGAAGAGAACGCACACAAACCCAGAGCAGTGGGCAGCCTAAGCCGTGGCGCTTCAACCTTTATCGAACTGATATCGCGGTTTTTACTCTCGCATTTTCCAAAGCGTTTTTTTACCTCACCTCTGACGTTTGAGTGACACGCCTATTAGCCAATGAAAATTGTCGAATCTCCCGATACTGGCTTGCTGACCAATCAGAAATGACAACAAAGCGAGGTTTTATGCGGAGGCGAACGCAGCTCATTATATAGAACAGCAATGAGCGAAGGCTTTTTGGTGGCGGTCGTGGAAGCGGCAGAGATCTTGGTCAGTAAGAACGCTGGAACTTCAGCTATTTGGAGCTTTTTTTGGTTTCACGAACCACGACGTGGAGCAAAAGACTGACGAGTGGAAAATGTGTTGACGTGCCGTGGCCAGGAAACACAACTCGTTTATCCCAGCGTCTTAAAAATCACACTAATAGTAGGAGTAATAATAATAACTTCATACTTGTGTTTTTGTTTGGTGATTGTTCAATTTTTACAATGTTTTAAGGAGTGTATTTTCCATTTTGCCTTTTTCTTACATGCCATTGGAGCAATTTTTTTTGGTGCCAGTGAAATGTGCAATGCAAGTTCTACGTTTACTAAATTCCAGGAAATTGCACTTGATTTATTTTGTTTAGTAAGAGTTCACAGTATTCACAGTAAGAGTAAAGTATTTTAAAATATGTTTTATTAAGGATTGTTCACCTTTTCATTTTCTGCCATTGTATCTGCACAATTAAGTTCTACCTGCTATTTTTATTTCAAATAAGAGATCATTTTTTTATTTTTCTGTGGTTTAGACTGTTAAATTAAAAAACAAATGACTAAATGGTTATTTTCCATTCTTATTATTTGGTATTTAGGTTGAGGTAATGTATTTATTAATCACGAAGCATCAAACTATCTCATTACCTCAATCACTTTGTATGTACGTAGTTTATTTAACTGTGTTGTAAAAGTAACAAATATATTTTATTCATAGTTTCAGTTTTATGCACATAAAAGTGCAAAAACCAATATTTTTCGGAAAAATCGCGATTACCGTGTTTTCTGGACTGTAAGCTACACATGTATATAAGGCGCTTCCACTCTATTTAAATAAAAATGAAAAAAGATAAACAAGCCGCACCTGCTTACAAGCCGCATCCACACTATTAAAAAAAACGTTTTGCAAGCCACAGATGTATGTTTTTGGACTAGAACGAGTTTGAATTGTAAATGTACATGTGTGTAACTAAATAGATTCTTTCCTAACCTGCATTTTAACACGGCAGCAACTTTGCTGATTAAAACTTGTGGAAAAACTGCTAAAGAGGAAGTAGCGTATTCTTCTTTGCATTTATTTTGTCTTAGTTTGGATTCTAATTCCGATTTAGAGCGAGAAAAAAATCAGCAGAATAGCTGCACCTTTGTAAAAGCCGCACGGTTCAAAACCTATGAAAAAAGTAGCGGCTTATAGTCCAGAAAATACGGTAGGTTTTTTCTCAAAACCTGTCTTGCCCCAGGACACTCGGCAGAACCAGCCGTAGGGGGAATGGAACCTGAAACCTCTCGAACACGAGTCCGAATCCCCTACCACTCACAACCAGTGGGACGACTAGAGCGCTCCACCTACAAATCTTTGAAAATGCTTGAATTTCAATAATGTGTTTTCAAGGCCTTGAAAATGCTTGAATTTTTAATGAAGTGCTTGAAAATGTAGATAAACAGTGGATTCCGTATAAGTGCAGGTCTTCGGGACCGGACCTGAACGGGTTTCTCTATTAGACGAGTCTCTAGAACAGTTCCACTACTTCTGTACCTACTACTAGAAGACTGCGTTTCAATCATCTAAACGAAGCCTTTTGACTGTTCTATTGTTCGTTGGTGTTATTTTGCCAAGCTGCTCTTTGTTTTTTAGAATGTGTGAAATTTGCCTAAGATGAACGGCAAAATGCTTTGCGACCGCCACCTGAATTAATTTCTGATATAAGACGGAGTTTCTTTCCACAAGTGTACAAGATTTCAACGCCAAGTTCCGACTAAACTTTAGATTCCACTTTAGCACATACAGATTTGAACGCATTAACTCCGTGATCCTTTTTGTCGCCACGGACCGCTCAACGTCTGAAATTGCTTTAGCATCTAACTGGAACGAGAACAAGAACTTGAAAATTTCAAAAATGGACCTTGAAAAGTGCTTGAATTGTATGTTTCAGAAGGTGTAGAACCCTGACCTACCTCAGTCAGCGGAGACCTGTGCTCCAGCAGCTCCTGGCACACCCGCACGGTGGCGCTCAGCTGTGCCCGCAGCCGCTGGATCTCCACGTCCTTCTCCCGCTCCGCCATCTCCACCAGCCGCTCCTGCAGTCTCTCCGTCTCCTTAAAGCACACCACGCCAATCAGCAGGGGTGTAAAGAGTACCAGACAGCCATACTTGAGTAAAAGTACAGATACTTACTGTGAAAATGACTCCAATACAAGTAACTAGTCACCAATTTCAAAAAGACTTGAGTCAAAGTAGCAAAGTATTCCATTTCAAAAGAACTTAAGTATTAAGTATTTTTATTCGTGCTCAATATAGGCCCCCCAAAAAAAAAGAAATGTGAAAACAAACTATTGTTTTCCAAGACAGAAACAGAATTTAACCTCAATGTTTGAAAACTGGTAGAACAAAGTAGATAAAAAGAACAAAAAGTCAGTCTCAATCACTTACATTTGCAAGTAGATATAAAATAAAGTGATTAATCTGATTAGTAAATTATATATTATATGTACTATATAAAGTGATATATTATATAATAGCATTTGTAAAACACAATTTTACGCCCCTGATTCGTGTTCCTGTGGTTTATAATTCACAAATAGCCTCCATTACCTTCAGCAGCCTAAAGATGGCGATATTCACCTCGTCCGCCCAAGAAATTAACCGCGGTATAAATCGATTCCGGCTTGTCGCGCACAATCACAATGTAACGAGTAACGATAAGTGTTCGTTCAAATGTAGTGGAGTGAAAAGTACTGCTACTCAATCACAAATCCAGTGGAGTAGAGAGTAAAAGTTATATTTTTGATACTCAGTGAAAGTACGAAGTAGCCAAAAACATACTTGCGTAAAGTAACCAAGTACATTTACTCAAGTACCTTACACCCATGCCAATCAGTCCCCAAAATAAGGGCTGTGGGACCCAAAAACAAACTGCAGGGGGTGGGGCGATTTGGTTGGGCATGGCAACAGGGGCTGGGCGACAACGGCGTCGTCGTTATAGATAACGTCTTCTCCGGGAGAAAAAAACGGTCAAATATATGGATTCGTTTTACATTCAACGCCACCTTAGAAATCTGTACGACACGTGTGAAGCAACAATCACCAGCAGAAATACAACACACCTGAAGATTGAAACTTCTTTTTTCACTGTGAAACCATTTTATTGTACTGTATTTATTTTTCTCCTTGTTGAGGCTTAATTTATGAGAATACATTTATTTGGATTGAAAGAAAAGTTCGTTTAAAAAATTTAAGGAAAAATAAATGTTTTTCCAAATAAGACCTTTGTATATATTTTATATGTTCATAGGTAACTACGTATTCACATTTCTTAGACTTTAGTAAACCTTTAGAATATATAGCACTTATATTTTCGTTGACTAAATCTATACTGTAATTTAGTCGACTAAAATTAGACTAAAACTGAAAAAAAATTAAGACGACTAAATTGGGACTGAAACCAAACTGAGTTTCAGTCAAAAGACTATGACTAAAACTAAATTAAAAATCTTAAGTCAAAATTAACACTGGTCCGCACAATTATTTTTGGCACTAACTTGATCCCAGAGCGAATTTGAACTGATCAAACTAAGGATGACGTTGAGTATCACCCAATCAAAAGTAGAAAAGGAGCATCGTCATAAAATGCGTCGTCCTGTATTGATTCGAAGCGGGACACCCAATTAGGGGCGACCCTAGTCCAGATGTGTAGAAAACAGCTGTATAATCTTTTTAGCACATCAAATAAACAGCAAAATCACTTGTTAGTTTCAGAGATCTTGCTTCTAAAATATAAAATAAGCTTGTCTTCTCCCACATGGTGATGGTTTTTTTTTTCTCTCTCTCGTAGAGCCGCCATCCTCGTGCAAATCACTGCGATTTCTGTAGTCTCGCGAGATCAGTGACCAAGCGAAGTCACTATTCTCGCGAGAGAGTACTCTTACGCAAATATCAGCGATTTCATTCGATGATATCATTTCAAGATGGCGGTAACTGTTAACGTGAGATTGTCCAATATACATTTATTACCTATATTTTATCATTTCTAAAAAAAAAAAAACAATGTGTCTGAATTTATGAAGTCATTGCACGGATTAGATGATTATGTCAGCATTTGCACTTTTTTTTTTTTCCTTTTTCCCTTAAAGGGGCACTTTTCCCACAATCTATTAAAATTACAATGCAACCATACCAATGACAAATTAAATCTTAAACATAAATTACCATTAACTTAAATAGATTAATACCAACTTAAACAAACAGAGTTACAGTTTCCTTTACCACAAAGAATGTCAGAATAGTTGTATTATTTCTATAGGATTAAAGAGCATCTGAACAGGTGTTCTATCTTTTTTTCTCCCTGTAGGTGATGTTTTGCAGTGTTTTGCTACGTTTAAGTTGGGGAAAAATAAAGTGTTTAATGATAATTTAAGGGTTTCTTCTTGTCTTATTTTGCTTTAGTATTATTAATTTTTGCCCAAATAACCGGAATTGACATTTCTATTTTTCACTTTTCTCTCATTTCTTACCCCGTCTTATAAGCATGTCTAAACAGAATACCACAATCTCACAGCTGAAGTGGGTGGTTGACTTATAAGCAAGTAAATACTAATGGTCTGCCTAAATACAATCAAAATAAAACTTTACCATTTTATTCACATTTAAAGAGATATCGTTCGAAAACGTTGTGGTTTGTAATAGCAACTGGACCAGAGACTTTGATTACGATGTATTTATTACATTATAATATTATAATACGTAATAATTATATAATTTATTATTTTATTTGATTAATATTTAAAACAAATTTATTTATTAAGCGTTTTAAGGTCTTTTGAAAACACATCATTAAAATGTGAGCATTTTCAAGGATTTCAAGCACCGGTAGAAATCATGACTTTAAAAAAAATAAAAGAAATGATTTGAAAATTACTTGTGGACTGGACTGGTTTAGTTATAGTCGAAAAAAGTTCAACAAAAATGCAAAAAAGTTCTCACAATTAACAAGCTTTTCTAAAGCCACTTGTTAATTGTGAGAACTGACAGAACAAGAGAGCGATACATTTTTCTCTAGGTCTAGGTTATTAACTAGTTTGAGCTATATAATTCGAGCTGGATATAACTAGTTTGAGCTAGTTTGGGCTTGATATTTGACTTAATAAAGAATATCTGTGAGAAGATAATGTGTTATGACACCGGTATAACACGTTCTGCATCAAGCATGTAATAAATAGTGTTTGTTTGCACTGATATTTCTTCGGGTTAAATGCAGGAGTTTAAAAACAAATCATTCAAAATTGAAATGGTTTGAATTATTATTAATGGAACTTGTTTGAGCTTTATGTGGTGAGTAAATGAAAGTGCAAATTATTGTTGCTTGTGTTTTGGTTTTCCTTTTGATATGCTTGAAATACAAAAACAATATTTCAGCATATTGGGGAAAAAAATAAAAATAAACGAATTCAGGTTTTTTATTAATTTTTCTAATTATTTGTGAACTGGATTGGTTTCTCAGCCCCAGACCAACTTAAAGAAAACCATTTTTTCTATTACTAAAAAAAAATCTAAATCACTGTAGCCAAATAAAGTGGGGTGGCAAGAAAAACACCAAGAAAAAAAAACAAAGTTTACTCACAAAAACAAGATCAAATGTCGAGCTACTTTACACGTTGTGTCTTTAGCTGTTAAAAGCGCACTCAATTGTTTTTACTGAATTTTATGGATTTATTCATGTCACAATATTGTATTTATTTATTCATGTCATATATCGATTATTGTATGTCGTATTGGTCTTTTTTTAGTACCCTCAGACCAGTGTTGGTAGTGTTTTCATCATAGCCATGGTTCTTCCTCATTGGTCATCACAGTCATTTACTTAACACCAACAACCAGACAAAGCAACAATTCTCAACAAATGCTCAGAACTTGAACTTGAACATTTCTGAAGGTTTCTGTGCAAATATCATAGTCACTCCTGCAGATGGAACGGTTGTTTTTAATTTACTTTACCAATTCTTTTAAATCCCTTAAAGTCTTGTGGCTTGTGGTCAAACTCTACAAAAAGTCCAGCAATCTTGTAAAGTGTATTTCTAAGTCTCTACTTTTCTATTCCTTTCATCATTGTTCTGTCGCGCTGTGTTCTTTCAATTATTTTTCAGGTTATTTTATTTATTTATTTTTGGTCTTTACATAATCCGCACTTTGTGTATTTCATTGTAAGGTCGTTGTTGTGTTTTTTGAAAAAACGTTTTGTAAAATGATCTACTAAATTATTTAAAAAAAAAATAAAAGAAAGAGAGAGAGAGAGACAACTTGAACTTGTGTTTGATTTGTCTAAAATGTGCGCCGACAAACTCACCGTTCGACTGGTTTCCAGCTTGCGCGCGCATTCCCAGTGCGTCTCGTGGAGCTTCTGCCTCAGTTTGCGGATTTCCCGCCACAGACTGTTGATAAGCGGCTGTGATGCGGCGATGGTTTCTTTATCCCTTTCCATCGTCTCCATCGCGAGGAACCAGTACAGTTTCCCCATGAGCCGCGGAGAGACAGACGCAGATGATGATGATGATGATGATGAAGGTGAAGTAAAAGCGTCTGAGTTTCGGAAGGATCTGGCGCGCGCGGGGATTTCCTCGCGGGGATTTCCCCGGCTCTGATTGGCTACGTCTGTCTCTCTCGGTCATAAATAGCCACGTTATGGCGGCGCGGCTCTTGTGTTCTTTACAGGACGTCACAAACAGGTTATATATTTAAAGATGGTGTCTAGTATATGTAAAAATGACAGCGGTGTATAGAGTACCGGACAGCCGTACTTGAGTAAAAGTACAGACACTTACTGTAAAAAATGACTCCAATACAAGTAACAAGTCACCCATTTCAAAAAGACTTGAGCCAAAGTAGCAAAGTATCCCATTGGAAAGAACTTAAGTATTAAGAAGTATATTTTTTTTTATTCGTGCTCAATATAGGCCCCAAAAAAAAAGAAATGTGAAAACAAACTATTGTTTTTCAAGACAGAAACAGAATTTAACCTCAATGTTTGAAAACTGGTAGAACAAAGTAGATAAAAAGAACAAAAAGTCAGTCTCAATCACTTACATTTGCAAGTATATATAAAATAAAGTGATTAATCTGATTAGTAAATTATATATTATATGTATTATATAAAGTGATATATTATATAATAGCATTTGTAAAACACATTTTTACGCCCCTAATTTGCGTTCTTGTGGTTTGTAATTCACAAATAGCCTCCATTACCTTCAGCAGCCTAAAGATGGCGATATTCACCTCGTCCGCCCAAGAAATTAACCGCGGTATAAATCGATTCCGGTTTGTCGCGCACAATCACAATGTAACGAGTAACGATAAGTGTTTGTTCAAATGTAGTGGAGTGAAAAGTACTGCTACTCAATCACTAATGCAGTGGAGTAGAGAGTAAAAGTTGCTTATATTTGAGCTACTCAGTGCAAGTACGAAGTAGCCAAAAACATACTTAAGTAAAGTAACCAAGTACATTTACTCAAGTACCTTACACCCCTGGTAAATAACAAACGAAGTCAGGTAATTTAACTAATAATGACAGGCTGACAGGAGACTGACAGATGACAAAAACGATCAGTGACTTCAGTTAGTTACTGGTTTATACTGGTTTATATGTCCTCGAGAAGTTGTCATTATATCTCTGGATATAAGTGACATGTATCAGACGCTTTAATCCAGTGCGACTCTTTCCTTTACTACTCAAACATTCCACTAACTTCATTCTCTTCCTGGCCATCAATTGTAAAAGCAGACACACTTCTGTTGATCAGGCTACTGGAAATCCCACGATACATTGAGATTGAGAACATAAACTACACAAGTCATCAGTCGCGGGTGGGAAACTAACAAAGCCAAATGAGCGAAAAATCTGACAAAAGACACACTTAATGTTTAACCAAACCAACAAAACTAAGCAAAACAGTTCGAACAATGTAGTTATTATACAAAGTATGACTGAAGTTCAAGTTCACTTGTATAGCGCTTTTCTCAGTCCGAGACCAACGCAAAGACGCTATGTGAAAAAAAAAAAAAGTATTTAAAAAGAGAAATGTCGATTCTTTATATGAGTTTTGTCATCTGAACTTGAGCCGTGACGTCATCTAAACGGCTCAGTCAAGGAAGCGGTTACCATGCAGAGGTATAATGTACTTGAGTAAATGTGCTTTGTTACTTTACTTAAGTATGTTTTCGGCTACTTCGTACTTGTACTGAGTATCAAAAATATAAGCAACTTTTACTCTCTACTCCACTGCATTTGTGATTGAGTAACTGTACTTTTCACTCCACTACTTTTTAATGGTCACTTATCGTTACTCGTTACATTTTGATTGTGCGCGACAAACCATAATCGATTTTTACCGCGGTTAATTTCTTGGGCGTGTTTTGTTTTTATTTTGTTTTATCATTTTTGAAACATGGAGGTGTTACATTTTGTTTCTGTATTAGAAAACAAAACCTCATGAAAAGAGTTTTTTCTACACTTGTTTGTTTTATTTTAGCCTAAATTCAGTATGAGTAAAATACTCAAGTTCTTTACAAATCGATACTTTGCTGCTTTGACTCGAGTCTTTTTTATAGTGGTGACTTTTTACTTGTATTTTACTAGTTACTGATATCAGTCATTCTGCTCAATTGTGCTTTTTTAAAACAAAAAAAAGAAGAAAACAAATGTCTAATCAGAATGCAAATTTTCCATTTTTTATCAAAATCGTGTCTAATTTAGATCGTCATTTGAGCATTTGCAATAAACAAAAGGTAGATGAGTGAATAAACGAATGAATGACTTGCCGACATTTTTTTCCTTTCTTTCAAAAGAAAGTTCAAGTTTATTTGTGTGGCGATTTTCTCGGTCCCAGACCAACCTTAAAAAAAAAAAATTAATAAAATTTTTAGAAGCTGATTTAAAAATAGAAGCCGGTTTAGTTTTAATTTCTGTAGCCAAATAATTGGGGGAGGGGTGTTACATAAATGGCAAAAAAAAAAAAGTTTACTCACAAAAACAAGCTATCATAATGTCGAGCCACTTTACAAGTTGTGTAAATTACAGAACCGTTAAGCACATGCGTTTATTTTAACTTAATTTGACAAAGCCTTTATTTGTCCCACAGCGGGGAAACAAGTATATTACATGCTGTTAGAATATTTTTAATATTTAATAACTTAAATCTTATTTCCAATATTAATATTAAGATCTTATTATATTCTAGCCTGCATCAACGCAGCCAGGCCAAGGCTGTTGAATTGTTTTATACTTGTGTCTCCAAGAGATATAGATTAGTAACTAAAATCTAGATAATAATAATAATCTAAAAGTTGTTTTGACTTATTGTTCCCTATGGATCTGTGGGGGAATATTATAATGCAAGATAATAATAATAATAATAATAATAATTGAACCTTTATTAGTCCCTCAGTGGGGAAATTTTTACGTCTCCAGTCTCTGTCTAAGTCTCATCAAAAGCAAGGACACTGGAGCCTCTCCGAGATAAAATCTGTGTCAAAGGTTCAGAAACGTTTAAACTAAGAAATCCTCACATTTACTTGACTATTTGTAATATTTATATTAATACTTTCTTGTTATTATCAAAGTAATTTAATTAACACCAATAACCAGACAATCAAATGAATAAAAGTGATAACTAATTTAAAGATTTACTTAGTGTGCTTTGAGACAGTTAAAACTGTGAGAAGCTTCTTAAAATAACTCAGAACTCAAACTCAGAACTTACATTCATTTATGATTGACCATAGATAATATTTTATTATATATTTGAAGATAATACTTAGGCTATAAAACTTAGAATTAGTGTTTAAGACTGCTATTCTTACTCTCCTCGTGTTGAGACATCAGAAGGTCTAATGAAGACCTGATTACGTATCACCATAGCAACGTCTATCTTTTGTTATTGAATAGAGACCACGTGGGAAAGTCAGTCCTCTGACAAATCTCGTTTCCTGCTGATAGTCACGCGAGATATCTGACGTCATTTAGGGTATAAAGGATCCACATTTCCTGACTGTGATAGAGTAATGCATTGAACGGCAAAATAAACACGTGTTAAACCTCTAACGCGGTGTCGGCTCATGCATTACTCCTGGATCCAGCTTCCGGACAACTCCTGACTGATTTATAATTATTACGAAGCCTCCAAGAAAGATTACAATCTTTCACATGCATATAAACACATCTATATGAAAAATGAATAAACATAAAAATTAACATAAACTAAAATAACACATGCACACACTATATGAATAAATAAGTGAATAACAATTTAACACCGCACACATCCACATTAGACAGTATGTCATTTATTTATTTCTTCTACACTAAGTTGTGACGATGCGTGTTTTAACCAACTAACTAAAAGTCATGTTGTAACTAAAAGTGAGTGGATGATGTTATTTTTAAAGTCTTTGGGATATATGAACAAATACAACGGTTTAACGATTTAATTATCTCTCAAAACACTCAAACTGTGAGGAGCAGAATTTCTTAAATTAAGTTTCAGTTTTAACTAAAGCTTACCTATCAATATATATTCATTATTAATTAATTTAAAATAAAGTAAAGTGAAATAAAATAGAAATTAAAAAAAAAAAAAAAGTCAAATAGTGCGTTTGTCTATATGGCCTCTAGGAGCAGAATCCAAACTAATATGTTTTTATAGCCTCAATAAAATAACACTTAACAGTGGCTAAACAACACTGGTAGAAATGCAAATAAATTCAATAAAATACAATAATATGGGGAAGGATTACGGAATACGCCCATATATGGATATCCAAGTGGAATCCTAGCACCACCTACTGGAGATATACTCTACTACATTTAGAAATAATATTTAACGTTCAGTTTTTTTAATTTATTATTAAAGGAGTCACAAGTTTGTTTTAAAAAAGTAAAATAAGTATTGTTTGTTAAAGAAATATTGGGACTCGCGAAGACACTGGATGAAATTCAGTTTAGTTTTAATTCTCTTTCTCTTTTATGATTGATACTTTTACCGGAAAGGCAATCAATCATCAGACTTGATCAAAGCATCCGGTTTGTTCTTCATCATTTTGAAGAATAAACTGATCGAATAAACCAATTTGATTGAAAATGTTTTTTTTGTCTTGTGTTTTGTCCCGTAACTAGCGTTAACTGGCGATCATGCTGTTCTATCTTTCATATTCTTTATTCTCATTTCATATTCATATTCATATTCTAATTCATAGAGTCTTGTGTGAACATTTATGCTTTTAAGACAAATTGCTTCACTTGCGCTTGTTTTCGTATGTCGCTTTGGATAAAAGTGTCTGCCAAATGACTGTAAAGCAGGGGTGTAAGGTACTTGAGTAAATGTACTTTTTTACTTTACTTAAGTATGTTTTTGACTACTTTGTAATTGCACTGAGTGTAAAAAATATAAGCAACTTTTACTCCATTTATTTTGTTGAAACTTTTGAAACATTTAGGTGTTAAATTTTGTTCCTGAAAATAAACCTCATATTTTTTTTATTTGAGACTCACTTTTTGTAATTTTTTTGTTGCACCACTTTTGAAATATTGAGGTGTTAAATTTTGTTCCTGTACTAGAAAAAAAAACCCTCATTAATAAAGAGAGTTTTTTTTTAATCTCCAAAGAGTTGTTTTTGCATATTTTTGGTAAGTTTTTTTTTGCCTAAATTCAGTATGAGTAAAATACTTAAGTTCTTTTAAAATTGGATACTTGGCTACTAAGTCATCATGTTTACACCAGAACTTACACTAGTGTGTGAGCCGTGTTCCGTATATATAAGAGAACACACACTTTTTCCTTCATTCGGAATCGTAGATGTTCAGTTCTCGTTTAACTTACGTAGAACATAAACTTTGATGATTTTAAGATTTTTTTTGGTGATTTTCTTTTTCCTTTCTGAAATAAGACACACACACACACACACACAATCCATTTTTTGTATATTTATTTCCCCCCTCACAGCCGCTCAGACGGCATCAATCGTCCAGACAATGACATTCAAAGGTGCTTTTTTTTGGCTTGTTTTTCTACAGACACTTTAATTACACAGTCATTTGCGCATTTCCACAGTACAAACCCGTATTCTCAGCATAACTCATGAAACGGCAGAAAGTCCCTCGTAGTTTGCCGTGTTTATGTGAGTTTGAGAAGTTGTGAGTCGGGAAACCCCGCAGCAGTTTACTAGAGTCGACACCACCTAGTGGCAGCGCCGAGTAGTGACGCGTCTATAAGTAAAAGCCACTTTTACTCTTTACTCAGGTGTGTATAGAGTACTGGACAGCCATACTTGAGTAAAAGTACAGACACTTACTGTAAAAAATGACTCCAATACAAATAACAAGTCACCAATTTCAAAAAGACTGAAATAGCAAAGTATCCCATTTTAAAAGAACTTAAGTATTAAGAAGTATTTTTATTCGTGCTCAATATAGGCCCAAAAAAAAAGAAATGTGAAAACAAACTATTGTTTTCTAAGACAGAAACAGAATTTAACCTCAATGTTTGAAAACTGGTAGAACAAAGTAGATAAAAAGAACAAAAAGTCAGTCTCAATAACTTCAATTTGCAAGTAGATATAAAATAAAATAATTAATCTGATTAGTAAATTATATATTATATGTATTTGTCAGGGTTGGGGCAGGAGATGGAACGGGAGCTCAGACTCAAATGCAATGGATGACTACAAAGGTTCAAATGCAACGTCTTCTTTTAATGAAAAAACAAAACTAAACCAAAACGGGTCACGAGGGACCAAAAACAAACACCGAGTCTCTCACGAACTACATGAACCCAACTCACGTGACATATGGTGACGGACTCGCGCAGAGCACATAACACAAAGGCCTTCAATACTGAAACACCAATCAAACAAGAATCAAACACAACGCAGAACACAGGTGACAGAACTTAGCAGGAAATACTACAATAATCAAACAATCAAACAATTCAAAACACAGGTGACTAGACTTAGCAGCAAATCAAACAGCTGAAACAGATAATGACCAATAACAAAAGCAAACGCAAACCAAAACAGGAAGTGTCCAGAGAGCCAAACCAAAATAGTACAGACACATTTCAAAACAAAAAACCAGAAGACTATAAAAACCAAAAGTACCTACGCTGGCATGAACCACTGCCAGCGTAGATCATGACAGTATTATATAAAGTTAGATATTATATAATAACATTTGTAAAACACATTTTACGTGATACTTTGCTACTTTGACTCGAGTCTTTTTGAAATCGGTGACTTGTTACTTGCAATGGTGTCATTTTTACAGTAAGTATCTGTACTTTTACTCAAGTACGGCTGTCCGGTACTCTTTACACCCCTGAGGCCTGTACTATGAAGCGAGTTGAACAAAGTCGGGATTTGAAGATTAGTTTCGAGTTGACAAAACCACACCTACGCAATCAGGCTTTATTGGTCCCATGAAGCGGCGTAACAACTGTCTCTGTCGACTCAGGCTTTGATCATTAGGCTAAGATTAGTTCACGCGCGCGTGCACATAAAAGAGTGACGTCTGCACTGAACAACCAATCGCGTTTGAAATGGAGAGAAGGCGGTCCGTATATTTCTCCGTATATTTCCTAGGAGCAGGAAATAATAATTCAAAAGTACGACGAGTACAAAAGTATATTTCAAGCACGCAGTAACACGGTCTCTGCGGCCAAAGCAAGAAAAATGTCAGATTGCGTCAATGCGTGCGTAATTTAGATGTAGATACATATACATGTCCTCGGATTTTACTGAATTCATTATGTATATGTACATTTGGGAGGCGGCTCCTTTGCATTTACTCCAGCGAATAAGCATAAATTTGCCCCGATTCGAGCGCCTTTGTCCCGCAAAGAAGCACTTATAACGGTGGATTGACCGACGCCGCGGCTTATTAAAATTCATATCTTCATGCCCGTGCGAGCTAGAAATTTGCGCGCAGCCGCTTTGCTTAAATAGCTTTCCAAATTGCCGATACTTTTTTATCCCATAAGCGTGTGGTGAAATACACAAAGCATGCTAAAGAACAGTCCAAACAACAAGAGATATATTAACACATTTTTTCTGTTTCCAAAAAAACGCAAAGCAATACATACTATTTGCGGTACAGTAAGTGCGTGACTATACGTGTAACATTTGTCATGTGTGGCTCGAGAAGTTCGCAAAGATATGCGATTCCGTCAGCGAAAAATCTATATCTTTCAAATAGATATGCATCAGGGAAAGCCAAGGGATTTTGCCGCTCCCTAAACACTCTTTCTCTGCGAAGTGCTCGTCTAACAATTTGTGCGCCAATATCCACAGGATTTGCAAGAAAAGGACAAGCCATTGTAACAGACACTGGAACTTACTTGCGTCACATGTCGCTTTACTCGCACCTAATTGGTCAGTTATCAGTCTGCGATCTCAAATCCCGAACATAGCCTGCCGCGGAGCAGGCTAGCTGTGTAGCATCAGTTACTATGGCGATGAACACCGATCACAGCTGAGCTACTTTCATAGCACCCAAAACCTCGGATTGGCACAAACTAACCCTAAACTTACCTGGCTAGCCAACTAATCCAGCTTCATGGTACAGGCCTCTGGTTAAAGGACATTAAACTTTAGCATTTGTTTTGTGTTTTCAAATGCTTTGTACGTTTCAACAAACCTTTGCATATGAATCTAATCTTTAAAACTAAGCAATTACTCGTTAATCGCACTAGAGTTGCAGCCCAATTTTGCAGGAATGTGAGTTTCTGGCATATTATGTGTAAACTCGTGTCAATTACGCAAAAAAGTCATACACTGCTTATAACTTCACCATATTAATATTAATATTTTTTATTAATATTCATTATATAGTGTTGACACTGGTAAGTCCAAGGCTCAAATCATCAATAATAATTAGTTTCCCGTGAAATACATTTACATACAGTAAGTAGTGGATCAGAGTACGTAATTCACAATGTAAGGATTTAAAAGTTGTGTAAATGGTATGGGGGAAAAAAACGAACAAATCAAAAATCAAAGACGTTTGTAACATCAAAAAAGCATTATTCATATTTGTTTGGGGAGAAAAAACACAAATTACGTAAAAACCGTTTAACAACAGCTAATTCTAGAAGTAAAAATATGTAAAGCATTTACAGTCGACTCGGCTTAATTCTTCAGCCGCTTTATTGGGAGAAATCCTATATTCATATTATAGTGTTTATACAGATTAGTGCAAGGCTCAAATCAACAACAACAACAACAACAACAACAACAACAATAATAGTTTCCCGTAAAATACATTTACATAAGCAGCGGATCAGAGTACGTAATTCACAGAGTAAAGATTTCCACGTTTTGTAAACAGTATGAAGATAACAAGGAGCAAATAGAATAGAAATGTTTGTACTATCAAAAATGCATTATTTATATTTGTTGGAAACAAATCGCATAAAAAACATTATTGACATTAAGGGTAAACTGTATAAAAATAGCTAAATGTAGAAGTAAAAATATATTAAATACAGTGGAACCGTGACTTACGAATATCCTACATAACAAAAATTCTAAGCCACAATGTTCTGAAATATTTTTTCCTTTACGAAAGAAATTAATAGAATTATTCGGGGCAATTGATTAATAAAAAAAAACGTGTAGTGAGTTTCTCTAAATGTCCTTATATGAACATCTACTGTCTAATTTTTAGACGAATTGCTTCACTTGTTACTCTTTTTGGATAAAAGCATCTGACAAACGACTGTAAAATAAAGGCAGCGCTTAATTGTGCCGTTGGTGAAGGGAGCAGCTGCTTTATTGGGACAAATCAAGTCTAAATCACATCCCATGACGCAAATTTGTGTTGCTTTACTGGGACAAATCCTCGAGTCTAAATCTCATCTCACGACGTAAATGTGTGTCGCTTTATTGGGACAAATCAAGTCTAAATCACATCTCGCGACACAAATTCGTCTTGCTTTATTGGGACAAATCCTCGAGTCTAAATCACATCTCATAACGCAAATTTGTGTCCTTTTATTGGGACAAATCAAGTCAAAATCACATCCTATGACGCAAATTTGCGTCCCTTTATAGGTACAAATCCTCAAGTCTAAATCACATCTCCTAACGGAAATTTGTGTCGCTTTATTGGGACAAATCCTCAAGTCTAAATCACATCTCATAACACAAATGTGTGCCACTTGGTTGGGCAAAATGGTCGCATCCCAAAACCGAAGTCAAACGGAAGTGAATTTCCCGACCCAAGCCCAAAAGCAGCAGTGCCAGGAGAGTCTCACATGTGGTGTTCATGATCATGTGACCAGAAGGAGGCTAGCGCTCCGTGTAGTCGGGCATCAGGAGGCCGTTGAAAGGGTCGGCAGCACCGCCATCATCACCGATGTCCAGGGGGAGGAGCTCCTCGCTCTCACTGCTGCTGACCGCTGAGCTCTCGCTGGCCCCGCCCTCCTCGCTGGACTCGCTGGCCCCGCCCTCCTCGCTGGACTCGCTGCTCTCGCTCTCTGACTGACGGGCTGGTCCAGCCTCGCCGCTGCGGTTGGTGTGGACCCACTTCAGGGTGTAGATCCAGCCCTGCGCGGACCCGCCAATCACCCGCTCAGTTTATTGGGACAAATTCTAATCACATCTCATGTCGCAAATTTGTGTCGCTTTTTAGGAACAAATCAAGTCTAAATCACATCTCATGAGGCAAATTTGTGTTTATTTATTGGGACAAATCCTCAAGTCTGAATCACATCTCTTGACGCAAATTTGTGTCGCTTTATTGGAACAAATCAAGTCTGAATCACATATCATAACGCAAATTTGTGTCGCTTAATTGGGACAAATCCTCAAGTCTAAATCACATCTCATGACGGCTTGCGGTCAGTCTCGGGTCACTGCG
This sequence comes from Paedocypris micromegethes, assembly GCA_028031935.1. Classification (NCBI taxonomy): domain Eukaryota; kingdom Metazoa; phylum Chordata; class Actinopteri; order Cypriniformes; genus Paedocypris; species Paedocypris micromegethes. Next base: position 1,634,428 of record CM051499.1, on the reverse strand, counting down.
AGAGTTCTAAAAGGCTGGCCTTTCTTACCCTGCGGACGTTCTCGCCGCTCCGTTGGGCGTCGTCTGACGTCAGCGTGTTCTCACCTTCGCCGGTCTGAAAGCGAACACACACACAACAGCTCGTCTCCCGTTTCTCATTGTTGCTTGTGCGACACGCCAGGCGAGGAAATACGTACCAGAGTTTCTACGGAGTCACTTTCTCCCGCTGTGAAAGTCTAGACTCGGAGGAAAGACCAAACCAACGTAAGACAAATTAATGAAAAAGCAGAAAATCTGAGGTGTAAAAGTACTGAGACCTAATTGTTAAAATAACTCCATTACCAATTCCAAGACGACTTGAGTAAAAGTTGTAAAGTATCCATTATTAAAAGAGCATTAGTATTTTACTCGTATGGAATTTAGACTCAAAAAACTCCGAAAATGTGAAGAGAACACCTTTATTTATGAAGTTTTATTTCCTAATGAAGGAATTAGGGCTGTCAAAGTTAACACGTTAACGCATGCAATACATTTTAAATGTTAATTAAAAATACTTATATTATATATTATTATATTTCTTAAATAAAACAAATTCACGTGTTTACTATTACAGTTACACCTAAGAGAGCCATGCTCGTGAGTGTAACCTAAAAAAACCTGAAAAATATATGTTCTTCAAACTTTCAATTGATGGATAACACTTATATGTAAAACCAAAATTGGCTTTTATTGTGTATTTTATCTTGAAAAAGGTGCGACTTGACTTCGGAGGGTTAAAAACCAAAGAAAATACATTGCAAATTGAACAAAAATGATACTAAATTAAATTCCAGTATTTAAATGAGTGTTTATTTAGTGTTGAGTTTACATTAACCTCAATATCCAATATTACAAGCTTCAGTCATTTAATTGTGATTAATTGCAATTAATTTGGTCAGGGAAGTGCGATTAATTCGTTAAAAATAATGAATCGTTTGACAGCCCTAGTAGAAATGAAATTCAACACCTCAACATTACCAAATGGCAGAACAAAATAGATGAAAAAGAACAAAAAGTGTCTGGATGTGTCAAATGTGACGAGTAGCGGTAAGTGTCCATTCAAATGTAGTGGAGTAAAGATTCAATCACTAATGTAGTCAAGTAGAGAGTAATAGCCCAAAACACAAGTAAAGTAACAAATTTAACAAGTAAAGTAAAAACAATGTACTCAAGTACTATACACCACTGCAGAAGAAGAAGAGTTATTATTTTACCTGTTCAGCCGAGTCGGATTCAAGTGATTCTGAAGACTGAAAACACACACACACACACACACACTCATAGTTTTCACAACTTATACATCTTCATTTTTAAATAGAAGTCTAAATTTCCAACTGGAGCTGTGTGTTCTAAACGCTGAGTGAAGCCTAGAAGATTCTACTGGAGCGTGATGTACCTCATCAGAAGGTCCAGACGTCAGTGTCTCCTCAGAAGACTCCGACAGCGAGGAGCTTTCAGACTGTTATAACCACAGGAAAATACCCACACGTCAGTTCACACGGACACATGTACAAACTAGGGCTGTCAAAGTTAACGCGTTAACTCATGCGATTAATTACATTTGTTTAATCGCGTCCAATTTTATTAACGCCATTAATCACACTTCCGTTATTTCGTTTTAAGTATTTCAAACTTTCAATTGATGTATAACACTTATATGTAAGTCCAAAATGTACTTTTTTTGTGTGTTTTATCTTGAATAAAGAGTGACTCGAAAATATATTGCAAACTGAACAAAAATCATACCAAATTATATTGTAGTATTTAGACTAGTGTAAATTTAGTGTTGGGTTTACATTAATTTACATACTGCACCTCATTATCCATTATTCCAAGCTAGAGTCTTTTAATCGCCATTAATCGTGAATAATTTGGTCAGGGAAGTGCGATTAACTAGTTAAAAAAAATTTATCGTTTGACAGCACTAGTACAAACATTCAAAAACTCACACGTACAGAGTTGGACGCATCCTCGATTCTCACCATTCGCATTTTATACAAAACCTGTACGGAAACAGTCGCCTGTTAATAACATAACAATAATAAGTTTTATTTTACTTAAAAATGTGATTTATTTATATATATATATATATATATATATATATATATATATAATTTTTTTTTTTTTTTTTTATTAAATTCAATTTCAATGTAATGTGTTTCATAATCTTGTATTCAATTTTTAAACATTTTTTATATGTTTTTCCAGGTAATAATAAGAAAAATCGCTAAAAAGAAAACTTACCGGATTGGCAAACGCGGCTCCCAGCAAACACACAACAATGAAAGCAGATTTAACTGTGAAATGCAAAGGCTCTTGTCCCATTCTGTCGTAATTCTGTGTGTATATATATATATATATATATATATATATAAATTAAACTCGAGTTATTTAATAGTTTCACCTCTCTCTCTGTCTAGTAGAAGCGCAGGACTTTTATAGAGCGGCGTTTCTCGAAAAGCAGCTATTTATCGACTCAACTCCTCATTAAGGCCACGACGTCACTTCCTGTCGCCAACTCTCAAGATTACAGTACGATTGCCACACGTAAAGATGTTTATATAGCACACACACACACACACACACACACACACACACACACACACACACACTATTTTTAGGAATCTAAACTACAGGGTGTACGGCCTCAAGAATCCGGAGTAAAAGCACAGGCGGATTCTTCACCGGGACTGTTTGGTTTTTTTTTGGACTTTTATTTTATTAAAAAACACACTTTTATTTTATTAAAAACACTGAAAAGGATTCACATTACCTCCTAATCAGCCGATATATGTATTTTCAATTTCTTTTGAAGACATAGTGTTTGTCATTCTTGATCTTTACGTGTTAAAAAGTCCCCACCCACCTTAGCCGCCTCCCACTACTTCCTGACTCACCATATTTGGAGATCTTCCGGAGTGTTTTGTTTTTTTGCTCCGCTTTTTTTTTTCTGCCCACAGTCTAAAAATGTGACTTTAAATCAGTGTGTTTGTGTGTGTGTGTCCACTCCAGCTTCCTGTGACCCCATAACGGAATAAACGGAATAAAAAAGAAAGAAAGCAAACAATAGTGTTGACTATATACGGATCAAACCGTGCATGACATTTCATCATTTCGGCAATCATTGTTTAAAAATATGAAAAAAAAAACACAATATCACAATTTTTTACTTTTTGATATCAATTAAAAAACCAACCCAGTTTTCTGATATTAAGTCACATATACGTGTAGGATTTGGAAATGATTGCTCATAGTTTTGCTCATATATAGATATATATAGATTGCTCATATTTTTTCGTAGTTTTTTTTTTATATATTTGTGCTAAAAAATGATAATAAAATGATGTAGAATGATATCATAAATGTCAACGGTCTTTATTTCAATGTAGAACCCAAACTATTTGTTATAAAAAGGTATTTGTTTCATTATAATTAGAATTAAAATCAGAATTCAATTCCAAATGTGTGTGCGTGTGTGTGTGTGTGTGTGTGTGTGTGTGTGTAACTTCACGGGTTAAAGTGAGAACACACACCAGACCTGGACACTTTCCAACACTATGAGTTTGTACTTACAATGTATAGAAACACTCGAGAAAAAGGAAATCATAAAAAAATGTAATAAAAGAAATGAGTTGCACAAAAAGTTGCTTTTTTATTTTAAATTTTTTGCAAAAATGTACAAAATCTCCGAGAGACGGTTTGTGCAAAAATCAGACAATCCGACAATTAGTGGAACTATTCCTGTTATAAATCTATGTAAACTTTGTAAACATGGTAAACTCAGTCAATTGTGACTTTTTTGTTTAATAGTGTCTATTTTCCACTCAGTTTTGTAGCGTTTGTACATTTATTAGCAGCTTGAACTCTGTGATTGTTCTTGCAGCTATATTAATCATAATTGTATTTTTTTTTATTCAGGTTCAAGTTTATTCATATAATGCTTTTCTTAGTCCCAGACCAACGCAAAGCCGTTATGTGGAATTAGGGAGGAAAAAAAGAGTCTTTAAAAAATAAATTGATCATCTGTGTTCAAAATTAGAAAAAAAAAAAAAAATTTGAACATTTTTAATTTTTTTTTAAATAAAAAAGTAAAAAAATCTCAAAAAGTTGTGTATTGATTCAATATGATTATACAAAGTTGTATGACACAATATCATGTGATTAAATAAATAAACATCGACAGCCACCTGAACACAAGACATAGTAACTGATCAAAAAAAGAAAACAATCGCCATCTAGTGGTCGACTTGGGATCTTTGTGTTAGATTTAAAATTTTTCTTCATTTATTTCAGGGTTTGGGATGAAGAATTCCAGTTCAAGTAAGTGTTCAATCTCGAGACACGCACATAAGCTAAACAATTGCTTTTCAAAAACGTCAAAATAACGGTTTCTTGTCATATCAAAATAATAGTCTTGTCAATCTACTGATTTGATTAGCTCCGCCCCCTTACAGGGAGATGAACTTGGTCTGGTTTACAGTCGTGTGATAAAAGCATCTGGTTTGGTGTGAGAGGAGCTTCTCGCGCTGCTGGTAAGTCTCGACTAGACCAGGTTAGTTTGGTTAGTTCAACCTTTACCTGCATTACTCGTCTAGGGTGGGGAATTTGCGTCAAAAACGTCATTTTGCATCATATAATTGTGTTATAACAATGTAATAACCTAGAAATAGCGTAAAAATCACGTAAGCATAACATTTCCTGCCAAAGATATCAAATAAAACTCAGTTCAGAAAGACTTTTACTCTGAAATGTCTCTGCATTTCATTATTCGTTTCAGTTGAAATAACATTTGTGGGAACCTCTTTTCTCCTTTCTAGACTGAAAAACGGTCTGAATTTCGTTCTGAACTGAGGTCCACATGCACTTATCTAAGTTTGTCTGTCTTCTCTGAAGATTTTTTTCTTCTTCTTTATTTTATGCTGCTGTTTTGTGAACGGTTGTTTTGTTTGTGTGTTTCGTCTAATGTGGTGTGTAAGTCTGTGTTGCTAAAACTCACAATAAAAATTATATAAATTTTTTTTTTTATAATTTTAGGCCAAGTTCAGTGTTCTTCTCGCGTGCAACTAAATACAACAAAGTAAAAAAAAAAAACAATTTACTTTTGTTAGAACTATTAGCGCAAGTGTCCATTTAGAAATATAGATATGTTTAAATATACATACAATTATTACATAAACGAAAATGTTGAAATATAAAAATTAAACGTTATATAAATAAGTAGTCCACGCATCTTCATTCCAGGACAGGCTTCACACTGTCATTGCAGAAGCTGGAATTGTCTCTGTGCAGAAAGCAAAAGGCTTGTGTACTTAAGCAAGTCTCTTCCAGTCTAGTAGCTCCGCTTTGCTGTTTGCTTTGCCCCTCCGGACCCTGGATGTGACTTTTGAGCAGGGCTCATCTCCAGGGCCTGTTGCCACGACAACAAAGGTGGCAGATTAAGTGCGGAGTGTCCGGCATACTGATGGAGAGTGTGTGTGTGTGTGTGTGTGTGTGTGTGTGTGTGTGAGTGTGTTCTCAGACATTGAGGAACAGGTCAATTAGGGTTAAAAATGCAAAAAAAATAAAAGTTTAAATTATTCACTTTCTTTGTGCAATTAAGAGAGAGAAATACAAATAAAATCATGTAAGATAACAATACAATAAAAGTACAAAAAAACAGTTAATAATGGTTAAAATGCAAAAAAGAAAAGTTCAAATTCATTCACTTTCTTTGTGCGATTAAGAGAGAGAAATACAAAAAATGGAAGATAACAATACAATAAAAGTACAAAAAAAACCAGAGACACAAAAGAAATCTAGCCGGTCGAGGTGAAGTGACTCTAGTGAAGATTTAAAAGTGAAAAAAAAAAAAAAACTCAAGATAAAAAAAGATGAAAAATACAATAACATTACCAAAAAATAGAGATCAAAATATGAATAACATACAAGACACATGAAATCTAGCTGGTTGAAGTAAAGTGACTCAACGGATTCAGGTGAAGATTTCAAGGTTAAACTTAAACAAAGTTAAACTTAACCTTTAATAAATACATTTTTAGACACTTCGTGGCTGTTTCCAATCATCATTCTATTTTGACGTTTGCAAAATCCACGAGTTCAATTGCGAAAAAGAGCTAAAAAAAA
>CM051499.1:1539616-1628269 GCA_028031935.1 Paedocypris micromegethes | reverse complement strand
AAAAAAAACCTTGGATTTTTAGACAAACCAACACTCGTAAATTTATCGTGGCTTTGTGGCTGTTCCCGATAATCATTTTATTTTGACGTTTGCAAAATCCACGGGTTCAATTCCAATAAAAGCTAAAAAAAAAAAAACCATTCCAATAATAAAGTGACTCAATGAATCCAGGTGAAGATTTCGAAGTTAAACTTAAATGAAGTTAAACTTTACCTCTGATGAAAAGATTTTTTAGACAAACCGTCACTCGTAAATGTATCTCGACTTTGTGGCTGTTTCCAATCATCACTATCTCGACTTTTGCAAAATCCACGCGTGTAAATCTGTGAGACAAAGCGAGTCGCGGTTTAATAAAGTGTACGAAAATGTTGAAATACAAATCTCTTTGTAGAAATGAAGGGATACCTGATTCTGACCTGCTCGGTGGCTGCCGTCCTGGCTGGATATGTGAGTAACCAATAATAACTAATAATACTAATAATAATAGTAATAACGTCTGTTTACACTGCCTTCTAACCGAGGAATGTCTGTAGGTGCACAGCAAGCCACACGGGGGCGTCACTAAACCCAACCACCATCCACAGCAGGTTACACCACCTTTACATCCGCATACATGTTCCTTTAAAAAAAGCAATTAGTTACCAGTTACTTCTCACAAATAGTTACTGAGTTAGTAATTGTGAGTTACACTATATTTAAAAGTAACTCATTACCAGGGAAAGTAACTATTGCGATTTTTTTTTTCCATAATTTGTCAAAACTTACTGGCTGCTTTCAATATTCATTATGCTAAATGAATGAAATTCAACACTAAATAAATCGAATTAATATAATAAAGCATTGTACATTAATCTACGCTATTGTAGTAACAATAGGACAATGTGAGAGAAGCAACATATCATTGTAAATAATATTGTAAACCCGAATCAAAGACAACATGATTGTAAATAGTATCATAGTGTATATTAAAATAGTATTCAACTATATATTATTTATATTAATAATAAATATTATGTATATTGATAATAATATACATATTATTGGTATAGTGAATATTGTAAACCAGAATCAAAGACAACATGATTGTAAATAGTATCAGGGTGTATATTAAAAATAAATAATACAATATTATTTATATTAATAACAATAATATACATATTATTAGTATAGTGAGTAATAAAACACAATAGATGATTTAGAACTTTTAATATTTGTTGCATAGACCACAACTGGCCAATGAATAAGTCTAAATATAAATTATGCTTCTTAAGGAATGTAACAAAAATAAATGAATAAAAGTGTCACTCAGCTGGTAGACGTACTGTAGCCGACAGTATATTCTTACTTACACATGTGAACAGTTTAGCAAGACGTGTTCTGCTCTCAATATAGTAATATATATATATATATATATATATATATATATATATATATATATATATATATATATATATAGTAATTCCGAACAATGTACCACAAGTAAACAATAATAACTGAAATGTAGACTTATTCTAGTGCAAATTAAATGAGATGTAAACAGGTAGTAAAATAAAACTCCATGTCCGTCTCTTCAGCTCATCACTGACTTGTAATTGTGAGTTACATTGCATTGAAAGTAACTCATTACCAGGCAAAGTAACTATTGCGATTTTTTTTCTTAATTTGTCAAAAATCAATCGCTGACTCCTGGTTGTTGGTGTGTGCAACTTATGCACTGCACTACTCAGCTTCTGGGTGGTAAATGATGGACATTTAATCTAAGCCAATCATCACGTTTTCAGTCGCTCCACCAACACACACACACACACCAGAAAAAAACAGTGCCGACCCGCTTCGATGACTTTAATTATAGTAACGGCAAGTATTTGTCAGTAACGTTACGTCGTTGTAACAAGGGAAAAGTAATGACTTTAGATTACTCGTTACTGAAAAATGTAACGTCGTTATTCCCATCACTTTAGTTCAAAGTAAATTCATAGCACACATTCTATCTTCTTTGTTGTTTTTATGGTTTCATATTACGCCTAATAATCATTTTTCATTTCCAATTAAGCCCGACCCTGTGAAACTTCTCGCCACCAAAACCGGAGAAACTTTGCCCACATTCCTGCCAACGGAGTCCAGCACTCCAGAAGACGAAGAGACGAGTGAAGACGAAGAGAGCCGTGTGCAGTTTCAGCAGGTGGATTCGGACGGACTCCAGCAGGACTCGCCTGAAGATAACAGAGCGACAGACGAGAAGGAGACGGGTTTGGAGAGTGAAGAAGATGAAGAGTCTGTGACGGAGAGTGAGGATGAAGCGGACAACGGTGAGGAAGAGGATGGGAAAGAGGCGTACACCAGCACCGAGTCCGAGATACCGGTGGACTTGGACTACCTGAGCGATGGTGATTCTGCTCAGCCTCAACCCATCACAAAACAGAACGCTGGAACCCCGAAAGCTCTGGAGAACCACACCACGGAAGACAACGTGATTCCTCGGGTGATGGCGGACTACGATGGCCAGCAATCCAATACCGACTCCGATGAGGCCGAAGAGTCAGCAGAGCCAACCCTACCGAAGGAGCCGATTCAGGAGAACACGCCAGAAGAAGTGCCTAGCGTAGACGAGGAGAACCATCAGCAGGAAGTAACAAACAGACTTGAATCGGAAACCCTCATCAGAGTTAAGAAGTCCCGAAACAAGAAGCAAAGGAAGCAGGAGAGCGACGACCAAGGAAGAGGCAAAGACAGGAAGCACCGGAAGATGCAGAGTGACCAGGCCAGCGCCGCAGAAGCAACCCAACGAGAGAACCTCCCGACAGGAAGCAAAGCCAAAGAAGCCCAACTTCCAGAAAATATTGAGACCAAGGGCAGAAAGAAGAATGGAAAATGGGTACAGGAATGATTCCGTGGGTACAAGAGTTATTTTGTGTAGTTGTTTGTGTCAGTGGTGTCTCTCTTTGGCTTCAGAATCGCATGGTGGGGATGAATCCAGTGCAGATTAGGGCCACGATGGAGCTTTACCCCGACACCAGAGCTGCCCATCGGACTGGCGGACTGGAGCTGCCCGCTGGTCGGTGTTGTTTTAGCCGACATTCTCTCTCGCACCCACTTCTCTTTAGGAATTTGCTGAGCAGAGTTTTTATGTCTTTTCACAGCCAGTTAAACCAACCCGAATTAAGAAGTCAATGAGAGTCTCAGCCCTTAATCCAAACCAGCATTTCCAATGGAATGTTGGCATTTCTATACAGTGGTTTTGTGCGAGATTTAATCGGAAGCTATTTTAAAGTGTTATTATGTGGATGGAGGTGATTAGAAATGCTTTCAGAAATATCTGATTGTTTGAATAGCATTCTTAACGTCTTTTTTACGATTTGTACTTTTTTTCCCCCACCAAGACCCTTGTGTGAACTTTCGTTGTAAGCGAGGCAAGACTTGCACGCTGAATGATGAGAACAAGCCGACTTGTGTGTGCCAGGATCCGTCAACCTGCCTTCCCAGTGTTAATGGGTTTGACCACGTATGTCGATCTACCGTTTATTTTTTTCTCCTTAATATCATCAATTCTTTACAAATAGAATGTGTTTTTTTTAAGGTGTGTGGGACAGACAATAAGACATATGACACGTCCTGCCAACTCTTTGCTACTAAGTGCGGCCTGGAAGGAACCAAAAAGGGTCATAGACTTCACCTGGATTATACCGGATCCTGTAAATGTAGGTAGCCATTGTATGTTGGTACTATGTGTGATCCAAATGGCACAGATCTCTTTGTATTCTTCCTATAATTCCATAATAGAATGCATAACTTTTTTCTAAAATAAGACATCTAGCTATAACGTTCACCTATCCAACCCCTTGTTAACCCAAATGTTTAATTAGCCAATCGCATGCACTACTTGTGTCCGAGAGGTTGCATATTTGAATCCCCCAACGGTTGGTCCTACAACTGAGTCTCCTTGGGCAAGACTGAGCCCCACATGCCCCCGAGGTGCCACGTCTGCCCGGTGCTCCGGGTTTGTGTGTGTTCACTTCAATGTGTGTATGTGCACTTCACTTGGATGGATAAAATTCAGTATAGTCTCTAATGGGCATATTTCTATCACCTTGCTTTCATTTTCACCTTACTTTCCTTTTCATTTCCAAACAAATGGAGCATCAGAATGGAGAAGAGAGGTGATTTAAGTTACTTTGATCATGTCATGGTTGTTGGTGTCATACGGACTGTTCTGGGTGTTTCAGAAACTGATCAACTGGGATTTTCACACACTACCAAATGAGCAGTTCTGCTGGCTGAAATGCTTCGCAGAGGCCTGAGGAGAATGGCCGGACTGGATCAAAAAGGCAACTTATATAACCAGTCACTACAACCGAGAACAAATCTGAACACAGACAATCAGAGCTGCAGCAGCAGAAGTCCACTCTGGCAGCCTCCCCTGTCCGATAAAAACAGCAAACTGAGCCTTTTCACACAGGCTCAACAAGGCTCAACTGTAGAAAGTTGGAACACTATTGCCTGACCGGGCAAGTCTCGGGAAAGATTTCTGCTGTGACATTCAAATTGATTTTTGTTTAAATTTGTCCCCGTGGTGGATTTAAACCAACAACTTTTCGAACACGAGTCCAAGTCCCCTAGCCCTGGACTGGTGGTGGTGTAAAGGAGAGGGGGAAATTTTCTTGGCACTTTGGGCACATTGGTACCAATTGAGCATCATGTCAACACAGTCTAGCTGAGTATTGCTGCTGACTATGTCAGTCTTTTTAAGACCGCAGTAAGACCATTTTCATAAAGCGTGTCATAATGCGTGAGTCCTGTCAGACTGGTTTCTTGAGCATGACATGAGTCTGTTCTCAAATGGCCACCAGTCACCAGAACTCAGTCCAGTAGAGCAGCTTTGAGATGTGATGGGATGGGTGGTACGTCATTTGCATCATGGATGTGCAGCCAACAAACATGTCGAAATGTCAACATGCACCAAAATCTCTGAAGAATGCTTCCAGAACCTTGTTGAATCTGCCAAAAAGGATTAAGGCAGTTCTAAAGGCAAAATGACCCAACCCGGTACTGTGTAAGGTGAACCTAATAAAGTGGTTGGTGAGTGTGTATATCTGTCAGAGTTTTCACTTCGGGTTGAGACTTTTATGTGGACAGTTTGCCCCCTGTTGCAATTCATTAGTGTGCCCAGGTGTCATGTTTTAATTTGAATTCATTATGTAGTTATCCTGTTCACCTGTGTCTCGCTGTCAGTTTGTCCTTGCATTTAAGCCTGTGTTTTTGGTGTGGGATCGTTTTGTTGGTGTGTTCGTTTGGGATGGTTTAGTCTTCACCTGACCGATGACTTCAGTGTTTGTTAATAAAAGTCACGACCCAGCAATTTGGTCTGAGCTCCTGTGTCCTGCATCCCAGATCGGGACAATAGCACTGTTTAGTGGCAAATAAAAATCAGATAAATGTGTTAAAAATAGATAATTGCACAATTTAAACCAATCACACTAGCTGTTTATTTTTGGCCTAGTGTAGAGAACAACCCAGACGGGCCTCAAACTCGCACCTCGATTCTCGAATGGGTCCTTCTTGCTGTAAGATCAAGAAAAAAAAACTTGTTTTAAAATCCAATATCTAGAAACTATTGATCGTCCCTGTGAAGTCTGACAGTGTTACCGTATTAACACCACATTTTACCGAGGTTTTACTGTTGAACGCACCAAACTGTTAACGAGAATTTCTCCCGGGGATTAATGAAGTATATTCCCTACCTACCTACCTACCTACCTAGCTAACGATCCTGACCGTGACGCTTTACGATTGATTTGTGTTTGTCCGGCAGTCATCGCTCCTTGCTTGGAGGCCGAGCTGGTGCAGTTTCCCTTGCGCATGCGGGACTGGCTGAAGAACGTTCTTCTGCAGTTAAACGAGCACGACTCCGTGTCGCCTGGCTTTCTCACCGCCAAACAAAAAATCAAGGTACATCTATACAAAGTGCGGGCTATCACTTACATTCACTTTCTTGTTTGAAAACATATTTCTGGGTGGAAACATAACGTTATTCATTTCATGCCATTGTTTTTTTTTTTTCCTTTTTCTTGTTTCTTTTATTTATATATTTATGTTTTATATTTGCAAAAGAGGGAAAAAGACGGAGTCGGTCCAAACCCAATTGTTGTCATCGCAACTTGGTCAATAAAGTTTCTGTATGACGACAGGTTCAGAAAATCTTTGAGAGCGAAAGGCGACTCCACCAAGGGAATCACCCGGTCGAGCTGCTGTTGCAAGACTTTGAGAAAAACTACAACATGTACGTTTATCCAGTCCATTGGCAGTTTGCGCAGATGGATCAGCATCCTTCCGACAGGTTTGAATCTTTTCATCTGAAAAAATGATAAAAGTCACATCCACACAGGGGTGTAAGGTACTTGAGTAAATGTACTTGGTTACTTTACTTAAGTATGTTTTTGGCTACTTCGTACTTGCACTGAGTATCAAAAATAGAAGCAACTTTTACTCTCTACTCCACTGCATTGTTGAAAACAAATAGAAAATGTAACCAAACAGCTATAATACAATATTAATCAGCTTTAAAATCATAACGTCTCGGAAATATTTTATACAAGGTTGTTTTTTTTGCTTATTACTATCAACATTTTCTGGATGTTACTTTTTTCCAGTGGTGTAAAGTACTTAAGTAAATGGACTTTGTTACTTTACTTCAGTGTTTTTGGCTACTTTGTACCTTTGCATCTTTACTCCACTACTTTTGATTGAACACTTACTGTTACTTGTCACATTGTGAATGTGCGCGATCGACAAGTCGGCATCTTTTTATTCCACCGTGGTTAATTTTGTTGGCGGATGAGATGATATCGCCATCTACAGGATGCTGAAGGTACTGGATGCTCAATCACATAATAATAAATGATAATAATATGAGTATTTGTAAGGCGCTTTTTACATCAACGTCAATTAGTGGTTGCACTTTTTTGCACATTTAGTTTTACCAAGTTATACTGAGAATGACTTTTTATTTCATTTTCATTTTGAAACATTGAGGTGTTAGATTTCATTATCTTTATTAGAAAGTAAAACTACACCAATAAAGAGTTTGCTGTTTTTCACATTTCTTGGTATTTTTTTGAGCCTAAAGTCAGTACAAGTAAAATACTTAAGTACTTTTAAAATGGAATCTTTAAAGACTTTTACTCAGGTCTTCTTGGAATTGGTGACTTGTAATGGAGTAATTTTTGCCGTAGGGCTTTCGTACTTTTACTCGAGAATAGCTTCAGGTACTTTGTCTTTACACCTCTGTTTTTTGTGAGGGAAAATAAAGGCCAGACACAGTCAGATTCTATTAAGAACTTTAGAAAACAAAGTTTGTTGGAAAGTATTTTCCCTTTCTTCAGGTTTCTGTCTCACTCGGAACTGGCTCCACTCCGCGTTCCTCTGGTTCCCATGGAGCACTGCACCTCCGTGTTTTTCCAGAAATGTGATTCCGACAAGGACAAGCTGGTCTCTTTTGAGGAATGGTGCAGCTGCTTCGGAATTAAAGAAGGCAAGACTTTCTCCCAAAATTCTCAATGCCAAATGTTTATTTCACGCATAAATGGCATTTAATTTTCTCTAATTACCAATACAATGGGTCAGAATTTGACCGCTTTTTTTGTTTTGTTTTACAGATGATATGGACACCAATTTGCTGTTTTGAACACTATAATCCGAATGAATCGAGGAACCGAATATTACTGCTTAAAAAAATGAAAAAAGCCAGTGCTTTTGTATTATATGGTCTAGAAAGATTTAGAACTTTCCGCAAGACAGTATTTGTTCTGTTCTATGTTTAAGGATAAAAAAAAAAGTTTGAATGATTTTTTTTTAAACCCTCTTGTTTGATGCAATACTTTTGTGTGGCATGTGGATTAATAATAATAAAAAAAAATTACGAAAAAGAAACAAAACAGTTAAAAACTATAGCTACATTTCAATTTTTGATGAAAAAACGTGTAGATTAACATTGTTTTTTTTTCGCATTCCAGTGGGAGAAACGTTTACAGAAAAATGACAAAGCAAAATAAATCAAGTGACGTATTTTTGGTGATCCTGCAAAACATTTTCCCAGTTACACAGGTTCTTTCACCGTTTTAACCCTAAAATCCTGAATCATCAAATTTTAAATCCTAAAATCTATTCATAGTTTTTTTCTGTTAATAATATCATGATCTTTAGGACGTTGTGAGTAAAGCTACTTTTTTGCATTGATTCAAAATGATGTTAAAATTGTATTATGTTAAAATCAGTGATTTGTATCACACACAGGCATTGTGTGTCAGCACAATATAAAATAAATGTCAAAATTGGTGCGCAACTCTGGAAGTGACCACCATGCAAAGTGTCGTTTATTAAAATCACACAAAATAAGAGTGAAATCCTGGACTGTGAATTATTTTTATTGTTTATTTATTTATTTATGCTTTTTTTTCCTCAATGTGTCCACTAGGGGCCGTATCGAAATTGTGACACATTTGAAACAATTTTCGTTTTGAAAAGGTTAAATTTTGGGTAATTCTTAAAAGATCACATCAGAAATCTCATCAAGCTCTTCTGTTCTTTCCGCAATAACAGTCAAATGGCTGAGTAATGCTTTATAAAGTTGTCTTTAGTGCTGGAATTGATTGTTCCACATAAGCGATATTGCGCTGAGATCATGGCGAATGTTATTTGATTAATTTATTAAAAAGGAAACTAGTGAGTGATATGAAAGGAAATCGCTTCATGCAGTATTCATGTTTTTGATATTACTATCAACATTATTTTTTATTATTATTATTACTACTACTATTATTATTATCATCATCGTCAGAGCTATGGTTAAGTAATGCTCTCTGATCTGGCCTCTAATTGTATATATATATATATCATAAATCAAATCACCTCTATGTGTAAGGTGTTTCTGTGTTAAACTAAACATAAAAGTTTTTATCTTACATTTAATGTGTGTTTTATACAAATGTGTTACAATTTTATAAAAGAATGTGTTGTAATCTTACATGTGAAAGCAAATGTTACAAATTAGTTTTTTTGTTTTAATCCATAAAAGGAGTGAGTGGAAATACTTAGTGTTCGAGTATTTTAAAATTTTACTCAGTATACAAATTTTATATATATATATATATATATATATACAGGTAAGTACAAACGTGTATGTGTATGTGTGTGTGTACAAACTCATCACCATGCCACCCACTTTTCCCAGTCATTACGAATTTATAGTTTAAGATTGCATTTGAGACGTCAACGTGTGACATTTAAAATTGAAATTCTTCTTAAGTCATAAATAATTCAAACGCTTTCCAGCAGAGGGCATTCACACATCGCTCCGATTGTGTTTGTTTGGAGCGTTCACAGATATTTCAACTAGGACACATTTGAACATATCAGCAGTCGTTACGCTCGGGTAAATTGTGAATAATCTGTGTGGTTAATTAAAACTTATTTTTTAATGTCTATTAATCTTTTCTTTAATCTCTAAATCTCATGTGTGTCTTGGCTTTATTATATTTCCTCAAAACCTTATGCAAAGGTTATTAGGACAATTTCAAAAAAAATATTCTCGGTACAGGACACTGAAAAAGTGTCTCATTGGATCAAAGTAAAAATTGCGTCAACTTGTTACACCTAATCACTTTACTTTGGATCAACTTAACATTTTTACTTAGAAAGGAATGAACTATCCACTACTTAGCCAATGCAAAAACAATCTTTGAATCAAATTCAGTTTTTAAGTTTAATGAAATCTCAAAGATACGTTTTCTTAATGTTTCTCATCGGAAGGGTGGAAAAACAGACCACCACCATAATATATGGTATATTCGTACGCGTAAATTTGTGTACTAACGGGTTGAATTTAAACAATAAAAATGTGAATAAGAACATCTAACGTTATATCATAAAATCTGAACAGAAGCCTTAATTTGAACATAATTACCTTTTTTAAACATCTAGTTTCCTTTTAAGACGAATCGCAATAAACAAGATCATGTAAACGTGTTTATGATTATGTAAACGTGTTTATGATTTATTATTATAGTTTTAAAAAGGTAAGAAATTGCGTAGAGCACATGCAAGCTTCTCAGTGGCTCATTGGAAAAATCCAAGAAACAAGGTCTAAAAGACACTCAACGACGTACTTTTAATTTAAATGACGCACAAATTATACATTACACTGTCAGTTAGACAGAAAATGAAACACTTTGAGTTAGATCAAGTATAAAAATGTATTCAAAGTAATGACACGCCTTTGGCACTTTTTTCAGTGTAGCGTTAGCTCGGCGCTAATTGCTCCGCCGTGGCCCGTATGAATTGTCGTATGAATGCGATGAAACTTTGGAATTGGTGTAAGGTCGACACTCGACGGCTCGTCTCCGAGACTTCGCTGATGTAAAGAGACGGCGAGCGGAAGACGCTGCTGGTAGATGCGAATGCGACTGGAAAGGCGTCTGACTTCCCTTTTGATCTTCTCTTTCGGCTTTTTGCGAGAGTTTCTCGTGGTTTTCATGTCCGTTTTGTGAATTCTGACATCAATTACGCTGAGGAGAGGTCATGGGCAGACACACAACACGTCAGCGCCGCATTATTACACGTGGTTATCGCAGCTTTTGATGTTTCTGGCGGGTTCGTGGGTTTTTGTCTGATTAATGATCTGTGAGCGCCGAATCTTTTCTACTCCTCGCCCTTGACTTATTTAAGTTCTAAATTAGGAGGATTTCTGTTTGGCAGTGATTCTCAGCTTCAGCTTTAGGTTCATAACATTGCATTCGTGACAAATGGACACTTTCTGAAAGATATAATTCAAGCACTTTTCAAAGTCCATGTTCAAGTTTTACCAGCACCATGCGGTTGTGGTAAAATGTATATTTAAAGTAGGGCTGTCAACGTTAACGAGTTAACGCACGTGATTAATTTTAAGTGCTTAATCAAGTACATTTTTTTAATGCCTTAATCACAGTTGCAGTTTTTTTCACTTTTGGTGTGATGAAAAATGCAATGAATAGACCCAGAGAGCCAGGTGTGGCTCATTATGATCAGAAGCTCAGAGTGACAAGAATAAACTCACCCAGGTGTGGCTCATTATGATCAGAAGCTCAGAGTGATAAAAATAAACCCACCCAGGTGTGGCTCATTATGATTAGAAGCTCAGAGTGATAAAAATAAACGCACCCAGGTGTGGCTCATTATGATCAGAAGCTCAGAGTGATAAGAATAAACTCACCCAAGTGTGGCTCATTATGATCAGAAGCTCAGAGTGATAAGAATAAACTCACCCAGGTGTGGCTCATTATGATCAGAAGCTCAGAGTGACAAGAATAAACCCACCCAGGTGTGGCTAATTATGATCAGAAGCTCAGCTCACATTTTAAAACAAAACACAAATAGATTCATTTGATTTTAGATATAAAAGGAAACTTCCAATCCCATAACACGGCTGTTTTCATTGGTTCCAATCAGTTAAAATGTTAAATAACTTTATATTCGTCTTTTGGTAGAACTGTTTTGTGTTTTTTTTTTTAATGCATGTTTAAATACAAATAAAAACTATATTTTAATTACTAAATAAATACTAAAATCTGCAAAATTTCCGCCATCCCCGGGGCTTTAATAAAATTATCAAACGTCGACCGGTCCGTGACGACAGAAATGTTGGAGTCCACTGCGTTAATGCATTAATTTTGATGTGCATTGATATTGATATTACTGAGGAGACAATTTGTGTCGCCACTTCACATGACCACGCATTCTATGGCTGAATCTGAACGTCCAAAACGGTGTTTTTAACTGTTTCAGTTTTTCACTGAATTATTGAAGCATTTTCAAGCACTTCAATTCAAATTCAAGCGTTCTCAAGGCCCTGAAAACAAATGATTGAAATTCGAGCATTTTCATGGACTTCAAGCAGCCGTAGGAACCCTGTTTCTATGATGTCGTCTTATTTTATCTACGATGATGCTGCAATTTTATTACAATTATAAAAATTGCTTTTTTTCGTACAGGCCATGTTGCTACCGCTTTACTTGTGTAACTTGACACATTTGGTTCAATGTTGGGTTCAATTAATTTTCCATTTTAAAAAACGCCTTTAAATTTAAAAAACGCCATTTTAAAAAATCTTTAGTAAGGGCAATTCATTGCACTTTCACTCGCGTCTTTTCTTCGGACACTTGTTGTTTTCGCCTCCCTTAGTAATTATTAGCTGAGATATTTTGTTCTCTTTTATTAATTAAAACAAAGTGTTCCTAGAAGATTGTAGATTGTAGTAAAGAAATGAAGGTGTTATTTTCTGCACCGCACCAGGTTTCAGTGAATCAATAAAACAGTGGAGCAAACAGCAGCGCAGCTTTTACTTCCCATGCGTTTGACAGTCCCATTCTAAAGTGAATAATAGATTGGAATGCTTCTTTGTCCGCGAATGTGTTCATTAAATTTGCAACTTGGATGGAAACTCGTGTCTGGATCCATTCGCTTGCAGCATTTATTGATGGGATTTATCCATCCATTATCTTTACTGCTGCGTCTGGGTCTGGGTGGGTTAAAGCCAAATCCAGCTTTCTCCTGCCAAAAGTGGAAAGGCCCAAGAAAACACACATTCACTGTAAGAAGAAGAAGAAAACCTTTATTTGTCCCATCAATGAGTAATGTACAAACTAGGGCTGTCAAACTAATAATTTTTCACTAATTAATCACACTTCACTGGCCAAATTAATCGTGAATAATTGATTAATTAATTAATTATATGACTGAAGCTTGTAATATTGGATATTGAGGTGTAATATGTAAATTGATGTAAACTCAACACTAAATAAACACTTGTTGAAGTACTGTAAAATAATTTAGTATAATTTTTGTTCAATTTGCAATGTATTGTTTTTGTTTTTTAACCCTACGACGTCGAGTCGCACTTTTCTCAAGATTAAACACACAAAATAAGTCAATTTTGGTCTTATATATGTGTTATCCATCAATTGAAAGTTCTAAGTATATATTTTTTAGGTTACACTCTTAATAAAAACAGGACGTTGTGTTTTTTGTAAAAAAAAAAAACTGTAATAATAATAATAAAACTAAAACAAAAACTTCTCTTTGTCAGCTGAAAACGAACTGTAAGTTATCACTCTAGCATGAAACATGTCTACATAAAGCTTAGAATGTCTGTTTTTAAAAATAAGTGTAAGTAAATACAGTGTTGTAATGCAACTGTGATTAATGGCGTTAAAAATAATTGACGAGATTAAGCACTTTAAATGAATCACATGCGTTAACTTTGACAGCACTAGTACAAACACAAATGTATTTTTTAAATGTAAAAAAAAATAAATCTGGAGGACACGGAAAAGCACAAACCCTTGTAGTACACCCTACTCTCATTTGTTTGTGCATTTGTTCCCTTAGCTACTTACTCACTCGTGTAGCGTTTGGCTTTGCCTTTGATTGTGATGTTTACCCGACTATAGAAAGTTTGAAAAGAAAAACTTTTACAGTGGTACCCCGAGAGCGGAGAATTTCGTGATCTGAGCCGCATTTTACACATAAACCATCTACTCCGTGCCATGACTATGTGAATTCAGACAAAACGTTTTTTTTATAAACGATAACATATTGGTAATAAAATGTAATAAACATATTATAGCAGTTGTTTAGTTTGCCCACATGAACGGTTACCACCAACTTGAAATGACGTCATGCAAATCACTGAGATTTCCGTTTGCACAGCGTCATTTCAAGATGGCGGCTCTCAAGAAAAAAAACATGGCCCTTCTGGGAGAAGGCCAGCTTATTTACCGTATTTTTCGCCGTATAAGACGCACTTTTTCTTCTTCAAAACTGAGGGTGAAAAGTTGGTGCGTCTTATACGGTGAATGCAGAGATCTGCGTAGCGCGCTCACCGCCATCTTAGTGTGCAATACCGCGGTATACATACGTTGTCTCGCTTTCTTTCTCGCGCAGAATCTTGTGAAACAATGAAACCATGATTTCCAAACGAAAACAGACTTTGATCAAAATAAAACAAGCAGATTTTCTCGCGCGCGTCTTTAAAACTAAAACGGCCGCTCTTCTCTTAAAGGCACAGCGCAGAAAACAGAGCGTCAGGCGTATGCGCGTGAAGTACAAACTGTGTTCGATTAGTAATGTCTGTGCCGTCATTGGTAGTTGTAAGTTACAACTTGTAGGGAAACTAATGTGTAATACTGTATTAAGGTGTTTATATACTTGTATAAAAATGTAATTCATGAATTATCACGGTATCCACGGCATTGCAAAATATCGTGACACATCTCAATACCGCTATTGACGTTAATACCGCTATACCGCCCAGCGCTACTCTCACTGTTTACTGACTTTACTGACTGTTCATGTCACATGTTTGACATACAATTGTTCTTAAACTGCTGTTCACTTTTATACAGTTGATATAAAATATTTTACTACAGTATTTGGTTCAGAGTCTTTTTTTTCTAGATTTTACTCCTTTAAAATTGGGTGCGTCTTATATGGCGAAAAATACGGCAATATTTTGGAAGCAAGATCTCTAAAACTAACTAGTGCTTTTTGTTTTGTTTTGTTTTTTTGTTTATTTGTTGTATAAAGAAGATTAAACGTCTCTAGCGGTAAGAAAAAGACGCGCTCCTTTAGTATGGCGAAAATATTTCCAAATGTTGGTCATTTTTGCGACTTTTGTTACTCTGGATTCTTGTTATCTAGGACATTCGCAAGTCTTTCCACTGTATCTGCATTTCTTTACTGACAAAGAGAAATTAGCGGCCAGTAAATTCTCATGGTTCACAGTATTTAGATCTCGACACTGTTTTGAAGAGTCTTTGTAAAGTCTCAAATTATCAGAAAAGTCTCATATTGTTTTTGTCGTTTTTGTCCCAGAGAAGGAAGATAAAACGGCGCCATCATGAAAGCTTCTTTTAAAGCGCTCATCATTAGATCCGTTTGGAGAATCGGTTGATAATTGCAGGAAACGCAGTTTTCCTGCATCGCAAAACATTACAATTCCAGCTGATCGAGATCAAGCCAATCAGAGCCAGCGCTGTTCGGTTAAGCCTTTTTAATTAGATTTTAGAAAAAAAAAACATTAGATGTTCACAGAAGCAAATGTTTTTGAGTACAATAGCATGTTGCTAATGGGAGGATTTGTTTAACTATTTCATGTGATAGGTCATGTAATATGGACGCAGTAGATTTTGAGAAAAATTTTGAGAATTAAGAGTCATTTTCACTATTGCGTTCAATTAGAATTGTTCTTGTGTCAAGGTCGTGTCTCTTGAGTGTTTTGGTAAAATGTCAAAACACACACACACTTTATTTTTAAGCCCTATAACACAAACTTAATTCTGCTGTGCAGAAATATAAATACAGTATATACGCACAACCACACACACGCACACACACACTTTTACGCACGCAGTGTAACTGTTATTTTGTTTTTAAGCCCTTTAACTCAAACTAAATTGATACAAAGTGCTGTACAGGAAAATATACACAAACACACACACACACACACACACACTTATGTAAATTGAAACAAAGCGCTGTACAGGGGAAAAAAAATATATTTATATATATATATACACACACACCACACACACCACACACACACACACACACACACAACACACTCACTGTAACTGTAACTCAATTTTTAAGCTCTTTATCACAAACTTAATTGATAAAAAGTGCTGTACAGGAAATATTTATATACACACACACACACACACACACACACACTGTAACTGTAACTTTATTTTTAAGCCCTTTAACTCAAACTAAATTGATACAAAGTGCTGTACAGGAAAATATACACAAACACACACTCACACACACACACACACTTATGCACGCACATGCACTGTAACTGTAACTTAATTTTTAAGCTCATTATCACAAACTTAATTGATACTAGTGCTGTTCAGGAAAACACACACACACACACACACGCACTGTATCTTTATATTTAAGCCGTTTAACATAAACTGAAGTGGTACAAATTGCTGTACTGGAAAATACACACACACACACACACCTTATTTAGAAGGTTTTACTCAAGTTATCAAATGAGTGTTATCAGAGAATGGCACTTTGCTCTGCAGCCGTTTACTTCAGTGTTTATTACCACCAGCTCGGTGGATCAATGATACGTGTGTAACGCTGGTGAAATCAATACTAAATGTATATACATGACTTCAGAAGCACCGCGTGTCGTTCAGGTTCAAGCGTAACAACATCAATACGGCCCGAATGACAATTATAATGAAACCTGAGAGCCAACTCAGTTCAATTGAGCTGTTGTGTCAATTAATTTGTCCGAAATTGACCAGATTTAAATAGATAGGCTGATGCAATATTGAAAAATTGCTTATATACAGTGGAACTCGACCTCTGTGCCGATAACACAGAGAGAGAGAGAGAGAGAGAGAGAGAGAGAGAGAGAGAGAGAGAGAGAGAGAGAGAGAGAGAGAGAGAGAGAGAGTGAGAGAGAGACAGAGAGACACACAGAGAGACAAAGGGGGGGGCAGAGAGAGAGTCAGAGACAGAGAGAGAGAAAGAGAGAGAGAGAGAAGAGTGAGAGAGAGACACGGAGAGAGACAGAGAGAGAGAGATAAGAGTGAGAGAGAGACAGAGAGAGACAGAGAGAGAGAGAGAGAAAAGAGTGAGAGAGAGAGAGAGAGAGAGAGAGAGAGAGAGAGAGAGAGAGAGAAGAAAATTACGGTTTTTTTTTAACTAAGAGTGTTGTTCTGATTCTGAGCAACTTTCTTTCGTTAGATTAAACAATTTACAACTAATTATACATGATTTGGCTAAATTCGGTTCTGCATGTATCTGCTTTAAAACAAAGCAAAACCGTTTTTTAGACAGTTAAAGCTGTTCACATTTTATTATTTTGCTCTGATTAAAAGCAGTTTTGCAAAACCTTTAAAACAATACTGTGGCGTAACAGGTTTTGTAGCGCTGTTATTACCAGGTTCTCCTCAGTGCCAAACCAAACAAAATGATGACAATGCTTGCAGATTTTTCCAAAAAATGATGGTGTAGGTTATTTACAGTGCTCAAGATAGGAGACAAAAATATTTACAAAGTAGCGAACAAAAAAAAAAAGCTTCATAAAGAAATACAAAGGAAAACAAGCGTCAACCTTAGCAGTTGTAACAGAACCATTCCATACACTGTGCAGGCGTAGACAAAGAATAGGTTACTTTGTCACAAATACCCATTTTGTAGGGGGGGTCAAAATAGCAAAGTATCGAATTTTAAAAGAACTTAAGTATTTTACTCATACAGAATTTAGGCTAAAAAAAAAAATTTAAACTCTATTCATGAGGTTTTACAGAAACGAAATATAACACCTCCATGATTCAAAAATGGTAATTCAAAAGATAAACATTCTGGTAGATGGCAAAATCGCCTTGTTCGCCCAAGAAAATAACTGCGATAAAAATCGATTATGATTTGTCACACACAATCAAAATACAACAAGTAACGATAAGTGTCATTTCAAATGTAGTGGAGTGAAAAGTACAGTGACTCAATCACAAATGCAGTGGAGTAGAGAGTAAAAGTTGCTTATATTTTTGATACTCAGTACAAGTACGAAGTAGCCAAAAACATACTTGAGTAAAGTAACAAAGTACATTTATTTAAGTACCTTACACCTCTATGTATAATATTTCAATAAATATATTAGTATTGAAATCCATTATTCCGTGAAAAAACAACAAGCGGAAGAATTAACAGGAAGAATTGAACTAATCTTTTCTGGACTGTAAGAAATAATCTTGTGGGTCAAAGAAAAGTGCAGGGTCGGATGTTATAAGCTGCTAAGTCATAAAAAATAATATTATCTTCTTCTTATTAATATTATTATTATTATTATTATTATTATTATTATTATTATTATGTAATAAGACATGAGTATGTAAATGTCCCCCGTGTCTATATTTGCACTGCCTTTTGTTTATTACATTTGTTTACATGTACAGTATTACATTGTCTATTGCATTTTGCACTGACAAAATTGTTATTTATATCTCTTGTACCTGCATCTTAAATTACGTTGCACCATTGTGCAATGACAATAAAGATGATCCTATCTTATCCTAATCCATGCCATAAATTCAGACATTGAATTCATCAATGCTTTTCTCAGGACAGTCTCCTGAGATTTCTGTAATCTCTCGAGAACTATTTCTCGCACTATTACAGAAATCTCTGTGATTTTCATGGCATCATTTCAAGATGGCGGCTCTAAGTGAGAGAAAAAAAAGCATTGCCAATCTGGGATAAGATGAGCTTATTCTGAATTTTGGTCTGAATTTGAATTCTGAATTTTGGTGATCTCTGAAACTAACAAAGTGTTAGTGGTTTTGTTGTTTTTTGTTTATTTGATGTGTAAAGAAGGTTGATCGACACGTCTGGACTCTCGTCTCCATCCACGCTAGCGGTAAGAAAAAGACGCGCTTCTTTCCTATACACTGTAAAAAATTACTTTGAATACATTTTTATACTTGATCTAACTCAAAGCGTTTAATTTTCTGTCTAACCATCAGTTTAATGTACAATTTGTGCTTCATAAAAGTTTTTAAAAGTTCAAAGTAAATTGAATTTAAAAGTAAGTCTTATAGTGTAAAGTAAATAAAGTTCTTTGAAGTAAAGTAAAAATGTGCGTTGGAGCCAGATGGTGATGAGAAGAGAAGGACTTGTTTTTTTTTGATTGGCCAATGAGAAGCTTGCATGTGCTGTACACATTTTTTAATAAACTCTTTTAAATTATAAAATAAATTATAAATAAGTTTACATGATATTGTTCAGTTGTAAGAAGGAGCAATTGAAGCTATTTGTGTTAAAAGAAACAATAGATGTTTTAATAAGGTAATTATGTAAAAAACCATCAATCTGTCTTATGTGAGCAGAGACTCAGCTGCATTTTTACCTGTTTACAATTCCCATAACGGGAGGCGCTGTTGCTGCCTGTCTGATAAATGGACCAATTGAGCAGATTTTATGTTCATTGAAGGCAACTTGTTTGTTAGTTTGTTAGTTGTAAGTTGTTATTACACCTCAGTGGTCAAGACACGTGAGTTCTGTTCAGATTTTATGTTATAATGTAAGGTACTCTTATACACATTATTATTATTATTTAAATCCAAACCGTTAGTACACAAGCCTCAATCAACGAAGATGCGAATTGACGGTTTTTCATTAAGCTTAAAAACTTAATTTGATTCAAAGATGTTTTTTGCATTGGCTAAGTAGTGGATAGTTAATTCCTTTCAAAGTAAACATTTTAAGTTGAACCAAAGTAAACGGATTAGGTGTAATCAGTTGACGCGATTTTTTTACTTTGATCAAACAAGACACTTTTTACAGTGTATAAAGAAAATATTTTGAAACTCGGGACGACATTTTTGTGGCGACACTTTTTATACCTCGAGATTTCCATTATCTAGGACAGGGGTCCTCAATTATAAACTTGAAGGGTCCACTTACGAAATTTCCGTTCAGTCCGAGGTTCGGAAAAATATCGGTCAAGTTGCAAAAATGAACCACTATGTGAATGGCACGTCATCCGTAAAGAAACAACATGCTTCAGGTTAATCTCTCGATCTCGAACCTCTCCTTGTGTGAGGTTTGTAAGACCCAAAACATCTTCATAAATTTGACACAATATAGTTCACCTCACTTTTCTTCATCAAACAATATGAGAAAGATCATAAATTGTGAATTATCCTTTTGAGTCCCTTCAAACAGAGCAGTCACCACTTCACTCACACACTCATTGACTATTTCAGCATTAGAGAAAGGTGTCTTGTGTTGTCCCAGGACACATGTGAGACGTTCGTTGCGTGTGTGTGTGTGTGTGTGTGTGTGTGTGTGTGTGTGTGTGTGTGTGTGTGTGTGTGGAATTTGTTCAAATTGTGCGTGCTTGGATTAATAATGGCATTTCACGATCAATTTTGATGATTGCGACCGACTCGTTGCAGATTAAACACATTGGTTTTCTGCTTCGCGCGGATGCATATTATTCTGTCCACTCGCTCTTAAACTCGCAGTTTTCAAAGTCAACTTTTCTTTTCTAATCGACGGCCAGCTTTGAGCTCGCCATATTCTTTAAAGTTAAAAAAATCTCTCGATTTACGCAAACGATAGAGCGCCCGTTCGCCTGGCTACCCTGAAGACCTGAGCGACTAAGCGTCGCGCCCGCTGCCGTGTTTTAAAGTAACCAAATGCCGCCAGAGTGCAGATGACGTAGTTGTCACGTTGCTCTTACAGCTGCTGTGATTGGACAAATGCCGCAGCTAAAACGAGTACAAGATCAATTATATACATTTATAAATATATTTGTTTGCGTTCGTGTGTGTGTGTGTGTGTGAGTGAGTGAATAAATATTGCTGGATCAAAATTGCGTGATCGACTAAAAAAACGCCTTTGGATTATGATCACAAGAGTAGCATGTTGGTTTTGCCGTCGGTCCAAATGTAATCGTGTCTGGGTCCGGATGCGGACCGGAGTCCGCCTATTGAGTGCCCCTGATCTAGGATATTCATAAGTCGGGGTTCCACTGTGCATATATTAGGGCTGTCAAGCGATTCATTTTTTGAAAGTAGTTAATCGCACTTCCCTGACCAAATTATCACCGTTAGCTTGTTAGCGGATGTTTCCCATAGTAGCTCATGGTCCATGTGGTTTGTACCGCCGTCTTCTTTCCCGCCGTTAAACTTCAGCACTGCAGCATCTTCATTTCATTTGTAATTCGGGTGGAATCTCTGGCTTTCCAGCAAGAAGAAACTGCTCGGTTTTGAGCTAACAGCTGGTCTCGAGTGTAAACAATGGAGCCGTATCCCAAATAAAACGAATTGCAAAAGTGATGAAGTTTGACTTGTCTTTTGGTGAGACACAGAAATCTGACACGCAGAATCTAATTGAGTCTCCGAGGTACAGTATGTTGCTCTCTTTATCTCTCTCTTTCAAGATACCCATCGCTCTGTTCATTTCACAAGCTGAATGCTTTACACAACGTGAAGCGGAGCCATGTCTTTAATTAGCAAGTTGTTCTTTCCAGTCAAGTTAGTACAGCATTAATGTTTCTGCCGTCTCTCTAACTGTCAACAATAAAGAATGAAACTTGAGGACATTTGATTCTATGGCCTTAATCCAGCCGTGGGACATTGTTATAATTGTTAGTGCTCTGTAGGGGAGTTGCTTGCTTTGATAAAATTTGCATGACACGATTCTAATGTTGTTGAAGTTTTACAGTTTGGATGCTTAGTTTAGATTTTGTAGTATGTGATTTCGTAGATCACACAATTGGCCTCTACTTTCAGCTGAAAAACATTGTCCTCAGCTATTCAAAAGCCCATTGGGCCTGATTATTTTAAAATTCGAAATGTAGCAAAAACGTTTGATCACTTCCAGACACATATGGTGAAATATGAAAACGCAACATAAGAATTCTCAGAAAGTTGTGTTTTCTAATCTTCCTGTGTTTTTGTAGCTCTTCTGGTTTCCTGGAGCGTGATGTCTCCTCTGGTACTTTCTGAAGAACTAGTTGGAGAGATGGAGCTGCCCTACAATGTTAGCATGCCAGAGGAGACTGGCACCAGTGTGTCGGGCTTTCTCTACGTTTATTTCCTCTCACCCTGCCAGATAGTTTTTGTTTTACTAGCCACTGTCCCCTATTAATAGTGTCGACAAACAATGGACATCCTTGCAACTATCTTCTTGTTGATTTTGCACAGCTCTTCTAGTAGACTCACCACCCGCAGGAAAGGTTGGTGCATTGCATTTTTTTATACAGAGATACCACAGCGACCCAATTCTTTGTCAACTAATCTGGCTCAGGACATGGAAGGTCTCCTCACTGAGTGGCAGATCTCGATGGTAGAGGTTGACCGGTTCTAGGTACAGCTCCTCGAAAGATGTGGGACCATCTTTCACTTGTGGAGTTGCCCATAGTGAGATGCGGCAAGCGGGAAAGGGCTTGCTTATGTTGAATTATGTCTTGAATAACGAGAGTGTGGTTCCCCTATGTCTTTGTGTGGGGGATAGGTCTCTCACTGTCATTTGTGCTTATGCACGGGTTGAGTACCGCAGTTCTTTATTTGCCACAATGGACTGGCACATTGACTGAAATACTACTGCTATTACACCGATCCGTCTGTCAATCTCACATTCCTTTTATTCTCAATCACGAACAAAACCCCGGGATAGTTGAACTCCTCCACTAAAGACAGGATCTTCCCTCCAACCTGTAGAGAGCAAACCAACTTTTATTTGTTGAGGACCATGACCTTGGACTGAGCTCCATAGATTTTGCATTGAGCAGAAAACCGCCCCAGTGCCTGCTGTAAGTTGTAAATTACTTCAAAAGGGTTTTACTTCGATCGCATACAAGGAAGACCTTGTTCGGAAGACCTTGCTGGTTTCTAGAATCCAGCGAGAAGACCTCATCTACTCTGCAAAGGAAATCCTAGAATCCTGGAGTAAGGAAAAACACCTTTTGACAACCTGTTAGATTGAGAAAGCTAGAGATGTAATACACTATAAGCTCAATAATATAAGCCAAAGCCCAATAAAATTAAAGCCATAGCACATTTATGTATGCATTTATTTTCTTGTTACGGGACTATAAGATGGTTAACATATAGGTAGGCTCTTTTGAAGATGACAAAGATGTGCTCAACGTTTTGTAGCCCGTGTAAAAAGTAGATTCCGGATAGAGACGAAGGATTGAAGGAATATTGGGCCATTGTGATGAGAGATTCCCAATTATGCAGTTGGAAGTGAGAAAAGTACAACAGTCAGTAAGAACAGCAATGACATCTGAATTTAAAGCCAACTACGTTGTCTGTTTCATGAGGCGAAAGGGGTTAACGATTCGTCCTGGCCCTCCTAACAAAGGCTTGAGTGTGCAAGTATGGTCTACAAAATAACCGTGTTGATCTGAATTAGACCAGTTAGTCATTAATCATGGCTCTGCTTCTGTAGGCTGGTCACTGAGTTCCTCAAGAAAATGATGTTTCCTGCTCTGTGGCTCTACCTACCCTGTCCCACCTACAGTGCACCATGAAGATCTCAGACGATGATCCCGCCTCGGTTGATTCAAGGCTGCCTTCACAAAGGTCCTGATCCAGCGGATGGAAAACTTAAACCTGGAATGACTCAAGGTATGTGAGACTGACCAGAGGATAACGGCATCCATTATAGATTGTTGATTTTTCGTTTATTCATGCAAGTTTGTGACCACTCTAGAGCCACAGTTTAAGGACTTCGGGTGCTTGCTCAGGGCTGAAAGGTCGCCAGTGTGGGCAAAGCTAAGTGAGCTAGTGAAGGCGGAAGAACCAGTTCTGCAAACACTTGAGAAGGAGAACTCTGAGCCACCCAAATACAAAACAGGAAAAGCTACTGATGCGATCAGCCTCGGAATCGGAGGAGATTCTGAAGGACAACACTGGAGAGTTAGCGGGTAGAGCCCACTGCCACTGAAATGTTGGCTGGAGCACATGGCTGTCTATGGTACGGTGGTCCGCATCACCTGTAAGTACTCAGGTATTCCTGCCACAACTGTCCCATGTGAGAACCTCTTTTTCTGTAGTGGGCCATAGTGTGCAAAAGAGTAGGGCAATGTGTCACAGGAAAATGTGAACAAACTGGTTTGCCTGAGTGTATGTTGGAAGTGATTGTTTAACAAATAAATTAGCATGTAACTAGGACGAAGAACATCCAGGATCATAGAAACAATCACACAGAGTCAAAAGTGTGAAACAAGGCAGATGGGGGAACATGGTAATCCAATGACGACACCAGACAAAGAGTGACCGAAGTCATGAAGAAGTGTAACAGTACTAGGGTTACCACTTTTAATACCAAAAAATAAGGGACGCATACTACACAGACAAGGGGCCGGGGCTACAACGTCATCACTTTGTTACTGTGATTGCAACTTAACATGCGTTTTCAGTAAAGTATGTTCCAACATTAAAAAAATAAACTGTACAATTGAAATGCAGTCAGCTAGAGCAGTGAGGGATGATTAGAATTAGACGCTGCTTTAAAAAAAAGAATAAAAATACGGGACAATTCCGTTATTCAAGGGACGGGTGGCAATCCTAAACACTGCCATTGTCAGGATCTACGCAAGGGGAGAGACCTTATGTTGTTATGTTATCTCTTTCTGGACTTTATGTTGAACTGTTTCCTGCAATGTTTCGGTTTTTTTTTAGGACACTTCTTTGGTTTTTCTAGGACATTTCCAGCTTTGGTTCAGTGTTGCTTTAGTTATGATCATGATCTGTTTCAGCCGTCTTGATTTCTGTAAGGTTCTGTTACCTGTTCCCTAAATTGTTTCATTATTGTCTCGATATTTAAACCCTTTGTTTTCTGTGTTTGTCGTGAGTTAGTCACAATATGTCACGTGATGATGTCTGTTGTCCGGATCTGTATTCGTGGTCTGCCTGTGAATGTCTGATTCCTTTGTTTCATGTCACAATTAAAAGCATATACAGTAACCGCGATAGTCGAACCGCGAAGTAGCGAGGGATTACTGTATTCGCATTTTGGTCTCAGCTCCCGTTGCTCCGTAATTCCTGACAACCACAAAAGAGAATGTTTGTAAATGTGAGGGTTGTGACCTTCGAGTTGCAATTTCCAAAGATGACTGCTGTTGTCGTAAACCATAATTCGTAATTAACATAAAGTCATAGGTTTTGATGTTTATTCCAATGAAATTCCAAGCGTAGCTCATCAATTTATAATAACCTTTTGTGATAACGCAGTGAAATTTATTATTATGAGTTGTGGTTGTTGTTGCTTTAAAGACCTTCTAAAAAAGATGTTAACTGCAATTTCAGTAAATGCTTCGTGTGCTCAACGTAGGCTGAAAATCCTACCATAATTAGCACCGTCTGAAATCCAATAGATCAATGAAACCCTTCAAGCAGGCTTTAGTCGCCATACATCTACTCTCTGCCAAGAACTGTAAAACACCCAACCCGAGTGAGGTCATTAAAGAGCGTCTAGTGCTTCCACATTGATCATTTATTTTTCTAGTTTAATGGGATGAGGAGAGACAATGTCAGAGACTTTTGATTGCTCTTGGGCATTTGCATTATTGCTTTTATCCTTTACAAGAGAGAGTTAGATCATTAAAATGTTGTTTTTTCTAAAGGGAAGAAAGTGATGGAGGGAGGATAGAGAAGTGGGAGGAAAGAAAGAAGTTTTATCATACATTTACAACTATTACATCTTTAGAATAATTTAGTTTTATTTCTTATTCAAACATTTATTATTGTATTAACATGTGATTAATTTTTGATAGTAATTATCTGTATTAGTTAATGCCAGAGTGGATAACATTTAAAACCTCTTCCTTGAAAATTGTCTTTCTTGTGTAACTTTTATTTTTAATGTTCAATTAATGAAGGGTAACAACTTGGAACAGAGCCACAGGTCTTCGTTTTGTCTTGCTTGTCATTTGTTTCTTACTTGTTACAACCAAGACTTAAACGCCCAATTATCAATGTGTATCACTGTGTTTATTGTGGCAATACATTTTTAGTCTCTTCATTTTCTATCTTTCAGGTTTCATGTCTTTGGAGAATTTACCTTTTAACAAAATTGTGTTTTGCCAAGGGATGGGGTACATTTTCAGATTTTTGTTTTAATTTATTATTTTACATGTATTAGTATTTTTTTGGATTCAAACATGCATTAAAAAAAAAACCTCTAAATTAATCCGGTGATGTGCTGCTGTTATGCACATGTAACACATCCATGTTTGCGTCTGTACTCATGTAGCTCATGGGTTTCCTCTGTGCCTTGTCAGTGAAAAATAATCGAAATCGGTATTCTGAACTTATAAACGTTCACATCAACAACAAACATCACAACAAACGTTATCCAGGTTGATTATTTCGATTACTTTCACTTTAAGAAAACTTCTTGTGTTTGTAGTGTGGAGACACTTCCTCGTCACTTACTACGAGCCTACACGACTCCTGCTGCTCTCAAAACTCTGGCCAGTAAAGCCGCGAATACCGCAAATCTCTAAAATCTACAAGGGATGAAGATCCTTTGCATTTCCTCGTTGGAGAGGTTTTTTGCCTGGTCACTGTCGCATATGTGCTTGCTCACTAGTCTTTGTCCTTGTCTTGACATAGTCTTACTTAACACCAACAATCCAGACAATCAAATGAATAAAAAGCAACAATTCTCTTACTTATTCACACGTGCGCTTTGAGACAGTTAAAACTGTGAAAAGCACCTTCCGAATGCTCAGAACTTGAACTTGAGTCATGTGACCCCGCTGGAAAGAACAAAAAAATGTGGTCTCCGTCATTTGGACACAATCTGTGTGGAATACCCTCCTGCCGGTGGTGAGTCCCTTGGGGGGGTGGGGGGTGGAATGGTAACCCTCTACCAAACCTTCTTTATGACACTAAACTGTAGTAAAAAATTGCAAGAAAAAACAAATTAAAAAGTTCCTTCGCACCTTTTTTGTCTTAAAAATGGCTTGGCGAGCGCTCTACCTTTTGAGCTAATTCTCCTTGTTAAGTAAGTCTGAATTGACCAAGAATTAAAAATGCAATATATGACCGTTTTGGTACATTAATCTCTAGTTCTTCTTCTACCATTCAGATTTACTATTTGAAGCGTGAAAACAATTTGTTAGTGCGAAGCAAATTTTGCCAATTGAGAAACGTCATGCTATTCTCACAGAAACCACCCTTTTCTTAGTAGAACATTTTATTGACAAAATAGTAAAAGATTGCAAGAAAAACCTTTAAGAATCTGAATTCTAAAGTACCTTCAGACTTTTTTGTCTTAAAAAGAGCTTTTTGAGTTAAGTTGACGAGGCAAAGCGAGCGCTCTGCCAATTGAGCGAATTCCCTTGTAAGGAAAGTCTGAATTAAACAAGAAATAAAAGTGAAGTTCTATGTCCCAATAGCCAGATTCGTTGCCGAAGGTTTGGGTCGCCGTGACATCTCTACACGACTGCCACCCAAAACGCAATGCAACGGCCCCTTTTGTCCCCTTCTGCGGGTGGTGAGCCTACTGGTGGTCTCACGTTGCTCTTTTTGGCTAAGCCTGGCCGTGTCCCATGAGTCCGGCCCGGCCACCAGAAGCTTGCATACGTGCCCCTGCCCCAGGCCTGGCTCCAGTGTGGGGCCCCGGTGAGGGGAACTGCACTTAGTCTGGCCCATAAACTAGGAACTGTTTGCCATGGGTGACCCTTCTGGGGGCTTTTTGGCCCCTGACAACATAGCTCCTAGCATCATTTGGGCACGCAAACCCCTCCACCACTGTAAGGTGGCAGTTCACGGAGAAGTCGCTGAGGCAGTCAGAAAACTCCTCAGTGGCAAGGCTCCGGTTGTGGATGAAATTTGCCCTGAGTACCTCAAGTCTCTTGATGTTGTTGGGCTGTCATGGTTGACACGCTTATGCAACATTGCAAGGAGTTCAGGGTCAATACCCTTGGAGTGGCAAACCGGGGTGGTGGTTCCCATTTTTAAAAAAGAGGACCAGAGGGCGTGTTCCAACTATAGAGGGATCACACTCCTCAGCCTCCCTGGTAAAGTCTATGCCAGGGTGCTGGAGAGGACGATTAGGCTGGTTGTTGTAACTCATACAGGAGATACAGGAGGAACAATGCGGTTTTCGTCCCGGCTGTGGAACATTGGACCAACTCTATACTCTTGAGGGCTCATGGGAATACGCCAATCCAGTCTACATGTGTTTTGTGGACTTGGAGAAGGAGTTCGACAATGTCCCTCGTGGCGCCCTGTGGGGGGTGAAGTCCAACCTGTTCCCAGTGCATGTTGGGCTCCGTCAGGGCTGTCCTTTGCCACCGGTCCTGTTCATTATTTTTATGGACAGGATTTCTAGGCGCAGCCAAGGTACGGAGGGGATCTGGTTTGGAGGCCATAGGATTTCATCTCTGCTTTTTGCGGATGATGTGGTCTTGCTGGCCTCCACAGACCAGGACCTACAACATGCACTGGGTCGGTTTGCAGCTGAATGTGAAATGGCTGGGATGAAGATCAGCACCTCAAAATCTGAGGTCATGGATCTCGACCGGAAAAGGGTGGCTTGCTTTTCACGAATAGGAGAGGAGATCCTGCCTCAAGTGGAGGAGTTCAAGTATCTTGGGGTCTTGTTCACGAGTGAGGGTAAAAAGGATCATGAGATTGACAGACGGATCGGTGCATCGGCAGCTGTATTGAGGTCGATGTACCGGTCCGTCGTGGTGAAAAAAGAGCAGAGCCAAAAGGCAAAGCTCTCAATTTACTGGTCAATCTACGTTCCAACCCTCACCTATGGTCATGAGCTTTGGGTCATGACCGAAAGGACAAGGTCACAGATACAAGCGGCTGAAATGAGATTCCTTCGCGGGGTGGCAGGGCGCACTCTAAGAGATAGGGTGAGGAGCTCTGTCACCCGGGAGGAATACGGAGTAGAGCCGCTTCTACTCAATATTGAGAGGAGTCAGCTGAGGTGGCTAGGGCATCTATTTCGGATGTCCTCGGAGCGTCTCCAAGGAGAGAAGTTACGAGCATGTCCCACTGGGAGGATACCTAGAGGAAGACCCAGGACACGTTGGCGAGACTATGTCTCAAAGCTGGCCTGGGAACGCCTCGGTGTCCCCCTGGAGGAGCTAGAGGAGGTGGCGAATGAGAGGGAAGTCTGGGCATCCCTCCTAAGGCTGCTGCCCCCCAGATAAGCAGAAGAAAATGGATGGATGGATAAAAGTGAAGTAAAAAATTGCAAGAAAAAGCGTTCAGAATCCTAATTCAAAAGTATCTTCCAACATTTTTTGTCTTAAAAATTTTGTTTGTGGGTAGGCGAAGGCAGACGTTGATTTAGCTACCTCTTGCATGCGAAGCCAGCGCTCTACCATTTGAGCTAACTCCCCTTGTTATGATTGTCTGAATTGACCAAGAATTAAACACAGAATTTGACCGTTTTGGAACATCAATCTCTGTTCTTGTATGGATGAGCTACACATTTTGAAAGTGCAAATTTTGCTACTGTTTAAAGCTTGAAAACAATTAGTTAGAGCGAAGCAAATTTGAGCAATTTAGAAACTTGATAATTTTCTCACAGAAACCAACCTGTTCTCAATAGAACCTTTTATTGACAAATAGTTAAAACGTTTCAGAACCCGAATTCAAAAGCACCTTCAGACTTTTTTGCTTGAAAAAGAGCTTTTTGTGTTGATGAGTGATTGGAGAATGCGGGCATTGATCCCACTACCTCTCGCATGCTAAGCGTGTGCTCTATCATTTGAGCTAATTCCTCTTGTTAAGAATGTATGAATTGAGCAAGAATTAAAAATGCAGCATTTAACCGTTTTAGTACATCACTGTCTAGTTCTTTGTTGGGTCTGCTACATATTTTGAAAGTGATCGTTTTGCTAACATTAGAGTTTTAATATGAAGTGTGAAAACAATTTGTTTGTGCGAAGCAAGTTTTGGCAATTATTGCGTGCTTTCGAGCCCTTGCTTCCGCATTTTTCCACCAACTCAGCATATTTAGCCTTCTTACACTGGTTAGCCTCCTCAATCCGGTTTTCCCAGGGAACAGTGAGTTTTATCAGGACTACTTGCTTTTTTGCCTTGGATACCAAGACTAGGTCTGGGCGGAGCAACGTGACTGCTTTGTGTTCCGGAAACTTAAGCTGTCTTTCCAGATCGACATTGAGCTTCCAGTCTCCAGCAGTGTTGGGAAGTCCTCTGGATGCGCTTGGCTGCCTTTGCGCATTATCTCCCGCTTTTACGAAAGTGATGGAATGTTTGGGAGTGGGCTGGTGCTTGCTGTAAGATATTGCCGTGTTTACAATTCCAGCCAATGCCTTGAGGACCTGGTCATGATGCCAGCGGTACCGCCCGTCGCCCAATGCCTTCGAACAGCAACTAAGGATGTGTTTCATTGTGCCTCTCTTCTGACACAGAGGGCGTGCAGGTGTTGGCATTAGCAATGCAGGTTGGTTGGACTTGGGGGAACATTGTACACATACTGGATGAGGAACTTGATGTACTGCGGTTCGGCTTTCCAAGTTCTAGACACGTGACTTTTTTCGGTTGAAAACTTTGCCCAGACTCTTGACAGGGGTTTCATTCATTGTCGGAATTTGTGACCCTCCTATTGTAAACCGGAAATGGTCCACCACTTTGCCATTCTCTAGGACCATTGACCTGGACTTGGCGGGTTTAAAGCTCATCGAAGTCGAGTCCCTGGAGAATCCATCTGCATCCAGGAACAGAGGTTGTCGACACTGTGAGATCCGGCACATGATGCCTTTCCAATGCTATTTCTACCAGCTTATGAGGAATCGATCCATAGGCGTTAGGTCCAGCCAGAGTA
Organism: Paedocypris micromegethes; assembly: GCA_028031935.1. NCBI lineage: Eukaryota > Metazoa > Chordata > Actinopteri > Cypriniformes > Paedocypris > Paedocypris micromegethes. The sequence goes on along the minus strand of CM051499.1, from coordinate 1,597,882 downwards.
CTGCCACGTCTCCCCTGCCCTCTCTTGCCTCTCAAATTAATTGAGTTATTACACAGGTGTGTTCTAGGCGTCCTGATACTCCTGGGACTCCCCTCTTCTGCACTGAGGTGTCTGTTTTTGTAACTGTTTTTCAAAAGGAATTCAGTTAGTCGTTGGGACACAATCTTGAAGATCTTCCCTTCAACACTCAGTAGTGATATGATTCTACCGTACCGTCTTCTGCCGCTTATCCGGGGCCAGGTCGCGGGGGCAACAGCCTCAGTAACGAGGCCCAGACTTCCCTTGCCCCAGCTACGTCCTCCAGCTCTTCCGGAAGAATTCCGAGGCGTTCCCTGGCCAGCCGGGAGACATAGTCTCTCCAGCGCGTCCTGGGTCTGCCCCTGAGTCTTCTCCGGGTGGGACATGCCCGGAACACCTCAGCAGCAAGGCATCCGGGGGGCATCCTTACCAGATGCCCGAACCACCCCATCTGGCCCCTCTCGACCCGAAGGAGCAGCGGCTCTACTCCGAGCTCCTCCCGAATGGCCGAGCTCCTCATCCTATCTCTGAGGGAGAGCCCAGCCACCCTGCGGAGGAAGCTCATTTCCGCCGCTTGTATCCGGGATCTCGTTCTTTTGGTCACCACCCACAATTGGTGGCCATAGGTGACAATGAGACACAGATGAAGGCAGGTAGCAAAGGCTCCTGGGAATTGGAGTTCTTGAGACTCTCCAATGCTATTTCAATGACTGTCCACCAGGTGGGGGAGTAGAGCAGGACTGTTACAGTCATTTTGTTTCATTTTTGAGTTCATAACTGTCATAACTTGTGAATTAAAACACTCAAATGTGGACGAATGATGCGCATATTTGGTGTTGAGCTCACGCCACTCGAGGACTTATTTAGGCCCAACTGAGACGTTAGTTAGACCAAAGTTTCCAGGCAAAAAAAGGCTTCTCAAAAATGGAAAAAAAGGTTCAAGAAAATTCTCAAAAAAATACAAATAAAGAAACAAACCGTACTTCACCCAGGAAGAGCACAATCTGTCACCTGACGACTTGCAAAAACCAAGTATAGAACAAAGGGAAACATGATCCTTATATACACACATCTTAATAAGTTACACCTGCTCCAACTGTCAGGAGACGAAATTAGGACAAGTGCCATCTAGAGTCCGGGAAAAGCATTACATAAAATCCGGATGCTGACAAATACAACAATTTAAAGGTAATATATATTTTTCAAAACATCACTAAATGATTAACACTTTAGTCAAAGCTAAAATATAGAAAATATATAAAAAGTACATATGAAGTTATGAAGAATCTAGTTGATGTAATTGATGTCATATTTATTTTTTAAACGAGTTAACAAAGTGTTGATGTGTCAGAGAACCCAAGTGGGCGTTATAAGTACGATGATGAATATTATTACTTTATCATTTATTTATCACTTTAACCAGGATAATTTTCCAACTTTCTTTGAGAAAACAGTAAATGTCATTGACTCTCTGAAGTCAGAAAATTGCTTTAATAAAACCCTGCAGTTCTCGAGCACAGGAAATATTAAAAATAAACATTCCTACGAAAGCAGAGAAGTCACCACCTGAGCTGCCTAATAATACATTAGAGCTAGGCTAAAGAGCCTATAGCACCTCTGCTATACTCTATGCTTCAGGATTAGGGCTGAAAATTATTTTTCAGTTAACTACCACAATTCATTAGAAAATAAACTAGCATACGACATTATAATACTGTGTAGGGGAACATTATTTTGCTGTTCTTCTAGTTTAGTTCTGTCATTGGTTACTTGAAAAAAAAAACTCATGATGACCAAACATGTCTGTCCTCATCCATGTATATTGACACTAGGTCATTCCTCGAAGATTTTCTTCATATTGACATAATAGCATCAAGTTCAGTTTATTTATAAAGTTGATTTCGTGTTTTTCACACACAGTCTCAAAGTCTCTGAGAATGTAAAAGAAGACAATTGTTGCATCATGTCTATTGTTTGTGGGTATTAAGACTAAGGGCTATGACCAGTAAGCAAGTAAAATAGCGACAGAGGCTAGGAAAACAAAAACTGTGGCGGGGTGAGAAGAAATATTGGTGAACCCAACTCACGGGTGCCAGTCTTTTCTGGCATGCTAACATTACAAAATCATTGGTGAAGATGGTTCCGGAAGTTGTCTACATCCCTCCACGTAAACCCAGCCGCACCAGGTCTTTAGAAAGGTCCAGTTAAATGACATCACTGAAGAGACGATCCCATTAACGTCAACGTCATCTCCATAGCGACAGCGCTCAGAGAAAAAGACAGAGAAAAAGCATTAGCAAAACATGAAGTGCCATAAGTTAAGATTTTGATGCTCTTAGGTGCAGGTGTGTTTTGGTTCCAGACCACTAGATTAGGCAGCCTTTCTGTACGATTATATTAAGCCATTACACATGTTATTATTTTTGCTGTTGAATTTAACAATTCAGGTTATTTTTTTGTAACCCTTGGTTACCTGAGAGTAAGGCAACGGAGACATTACACGGGATGCTGTGTGGAAAAAGAGTGGAATTGTTGATGTTCAGGAGAAATACTGACGAGCCAGAAGTAGGGGTTGAGGGTGGGAGTAGGGGATTTTGATATTATTTTATTTGAATAATAGATAACAAAAAGTCGATTCTAGTGGTCAGGACTTCATTTCCCAAGATCCTTTGCTCTCCAGTCAGACTCCGCACATGTGCAGAGCAATTGTTTGAAGCTCAGGCCTGTTTCAAACTCCCTGTTTATCCGACACCTTGTGAAGTGGAAAGATTATCCCGTTTATCAGACCAAGTGTTTTGAGTTTGTTCTTTGGATTTTTTTTTTGTTTTACTCCTTGCTCGTGTTCTTCATTTTCAACTGTTCTTTCTGCGATGACACATTGGACTCATTTGTAGTCTCTGTTTGTTGTAATATAAAATATTTTACCGTATTTAGTTTAATCTTACTTCGTCCAGTGTTACTTTGTGAAGTGTCGCGGCATGTCTTTATTTATTGATATATTATACTGTAGCACGTCTGCTTATGGACCATTGTTTAACATTATATACACGCACTGTTTATTCTGTTTAATCTTAATTCTGTTTATTTGTGATTGTTCCTGACTTGAAATACGGACAAGGTGCTTATATTCGCATAACTATGGTAGTTGCATTTATCCTCACAGCATTAACTAAGAAATCCATTCCAGTGGCCCAAAAGCGCTTACCATATTAATTCTCTCAAAATCGAATTTCCCTTTTTCTAAAAAAATAAAGCAGTGAAACCCTTAAAGACTCTAAGTGGGGAAATCTGTGATCTGCATTTACCCAATCGATCCAGAGCATTCTCAAATAATACATAAACAAGACAAGCTTGTTAATTACTGCCCACAAACACATTTTTTATTATGTACATTTTTTGATCATCTATAATTTGATAGCAGATGTCAAATTTTAGACCATATGATTTCTCAGACCAAAGTGTTTCAGTCTCAGCCACACCGCAGGATATGAGAGTTGCAGACAAAGCCATACTGTTCTAGCTGATTTAATCGATGCTTTGGCAGTCTGCATGAGCACAGATAAGAGAAAGAACATTGTGCCGATACTCTGGAGCCTGCTGGAAGAGATCTTCCCAGTTCACGACAAATCAAAAATACATCTCTTAACTCCGTTTTACTGTGCATCTAATCAATACCCTTAAACTCCAAAGTAGGTTATTGACATCTTGCACCATGAAAACAGATATCGACCAGAGAGCTTGCTTGGAAAAAGAGTGACCAGATTCCTCACATTTTACACTCAAGGCATTTCAATCAGCATAGTATATAAATATACTGCAGGATGATGTTGGCAATAACTATACGTTTTGTTTAGCTTTTTAATTCCTTAAGGTAGGATAACAGAGACAATGTATAGAATTGGCATGATTTGTAGACTTGATTTGTAGATTTAAGACTTTCCCGCTAACCCGCACAAATGTAAATAGTCAAATGACTAGGTCTCTGCTTATTACTCTTTTAAAACCATTTGATGATTATTGATAAATACATTGATATACTATGAAATGTTGGTTTCACAGTTTTACAGCGGTACATCTGTGACTTGTTCTTATTGTCTTATTCTTTACTTAATCTCCCTTGCAATCTTTGGTCTACCGCATTTTGGTGCATTTTTCTAGGCTTATGCAATACTAGGCTTATGCGTTTAGACTTGTTTCTAAAGTTAAAATTTTGCCCAAATTAGCTGCTGCATTAAACAATTAAGTTATGTTTTACCATCTTAGCGGCAACATCCATAAACGTCCTACCAAACCAGAAAAAAAAGACAGAACACCGGAACTTCAACATCACAACTCTAGTGAACAACCCAACAAATACTTTAGATCTTAATTGCTATATGCACTAAACGCTCAAGCTCCTCTGTATCTCAGCGAGGTCATCACAAATTAAGAGCCAGCTCGTAATATCACAAATCTCTAAAACCTTCACAGGGGGAAGATCTTTGGCTTATCTTTCACCACAATTATGGAATTTTTGCATCTCTTCAATGAATCATATTTATAACTGAAATAATAACATGTTCAATGACTGATATTAACGTATAGAAAGGCTGCGTAAGGTAGAAGCCGGAACCTCACCTCACCTGCACCAAAGCTTCACAACTGTTAATATTGTGGTGCTTTCACATATAGCTCGTTTTAAGCGAACTGAACCCATTTCCTTTACAGTGAGCCAGAAAGAGAACCAGCGGAAAGTGATCAAAGTCCTTTTACTGTTCACAACCTAGTGGACTCAGAAGAGAACCCAGTTCTGTTTTCGCTAAAGAGAAAAGAGAACCCAGACCATTTCTTGTTCACACATGAATCTGCTCATTCCGCAATCTCTCTCCTGCGATGTATTTTCGTTAATACACACATTCTTCATTTTTTGTGTGGTCAAAAGAAAAACTTTAATTTATTAGGAATAAAAAAAAAAATCATTAGTTTTTTATTTAGAAAAGCCTTTTTTTATTGGAACGGTTTTTATGAGTTGAGAAGAGTTGTCGTCTTATGCAGTCGTCAATCGGAATGCTTCGCATACGTTTGTTTTTTAATTTGACGCTTGCAATCACGTTTGTTTTATTTTATTTTTCGTTCGTTTTCGTTTGGATTCCTGGCACTAATTTGATTCCATAGTTTCCTCCTTAAAGTATTACGGTGACGTGACGGATTTACCGAAACCTACCTACCGAGATCTCTTTGCTTTCACATATCACAAAGTAATCGAACCACTTCACTGTATAACTAAACTTGAACTTGAACTTGGACACATTTTAGAATTATAGCAAAAGGATGTATGATATAATTGTTGTGTTCCAAAATTGTTTGCAGTCAAAATTTTAAAATGACAGGCAGAAAGTTTAAAGTGAGCGAGTCAATATGGCCACTAGGGGCTGTATCGATATTGTGCTCTGCATTTAACCATCTAGTAAAGCTACACACACACAAATCCGGAGCAGTGGGCAGCCTTAAGCAGTGGTGTCGGACAGTTGTAGAACCCACCAGACCGGGATTCAAAGACCACAACTGTCTTGGATGATTATTCACTAATATTGGAATAAAAATATTCTGGCGATCTTGGATGTATTTCTTTGCCTGGTGAAGCGGTGGTCCAGGTGAGCTGCCTGGCCTCGCTCATTAGTCTTCATTAGTTTAAGCTTCATCCCTCAGCGGCGCTCTCTGACGTGATCAGGGGATATACTGCTTTTAATAGTTTTATAGTTGTGGTCCTCTGTCGGTGATAATGAGGCCTTTAATAACCCGTGTTCAGGTGTCACGTTCGTCATTTTCCCTTGAAGAGGGCCACCGGTCCGAGCACACTGTCCCAGCCTGTGATTTATCCTCCCGCTTTCTCCACTAAACTCACTCTTAATTAACGCATTGAAAATAGAACATGCTCAAGTTGAAATCAGCTTCGGCTTAGACATCTTTGGTGCTTTATATCGACTTTAAGAGTCAAGTTACTATCACTCAATCTTTGGTATCGAATTTCTGTAAAGATGAAAATCTATCACTTGCATATCTGCCAATAATTGTCACAACTCTACCATATCTCTTTGCTTGCATTATTAGCTCAACTCGCAAAATATCTTAGTTTTATCTTCCAAGAAAGTTGAAGACACCAGGTTCAAGTTGATAATACTTAAGTGAATATTTGATTTTAAATTTTTTTTCCCATTCCTAATTTCGGATGAATCTATTGTTATTGCTATGGACTACCTATGTGATTATTTTTGGTCCGACAGAAACCCTTTGGGATACGGTGGGGTGCTTTAGATAATTGAATTTAGACGTACAAACAAAGTGGTTTGTTTTTTCAGTTGTCAGTAATGCTTAAAATCCGAAACTCATGCACAAGCTGGTGAACAATACAAAGCATTTGAAGTTGTAGTTAGCTAAAGCTGCTAGCTCGCACTGTAAAATAAACAGGGAGAAATTGGAGTGTATAACAATTTTTAGGAGGCAATGTAAACATCAACATCTGAATTAAAATGGCATTACTTTAACCGTTAATGGTGATAAACGTTCAGCTCGCAATTAGAGTTAAACTGACATCGTAAAATGTAAAAAATTGTAAAAAAGGGGTTTAATCTAACAACGAGGTCAAAAACAGGCAGAGGTCAGTACACGAGAATCCAATATCACAAGGGGCAAAAATGGTAAGGCAAACGAGTCATCCAAAAAAAGGATTCGGCAAGACTAGATATGTGAACAAAAAACGAGAGCAAGGCAAGGCAGGACTAGATAATACAATAAAACTGAAACAAGACTAGATATCACGTCTGGACGACAGGCAAACACATCTGACAATCTGGCAAACAACAGGTGAACAAAACAGGTTATAATAACGAGACATGATTACAGACATAATTATTAACAGAAAACAGCTGGACATGACAACGAGACAAACGATCGGGAGTAACAAGGAAATAAACAAGAAACAGCTGGGCAGGAAACGCAGAAACGATCACACGGACATCAGGAAGTAAACAAACTAGGAGCTGGAATCTGTGACGGGTTTCTTCAAAATAATAGTCCGACGGGGTGTCAAAATAAAAGTTCCAAAAAAACTACACGTGAACTGTAGACTTTTTTCGTGAACATGTGACTTTTTTCCAAAGCATAAGTGACTGTCACACTATCTCCAACTCTCAGATTTGATATGTTCCATTTTGTTTCTCAAAGCCTGATTTGTACTTCTTTGTAGGTAAGGACTTGCTTCTTTCTAGAAGAGATCGGCTCTTTGGAAGACACTGCTAAATTCTGGTAAAGAACAGCGTAGAGGCCTGAAGACAAGAAGGCGTACAAAAAAAATCCAAACACACGAGAAGTGATTATAAAGGGTGAATAATTAAGCAAGTGTTAGCTAATTCAAATAAACTAGCTGAGATGTGAGGGGAGGGGGGGTGTATAAATGATTACAAATTCATTTAAAATTGCATCTGTAAAAAAAAAAATCTAAACCGTAGAGATTTTTAATTTTAAAGAAATTTACTTTACTTTTCTTTCGTCATTTGGCAGACGCTTTTATCCAAAGCGACTTACAAAAGAGAAGCGAGTGACGCAATTTGTCTAAAAAGGATACGGTAAATGTTCACACAAGGCTCTATAAAAAAAGGTAATTTATTACAATTTTACTTGAATTAGCAATCACTGCACCAAACTGCCCAATTAAATTTGCCAATGCCACCAAGTAGTGTTGCTCTGCAGCAGCTGTGGAGGTGAACGACTGGCCACGGAAGGAAAAGAGAAAGCCAATAAAACGCCACCTTTGAGTGTGAGCCAAGAACCCGGTGACACACTCCAACCACCACAGAACAAGGTCTGCCAATACAATTCATTAAGCAGCCAATTACTCACTGCTGAGGCCTTTTTCAACAGTACCGCTACCTGACCCACACACAGATTGGTACTTCAATGAAAGCTTTTATTTCACCATCATAGCCTCAGCTCAGCTTCTCAGACCTTATTTCGTTATTTACTATTTCGAGGTTTGGCCCCAAAAAGGCATAAACCCGTGTCGGTCTTCAGAGAGGTACATGGCAGAGATGAAATGCTTTTTCAAGAAAAACATTGTCTGTGGTACAGCCATGGTTTTTATATCAGTGGAATCTGCTGTTCAAACATTGCACAAAATGTATTTTCAGAGTTGATGTTTTGAACATTATTTTATTAATCAATTCTTTTGTTTGGATTTATTACGGTATTTACATGAATATTAGTACAAATTTTTGACGCTCAAAAACTTCGGGGGTGCTTATCGCCGATTTCAATAATGCGTGTATTATATAAGCGCCCATTTTTCCACATGTCAAGTTAGGAACATTCACAATTAAACAGAAGCACGTCGTCTTTATGCAGCGGCAGTAGTAAGATAAAACTAAATACAATCATCTATATATATAAATCTTTATATATATATATATATATATATATATATATATATATATATATATATATATATATATAAACAGAGACTACAAACCACATCCATTTAGCTTAGCGCTAACGCCTACAAACTTGTCCAAACTGTAATCGCAGGAAGAAAACAGTCATAAATGGAGAACACAGTCAAGGAGTAAAAAATCCAAGCAACAGACACAATCAAAACAGTCGGTATGATAAACAGGAGATAATAATATTCCATCTCTACAATACTCTTCACACGGCGTCGGACAGAGACCAACGGGCCTCTTCCAGTTGCTCTGTGGAGTTTTGGATTTGCAGAGAAAGGCTCTTGGGATTTGCTGAGAATTGTGGGAAAAGAGGTTCTGATCACTAGAATCAATTTTTAAAATCTATTATTCAAGTAAAACGATATCAAAATGAAGTCACACATTAGGCTTGTTAATAAAAGAAAAATTGAATGTAATTTAACCAGAAATGTAACAAACATTTTTTTTTTTTGTTTTGTTTATTTTCAGTTTTTAATTTTGTGCCTGAAAAAACGGGCATGCTTATATTTGTGTGGATGCCACGCACTTTTCAGAAGCTGTTCTATCACGATGTCAAGGTTTGGACTTTGAGCAGAATTCCTTAAATCTATGCTGAGAGAAAGTAGAGTATGTCACCTATGCTAAAGTTACATGTTTCCCAAAGTGGCTATCATATATACAGCTACCGACTGTACCCTGTTTTTCTATAGATGACCCAAGTATTCCAGCCACAGTGTTAAGACAAAAAAAAACAACAACAATGCAAAATAGAAATGTTTGTTTTGTTTTGGTTTATATAAAATGTAAATATTTTGATTTATTTACAAAAGCTGAATATTTCATTGTACACTTTAACATTGTGTGTTGAGCATTGCATTTCTTAAAGGTAGATCAGTCAGGTTCCCAACATTGGCCCAAATGCTATTCTGAGAGCTGATTGGACAATCAAAGTCGAACTGGTGATGCAGGTCACCAGGTTTAATTGGGTAAACACCAAATTAGGAAGGGAGTAATTCCAGTATGTTCCTGGGATTTGTGTGCTGACCAAAACTGCAAAGTTGGATTTAACCTGCCCAAAGAACATATTTGAGAGATCACTTTTTGAGAGCCTTGTACAATCAACTTTGAGACACTGCTGGTAAGGAAGCTTCTACTTTGTTTGCGGGATATGGATTGTTTTCCTGTGGTTAAGAAGAAATATGATTTAATGCTTGATTTGAATGATTTGTTTGCTGTAAAAAGTATTGCTGATTTATTGTAATTGTTGCACTTTCTATTGTTTACCTAAAATAATCAGATGTCTTTAAATGAGCTTATTTTGATTTTGAAGATGATTTTGTGATTTTTGTATAGGTTAATAAGCTAAGCGTTGAATTAATCTTCAATTAACCCCAACTGGTGAAGACGACGCTTTGAGTTATTTCATCAGAAAACTTAGAGTTGATCAGCCTCTTTTCAAGTTCAGGCAAACAGGGCAAACCAACGGGAGAACTTGACACACAGGATCAAAAGAATTATGTTGCTGAACTACTTCAGTGTTACCAACTGGTCTTCCATTAAAATTTGTGATGTCGTGATAAAGAAAGTTGAGGTTTTTTCCCTGCATGGTCTTGTTATACCAATACAGAGCCCTGGGAGAGTTCCTTACTTACTGGTGCCTAAACAAGACTTCATTCCGTTCGTACACATTTGCCCAGGATGGAAGATTCATCACAGAACTTGATCTTTTTAAGGTACACTGGCAAGTCTGAAAAATCTGTACGGCAGTATTATGACCTTGGGATGCAGAAAACTCCCTCAAAATTACCAAGTTCGATGTAACGATTGTTACTAAAAGTTCCTAATTGTGAGGCCAACTTGGATGCCATGGTAGTTTAAAACTCCGTAGAGGAAGATGATCTGAAGGCCTTATCAGAACTGCCTCGGGCAACACCTCATATAACGAGTGTTACGTCCCGTGAGGACGAGGAATTTTTGTTACAGGCTCTGCGGTCCCGAGCCATGGGACGTACAATCGCCAAAGGCAGCTCGCCACCGCCTATAAAACACGTGCGATCCCGAGAGAGACGCCCCCCTTTCCTCGATTGCACTGCCACCAGCTGTTTATCACCCTGTCTAATGTTTGCTCCGACCTGTATTTTCCCCATCGTAATATTTTTTTCAACGTATATTTTTTCAGTCCCCTGTCTAGGGGAAAGTGAACAGGTAAGAATGTCGGCCGACATACATACACACCCAGGTTAGCTTCTGTGGCTAGATACATTCATTTAGGAGTGGTGCCTCCTGTGTATCTTCGGTTTGGCGAGATAGGGCGTTCTGCGCTGAAGACCTTTGTTTCCGCAATTCGTGACTTATTTTATTAGTAGAGAATTCCAAGTTAGCATTGTTGGTTTGGTTCATTTCTTTTATTTGGCATTGCTCTTGTTCCTTTTCCCTTCCCCGATCTTTACCGTTTTGCAAACCCCGGCGTGTCACGGTGTGGCAAACTCAGGGCGAGAGGGCTGGATCCCAGAGCACAGCACAGACGGGAGGCAAGGGGTTAAACTCCAAACGGTTTATTAAAGATCCACAAGACAGCGCGAGACGAACCAAGTCGAGACAAGAACCAAACATAACAGACGACGCGACAAGAAACCCGTGCACAACGCGGACCATAAGTACTCAAGATCATGACAGACACCTGGAACATAAACGATAAACAATTAAGACAATCGCGGAAGGACAGGGAGTGATGTGAAACAGCTGATTACCAAAAAAAAAAACACGCGGGAAGACATGAGACAGCTGGACAAGAAAGTAAACAAAACACCGCGAAGGCGGAAGTGACGCGAACCCAGAAGACGCGGACGGCGATCTGTGACACCGGGCTCTGTTTGCTTCTGTTATTATGTACCAATACCTTTATGTTAAGACCCGGTATCTTTGCCTCCGTTTTCACCGTTTCCACTTTCTCTCACCCACTCCTAAATGGGATTCTCCTGACCCTGGATACGAACCACAGGGGAATAGTGACCTTCGCGAGGAACCATCAGTTCAAACACACGTTCTGTATGTGGATGCACGTTCTGTAATCTGGATGATCAGACGGCACGAAGGACGTTAAAGCAAGCTACGCACATCGTGCTCACAGGACGTCATATCTGGCTTATGAATGCAATGACAACTACTTAGGGAAACGGCATTTTGATGAAGTTGAGAAAGACTGGATAATGTAATAATTTGCACTTGCTGTGTCTAAAACAACTGAGCGACACTATGCGGAGACATGTGCCGATCGTTTTCCTGACATAGCAAATTAATGGGGAATCAAGGAGAACTTGCTGCCACGAGACTGCTTCCATTTTGCTGTTACGGTTTCGACAGTGGATTTGAAATTGTCCTCGAAATGACGATCTATCATATTTTACATAAAATGACGCAAGATTGTCAGGCACTTTAGACACAATGAGTGTCTTTAATCCAGCCAATGAGCGGGACTTAAAGCAACAGCAAGCTGCATGTGGTCCAACAGAAGAATCTCTGGTTCAGGACATGATGGAGTTCGACCTTGGAGATGCTCAAATTCCACTGACCATTACTCAGCCTTGTGCCATTTCACTTTATTTATCATGGCTCGTGTACTTGATCTAACTCAAAACTTTTCATTTTCTTCCTAGCCATCAGTGTGATGTAAAGTGCTTGCTTTGATTTAGATTAAAAGTAAGTAAAGTTTCTTAAAGTAAAAATGTGGTTTGGAGCCGGAGATGGTGATTAGAAGCGAAGACCTTGTTTCTTGGATTGACTAATGAGCCACTGAGCAGCTTGCATGTGCTGTACGCAATTTTTTAAACTCTTTTAAACTTTAAAATAAATGATAAATACGTTTACATGATGTTGTTTTGTTGTAAGAAGGAGCAATTGAAGTGATTAGTCTTGGGCAACAGATGTTTAAATGAGGTAATTATTTAAGGTGAGTCTTTCTGACGTTTGCATTTTTGTTGCACTATTGCAAGTATGTTGTCAAAGAAACAAAAAACTGCAAATTAAACAAAATGTCTACCAAGCAATATTATATAAATGACTGTTTATTTACTATTGAATTCAAAACATTACCAGCTAATCACGATTAATTTGGTTGGGGAAATGTGATTAATTGGTAAAAAATGGGTTAAGTTATAAATTAGTTATTATGATAATTAGTAATAATTAGTTAGTGTGAGACGCATACAGTGATACATCAGGAAAAGAGGCTACGGGACCAGAGACAGCGGCAGCAGAGTCTTCAGGACCACGGACAGCTCTTATCCACAGGTGTAGGCGGTCGGCCGCTGACTATGCAGCACAGGTGCTGCCAGTGTTTGGAGAAATCTGCCTGGCTTAAAAGGAGGGAAATGGGATCAGAACGGTGGTGGAATTCTTGATGGTGACGCGTGAGGATCTGGCTAGCTGCTGAAGTCGTGGGTAAACTCAAACAGCCTTTCCCTGACGTTTCTTGTCTGTGTCTCAAGCAGAAGCAGGAGCTGCCCTAGGAGAAGAACGAGTAGAGGAAAGGAAGATCTGGAAAACAGAGAGGCTGAAGGAGAAGATCTTTTTCGTTTGTTTTTTTTTTGAAAGAAACCAGCCTTCACCAGTTTTTTTGGAAAAATAAAAGACATTTGTGTTGACAACCAGCGTCCCATTTGATTAAAAAAAAATAATCGATCGACAGCACTAAAAATAACCTAAACAGAGTTTTTTTGGAAGAAAATGTCTACTTGCTACTATTAGATTATGTATATACAATACAATCTATAAATGGAATATATACTGTATTTATGAGTGTGTGTGTGTGTGTGTGTGCGTGCGTGTGTGTGTGTGTGTGCTGCACGCGCTCATCTAAATATTTTAAACCTACTAACGAATGAAGGCAGAACTCCACAATTGCTGCTCGCGGTCATAATTCACTTAAAATGACCTTGACTGTGCAATGAGGGAAAATCCATTTTGAGACGCAAGTATTCAGTCATTTTCTGTTTTTGTCTTCTTATCGGTGTCCTTTCAGCACGACCTGTTCCAGTCAAATCAATACATGGCTCCGAGGGAAATACAATAATCTGACTCTGGTCATAGAAACTTGTTTTGAGTGCTACGTCAACACCTTGATTTTCATTTCAATTTCTATTTCCGCCAACAAGTATAGCGATCTAAACTTTACTATCATGCACATGAAATTGTCATGAAAATGTCATTTCAAATGAATATTAGAAAATATGCAACCAATTTTGTCCAATTTAAAGCAAAAACAAATGACACATTTTGCAGAATCATTTAGTACTATAGCTTGTATGTTACGATTGGGAAACACTTTCTCTTCTAGTTTAACAATGCTGGTAATATACCTGGTCATGTTTGCAAGCCTCTGCCTTTTTGGGACTTTTATATTGCCTTCCTTGCTTATGTTTGCCACGTGTTTGAGTATGAATACATTAAGTAATCTGCTCAGGTTTCATTAAATTTGAATTAATTATTTCATCACCCTGTTCACTTGTTGTGTCTGATTTGTTCTTGTATTTCAGTCTGTGCTTCTGTGTTGGAGCTGGATCGTTTTGTCGGTGTTGGGTTTTTTTTAGGATGTTTGATGTGTTCTTGCCTGGATATTCCTCGTGTCGTAATAACATGTTTAATGACTAATATTAACGTATTGTCACGATTTTCGTGGGTTGACCAGGCGTTACCACACAGCGTAGTGGTCAGGAGAGGTAATTCTGACACTCGTGTCCCATACACCGCACGACTACGAGTATCAGTAAGAACACAAGCACAACTTGGTTGAAGTGGTGATCTTTATTAAAGCTCTGCTTTAATACACTGCACACACACACACACTCACTTAACTTTGAAACACACAAAACACTGCAGGGCCATTATGACGGCTGCACTCTTCACTCCTGGTAAGTTTTCAACAACAGTCAAACAATCAACAAACACAAACTTACCCTAAACTACAACACAACCATGCAAAAAGAACCACACAAGAACACGTATTTACAACAAAAATAACACTTAAAAACACAAACAACCGGACTTTCACACGGCATTGTGGGAAACCCGATGACGTCATCGCATACTCCGCGGGCGCGGCAGAGATCGCCACACAGCCCCCCCTTCAGAGGGTTAAGTGTCCCCACAACCCGAGTCACTGGACAGGTAACCTTGGCTCCAGAACTATAATCCTCAACCACCAGCCCGGCAGGTGAATCACAGGCCTTATACTCCAATGCCTCGCCAGGACTCGACAACTCTCCAGGGGCAGAAGACTCTCCAGAAGACCCCCCTCGCCCCAGTGCTCGGCAGAACAATGGTGGTCCTGGTCCACCTGTGATGCACTTGAAGTCGGCGGGATGGTGCTGTCCTGACTGGTGCCTCTGAGCTTTGGAGACCCTCTTGGGCGAAGGTTTCAACCGGTTGAGACTCACTGCAACCGCCTCCAGCCTGCGGTTCCCCGACACCTCACAGACCATGTCTCCCAGCTCCGCGTCGACGCACACCGCAGAACTAATCAGCATCGTCTCCTCCTTACACGGACTCCCCATCGTCGTCTCCACTGCATCCACCTCTTGCACCACACCAGCCGTAACCACCACTGCGTACGACTCTTGTACCAGTGGTTCCAAGGACACTTTCTCAGGCTCCTGGATGGAAGCTGTCGACTCCGATTCCACAGTCATTGACCCCTCTGGCTCCTGGACTGACGTCTCGAGGTCCTTTGAACCGATAACCTCCTCAGGCTCTTCCACTGTCAAGTCCAGGCATGGAGGCAAGCTAGCAGGCGCCATTTCAGCCTGCGGCTCTTCCTCCTCCTCCTGCCCAACGACTGTGGCGTCCGGTTCCGGATCAGTGGGGGTCACCGCCGGGAGCACCTCAGCAGCCCGTTCTTCCTCCAGCCGTGCGGTCACAGGGGCATAGTTGGCTCGCCTTGCCAAGTGTCGTGGAGATGGTGTTGGAGCTCGACGACCACCAGCCAGCAGGATCTCCTCGGCCCGTTCACTCACCTCCAGAGCTTCCTGCAGCGTCGCTGGCCATGTCAACTTTACATGGTGACGCAGCAGCTCTGGAGTTAGCCCCCGGAGAAAGATCTGGAGCCCCACCTCCTCGCGAGCCATGGCCGAAAAGGTGGGGTAGGCATGACGGCAGTGGAGCTGAACATCGGCGGCAAATGCTCCCAGGCTTTCTCCTCTCCGTCTGTAGCACTTGTCAAGCCACACCTGGCTTCCATTGGCAGACATCCTCTGCCCGAACCGCCGATCCAGTGCCTCCGTCAGCGCCGTCAGGTCCAACCTCTCCTCCGGCAACAAATCCAGCAGAACATCCATGGCTGGTCCTGTCAAAGCCACGGCCAAGTAGATCGCAGTGTCCACCGTGCTCCATCTATGAAGGTAAGCAACAAGTTCCAGCTTGGCCAGGTAGGGAGCCAGGGGCGTTGTGCCACTGTAGAGCGGCAGGTGGACGCCCTCTTCCTGCCAGGTTTCCATGTCCCAGGACCCTTCCTGGGATTGCCTGCTGTCCGGTGTGTGCTCTTCACTCTCCTTCATCTGATACGCCATGGTGGCCATTAGCTAACAGCCGTTGTATCCCACTTCTGACACCAGTGTCACGATTTTCGTGGGTTGACCAGGCGTTACCACACAGCGTAGTGGTCAGGAGAGGTAATTCTGACACTCGTGTCCCATACACCACACGACTACGAGTATCAGTAAGAACACAAGCACAACTTGGCTGAAGTGGTGATCTTTATTAAAGCAGAGCTTTAATACACTGCACACACACACACACACTCACTTAACTTTCAACACACAAAACACTGCTGGGCCATTATGACGGCTACACTCTTCACTCCTGGTAAGTTTTCAACAACAGTCAAACGATCAACAAACACAAACTTACCCTAAACTACAACACAACCATGCAAAAAGAACCACACGAGAACACGTATTTACAACAAAAATAACACTTAAAAACACAAACAACCGGACTTTCACACGGCATTGTGGGAATCCCGATGACGTCATCGCATACCCCGCGGGCGAACCCCGCGGGCGCGGCAGAGATCGCCACAGTATAGAAAGGCTGCCTAATGTAGAGGCCCGGAACCGAATTTTATCCCCAGATAGCCTGACCTGTATCAGACACTTAACATATTTCATTTTTACACAATAGAAAGCCTTTGGTGTCCAACACTGACCCCCACGTTCTTTATTAAAACATTCCTCCGATTTGAAATTAGTGACTTTTTGTCTAATAACTTTTGAACCACTTCACTACTTTCCCCACTTTTCTTATTCATCATGAATAACTGTCAAATGTTTTTTTAACGTTTTTAAATACCACAAATTTCAAATTGATCTATTTTCCTTGGCACATGACCCAGCATGAAATTTGAGTTCATTTGGAGTTAATTTTATTCGTTCATTTTAGTCCATCTCATTTTTGTGTGCTTTTTAGTAATATGGATATTTATTTGCTAATTTTATTGTGATCGTGTTTTTGGAATATACGATTGTTTTTTAATGTAAAGCACTTTGGTCAGTCTGCTGTTTTAAAAGTGCTTTTTATTGTCCATAATCCAAAACATTGCTTTTTGTGCAGCTACATTCAATAAATGCACTTTTTGGTTAGATTTAATACATGTTTCATATGCAAAAATGTAATTGTTTGCTCCTCAAATCTATCTGAGCCATTTATTATTCAATTTAAGACATGAATCATGCATTTACTAGATTTCTCAGCAAGACACACACGCCTTTTTTTCTTCACCATCATTATTCACCACTGAAAAGGTTACATTGATTTGGATTTTCTCTGGGGGATAAACTGGATACGATGGGCTAGGAATCTTAATTTATCACATTAGTTTTGACAGTTGTGATAAGGGGATTTGCGAAAAGTTAGTATTGGTTTTTAATGACCAAGTGACAGATAACGTCATGGTGAAATTCACAGTGGCGGATGAAAATGGCAATGATTTATTTATGACAAGACAATCTTTTACGCATTCAATTTGTCTAGGTTGCTATCTAACGACCTTTTTTCCACGAGTAATATTTATGTGCCTCATTGGACAGCCATTCAGCTTCAGGCTCGTGGTTCTGGCACCATTCCTTCTTTGATTTCATCTTGACATTGGATTCTTTTTTTAGCCTTGAAGAGAATTGATGCTTGTGCATGTTCACCTGTTTCACCAATTTTGTGGGAAAAAATGAACAGATTCAACTTTATTGTCACCTATACAGAACCAATAAAATACAGTTTTTTTTAAAATAAAAACAGCCATTGTGTTATTTCACTTGTCTATAATAATGTAATAATTATTATATTAATTTTTTTTTATAAATAAATATTATAAATAATAATAATTTTTTATTTTTTAGTTTATACCCTGGACTGTTTTATTGGAATGGAACATTTTAGTTCCTTTTGGTGTTTTTTTTCTTTCTTTCTTTTTTTCCCTTTTTAACNNNCCCCCCCCCCCCATATTTTTAAAACTCATATAAAGAATCGACATTTATCTTCTTAAAGACTTTTTTTCACATAGCGTCTTTGCGTCTGTCTCGGACTAAGAAAAGTGCTATACAGATGAACTTGAACTTGAACTTTAAAGGGTACACTGCAAAAAATGCACATTATGAAATAGGTAAATAAAAATCAAAATGTGAAAATGACTTAAAATTGCTGTATTTACTCGCTTATAAGTCGACCCCCCCTCCACTTCAGCTGTGAGATGTATTCTGTTTAGACCCGCTTATAAGACGGGGAAAAGAAATGAGAGAAAAATAGAAATGAGTAGAAACCCAATTAAGTGTTTCATATAAAGTCAACTCTGTTTTTTTGCGTGCAGCATTCAAATATTTTTCCACTCTCGAAATATAAATGTGTTTATATACGTAGCATATAATAAGACATACTTTATACGGCAGTACATGATGACTAGGTACACAATAATCCCACGCAGTCGCCCCTCTGTACGTAATAACATGTTGTCTATTCGGAAAAGGTTTTCTGATTCTGATTCTGATTTACTTACTGACCCTATCTGAAAATATAGAAATAAGGTGTTGCATATTGAAAATAATTTATTTCCATCTTTTTACATTGATCATGTTAATGATTTCCCATAAAAATATTAACAGTGCCTTCACATAAGCTAGATACCATTAATTATTAATAATAACAGAGAATTTAAGCTAATCTGAGCAAATTGGCTATTTCAGAAGTGTGTATCAAACTGCTAGCCTTTTGCCTTTCTCAGCACCCAGGAAGTAGCCCTCTGTTTCAGAACGGTTGGTCACTCCTAATCTAAAGTGTGCTAGAATGGCTGATGAAGGAGTCTTTAAGATGGAAGCATCAGTCCTGATTCTGAAACTCTGGACTCCAAGGTCCTGGCACAAGTCACGCTTCTAAAGAAGTACCCTTGAGGAAAGGTCTAAAGAGTCAGGAGAGTTGCGGAAAAGGGTCAAGCTCTTCACAAAGAGAAGGTGAAGGAGCATCACACTCGTTCAAGACCATTTGAGAAATCGAAAGTGGTCACTATGCAATGAAAAGAACCTGCACAATTGCGTGGACAGATTGTTCATCTTGAATGGTACAGCAGAAGTATACTTAAACTAAAAAACGAAATTAAATGAATTATTATAAGCCAAGCCTATGATAGTCTTTGTGCGTATAAAACACGTCGAAGAATGGACACATGCGATGCCGTTTCTCAACGATTGATGCAGCAAGCTTATGAATGTCTTGTGGAAGAAAGCAATCAAAAAAGATCAACTCACTGGAGTGAAGCTGGCTCAGAATTCATCTCAGCAATCAAAACACAAGAACAAGAAGCAGAAGATTGAGAGGCAACTCAATCCACGCTGCAGGTTACGTAGGAGACGCATTGTGCAAGAACGGAGCATGAAAACCGAAAGGGTTGCAATGCGAAAAAACGAAAGACATTTGAAGCGAAGACGGCTAGAACGTCTAGAAACCATAAAGAAAACGAATGCTGCCAAATCACGTCTCAGAAAGTGTGTGAGCACGAAATCAACTCGGACACAGAAATTGCCCCAAGTCTAGAAGTCACAACCTGCTTCAAGACTTCATGAGATATCTACTTCATGAGATATCTACCCCCCACTCAACCTCCATCCTGGTCTACGGTCTTGTCACCTCCCGCTTGGACTATTGCAACTCCCTGCTCTTCAACCTCCCAAAGAAATCCCTTCATAAGCTCCAACTTGTCCAAAACTCTGCTGCCCGTATCATCACCAAAACCCCAACCCACAATCACATCACCCCGGTCCTACAGCAGCTTCACTGGCTTCCCATCCAGTACAGGATTGTCTTCAAAATCTCCTTCAATTCCATTCACAACCTCGCTCCACCTCATCTGTCTGACCTCACCCTTATTGCCACCCCTGCTCGCACTTTGAGACCATCGTCTTCCATCCATCTTAACGTTCCCCCAGCCCGTCTGACCACCATGATGAGTAGAGCCTTCAGCCGCTCTGCTCCTGCACTCTGGAATGCACGCCCCCCCACATCTGGACCATCGACTCTCTTCCCGTCTTCTCAATATTTTGTAAAGTGTCCTTGAGTGTTTAGAAAGGCGCTATCAAATGCAATGTGTTATTATATTACTGCCCAGCAGCTCACTAGATCCCAGTGACCAACCACTGCCACACAAGAAGATAGCTCCAAAGCAATGGCTATAAGCAATGGCTAAAGTGTTGCCTTTCACATCTGCCTTTTTTAGCTCAACGGAATCGCACCAGAGTTGGTTTCTCTGTTTGGTACGGTTGGTTTGGGCAGGTGTGAAAAAGGCAATCGAACTCTGATCCACACCAAAAGCGTACCAAACAAGCCTACCGAGACCAAAAAACTCTTCCAAACTAACTCTGGTATGCGGTCCAAATTTGAACCGTACGTGTGTATATAATAAATGTTTGTCTCAAGCAATCAATACAAACTATATATGATAGTTTTATAGTTTATCATAGGCACAATAATCCAGCGACATGTCTATTCGTGGTGAGCGGTGTAGATGTTGTCATATGACTGAATTTTGTTTCGGTTTAGATGAGAGCAAAAAGTGTGTTTGAGCAGGGACCAGAATGCCAGAAAAATGCAACACTAACCCCTTTCACACAGCAACGCCGGTAAAATGCAGGAAAAAAAACAGACCGACTTTAACGGAAAAGACTAAGAAAGCGCTGCCATTCCTGCATTTTAGCGGAAAAGAACTATCCACACAAAAATCCCGGTATTTTTGGTGACATCATCAACTGGCCATGCGCTTTAAACAGCTGCGCCTTTGTAAACATGAATAACGGCGGTAATTGTGTCATATGTGACGGCGTCACTAACGTGATGTGGTGACAAATGTCTTCATTCGCCCGAATTATTAGAAGCGCTTTGATTTCGCTGTCGTTCCAGTTGGAGGACATTTCCCACTGTGATTACTGTAAACAGCGAGGATATGACTCTTCAGTGACATCATCAACCGGCGACACGTTTTTAACGGCGCAAACTGAGTGCGTTCGAAACTTCTCCGTGGTTATTCCGACAATCTTCATTCCGCTCTCACACAGGGCAGAAAGCAGGCAATATACCTGAAACGTTACCCATGCCGGCGTATTCCCGGAACGAATTTCCCGGCATTTGTCTGTTTACACATAAGTGCATGCAGGCAATTTACCAATATTTTGCAGGAAATGTCTGTCTGTCTGAAAGGGGCTAATGTGTCATTTATTGCTCAGACCAAATGATTGGTCCAGACCAAATGACACCAAATCTGTGTTAAAAAAACAAAAGCAAAAGCAAGAACTGTGTTAGGCCGAGCTTCATTCACTAGGATCCACATATGGCGTCTACACCATGGAGAGGGAGGAACTCCTAAGACAGACGGGCCACTTCATCAGTTTGATGATTGATGGAGCAGCTGACAGCGATGTCTTGGAAAATGAAATTGTGTGTGTTCTATTCTTGACTAAAGAGAGACAGAGTGGAGTGGTGCAGTCGATCTTCGGCTTCGAGGATGTCGAGCATGCACATGCAGCTGATTTGTTTAGGTAAGTCTGTAAGGATACGATTCATCAGGTTCAAGTTTATTTATATGGCGCTTTTCTTAGTTCAAGACCAATGCAAAGATGCTATGCAAATTAGGGGAAAAAATAGTCTTTAAAGTTTATTTAAGTTATTTATCTGTGTTCAAAAATTATTAAAAAGAGTCAGTTAAAAAAAAAGAAAAATGGCCCTTGTTTATCGGTGTTCAGACTATGGGCTATGACCAGAAGAGCAAGCTAGATCGCAACAGTGGCTAGGAAAACAAAACCTCTCTGGTGGTGTGTGATGACGAGAGTCATCTCAGCAACAGGTTTATATTTTACATGTTCACTCTTTACTCCTTTGTTACCGTCAGCATTTCATTTTTCTGGTCACTGTTTTAGGTCAATGAAAATGCAGCCATTTATTTTGTCATTTTATTAAATTAGTGAAACCCTGTATACTCGCCACATTCTTTTTGTTTGTAGAAGAAAAGCGTGGCTTTTCTCAGCCATTTTAAAGGCTTGGGATGAGGCCATTTTGAGTAGTGAGTGATGGTGGTTTTTCTGTCGTATTTTATTGCAGATGCATGTATTTTGTGTATTGATTTGGTTATTCTAATTTATTCCTGATTTATTCAGATTCGGGTTATTTTGCAGTGTGTTAATGTTGTAAATGTTAATTCGGTGATGTGTACTTTTCTGTTCCCCCTCTGGATCGAAGTGGGTTGGCCCAATCGGTTTAGGCGGGAAAATAGGCCTTTAAAAGCCAGTCCACTTTGATTGAGAGGGAGTAGGTGTATGGTATAGGTTGTATGGTTGGTTTGATCTGAGTTTAACGGTTGAACTAAGGACACGTACTGTGCAGTTGGCCTTTCTCTTGCATTAAGGAGAAATACGTTGAACGGTGAAGCACTTTGACGGTCTGGTTACCGTTACTCCTGCTTGGAGGAGATTTATTTTTCTTTTGTTCTTGTAAGTTCACGTCTTTGTTTGTAAATACATTTCCGTCACTGAAGATCTGCTTCTGTGTGCTCCTACCACTTCCCCTTGGCCCGACTCGGGGCACGATTACGACATGGGGTGAGAGGAAAAACCCTAGGGAGAACCCGACTCTCTGGTGCCAGTCTCTTCAGGCATGCTAACATCACAAAGTCATTGGTGAAGATGGACGTTGTATCCTGCGGCTTTTCCCCTCATGATGTGACGCATTGGATACTGATCGAAATTCCTTGAAGCAACGTCATCGCCGTCCTGGTGAAATGACACTCCTCCATGCGATGTCATCCTTAATCCTCAGTGGTACGACATTCCTCAAGTGGCGTTAGGGTGAGCAAGCGTCCTCTTTTTACCTGGTGTCCGGTGCATCCGGACGGGTTTTATAGATTCACGAAAATGTAAAGGTTTCACGCTTCTTCGCCAACCGTGCAAAAATATATACAGTATATTTAAAAAATACCGGTCAATAGCCGTCCAGTATTGTTTCAAAACGAGACGCGCGATTCAACGCTCAAATAATTTAAAGCAGCATCTCATGCGAATCCTCTCACGTGCATTTTTATGAAGACGTCACATTTTCAAATTTTGATTGGGTGATACACGAAGTTACCGTTAGTTTGTTTGGTCTTTGTAACTTTCTGTGAGGAGGGCGGGGCTTAGAGAGAGTTTAAATGGCTGATGCTTCTCCAGGTTAAACCCTGTGCGTCTTAATGTCTTAGAGATTGTTTGTTAGGTCAGACACAAAAATATAAATTTATTACCTGAAAAGTTATAGTTAATATAATAATAAACAACGTAATGCTCATGTAACGAAAATGAGCTAATACATTTGAATTATTAAATTATCTGTCATATTAAAACTTCCCACTACTAATAGATAGATATTATGGTTGTTGTTATAGATAAATTGTTGAAGCTGGATTTTATAACAGAAGAACTGATTTGTAGAACACTGTTTCATATGAATAATGAATTATTCAAATTATTATTCATTATACATTATATATTTATTTATTTGAAAAGAGTCTAGGACTATTATTTTGTTACGGATGTTTTTACAGATTAAATTAATCGTTTCATATGTAATTATAATAAAAGTTAATTCTACAAAAATACTTAACTTCCTACTTAGGATACAGGACGATGGCCTTAATAAACCTACTCCACATAAAGCCAAATGAAAAAAAGGAATGAGATGTGTTTTCAGGTTAAGGTGTGGAACACAAGGTTTGTTCATTAGCTTAATGCACAGTATTAGCCTTGGGGATGAGGAAATATAGTACATTAATGGTAAATAGAGGTAGTCGTGAACCTGGCCAGTGACACTGACGATGACATCATCTAATTACTGTATCTCTGTTCCCACAAGCAGGATTCAGAGGCATTATTACATTGCTTTATAGAGACTTTTAGAGCAGTTTTCTAAATCAATTGTTATTTATTCATTTGTGTGTGTGTGTGTGTGTGTGTGTGTGTGTCTCAAATAACAAGCCTTTTACTCCTTGAGGCTACCTACTACATAAATAGTAAGCTGCGAACAGCTGGACCAAACAGCCAATCAAATGAGTCTTTAAAAACCAGGTAAATCACTTTTTCTGTATTTTTCCACTACTTTATTGTGTGTTTATCTTTTATATTTTATTCATCTTTTATCTTGCGCAATTTATCTTGTATTTGTGTATTTTTATCTCTTTATTGTATTTTTTCTCTTTTAGATTTTGTTCATATTTTTTCTTGCATATTTAATCTCGAATTTTAGTGTTTTTCTCTCTTTATTGTATTTTTATCTTTTTTTTATTTTATTCATTTTTTGTCTTATCTCTGTATTTTATTGCTTTTATCTCTTATCTTTAAACTGTAAATCTATTGCACCCCCCCATCCACGATGTTTATACGCCGGACGATTGTAAAATACATTTCACTGCACGTTGTGCATGTGACAAATAAAATTAGAATTTGAAAAAATAAATCAAATTCAAATTTTTGTCACATACACAATGCAACAAATTTATTTTGTGCAACTATTCAAATTTTTACAATTTACACGCTTATTGCCTTTAGCTTGCGCGTACACGGATCCCGATCAGCTGCTGAAAATCCAACTGCATATATTTAAGGACAAGCGCATCAACGTATAGTTGCAAATCATTGATTGTCCATTCCCACGCGTTCCTTGTTTCCTGATTATGGTTTGATTTCATGGTTTTGATTTCCAGAGGCGTCAAATACTACTTTGTTACCTAACTAGAGTAGAAATGTGGCTTACTTTTACTTTTCTAGAGTGTTTATTTTTCCGCTTACTTTCTACTTCTACTTATTTTTTTAAGCAAATATCGGTACTTTCTATTCGTTATATCTTCAAAACCAGCCGCGTTACCGGTCAGTTTTGTTTCCGTGTTGAATCGTAATAAAAAAGACATCTGGACAAATCACGGCGGTAAATGATTGTGGTTGGATGAGACGTATAAACACGCATCATTCCGACACACTATTGGTTTGCGCGCGGTCCATCACGCCTGCGCATCACGCTTTGTCGGCGAAAATGCGGGTAAAACTACAAACGAATGTTCAACATATCGTCCCAGTCGGGACAAGTGTGAGGTGCAGTGACCGAGTGTAAAGCTCAAGCTCAAATTCTGAGCGTTTGTAAGACGCTTTTCACAGTTTAACTGTCCCGAGATCTCAAAGCTCACGTGAACACTGACAAACACTTCAGTTAGTATCTTTGTGAGACTTTGAGAGATATGATTTATCTTCTACTAGATATAAAGGAGATAATGTAATGTTGAAGCTAGATTTTCGAACACGAGAGTTCATATTTAGGTCATTATTTCATAACATGTATTTGAAAAGAATATTTTTTGTTACAAGTTTTTACGGATTTAACAACCTCTGAGAAGCCTGTGTGATTTAGTGTCTTGAGGCGGCGCAGATTGCACAGAAGCTTTGTAATATAATACATTAATTTTCAATTTAATAGAATGATATAGTTCTATAATGTCATTTTCTCCTCGCATTACTTTTACTTTTATACTTAAAAGTAGTTTTATCAGTATTAGTAATGCTACTTTTACTTTCGTAGAAGGCATTTTACTTTTACTTTCACAGAAGAACTTTTTAACTCTAATATCTATACTTCTAACGAAAGTGACTACTTTTGACAGCACTGTTGATCTCTACCTATGTATCCGGTTTCCGTTTTCATCTCCGCCCACCTTGAAATGTTTGCCTGTATCTCGACTTTGCCTTTTGCCTGATGAAGTTTATATAAAACGCTCACCTTTAATAACTGCACACGAGTCTCAACCAGCTGTCCAGCTCACCCAGTCAGGACATAACTACTGCTCTTTGATCCGCAAAATATAAAAAGACAAAAGCATTGTAAGACTTCTGCCGTTCTCTACAACAATGCTTCTGAATCTAGGCTAAATATGGGCAAATTTAGAAAAAGAGTACACTGTGTTTTTGTTGAGTATCCCCTGAAGTGTTGTTGTAGCTTTGATGAAGAGAGAACAAGGAGGACGATTGTTCTTACTGCAGCTTTCTTTGCTGAAAAAATATTTTGAATCTGTAATGAAATGTACAGATCTGGAGGTCCACAAGCATCAAGTTCAAGTTCATTTATATAGCGCTTTTCTTAGTCCGAGACCAACGTAAAGACGCTATGTGAAAAAGTCTTTAAAAAGAAAAATGTCGATTATTTATATGAGTTTAAAAAAAAAATTGGGGGGAAAAAAGAGTCAGTTACAAAGGAAAAAAAAATGTCTATTGTTGTTCAGACTATGTGCTATGACCAGAAGAGCAAGCTAGATCGCGACAGTGGCTAGGAAAACACAACCTTTCTCCGGCAGGGGTGTGGATCACGCAGGACCTCAGCAGGGGAGTGAAACGAGCAAGAACAAAAGCTATTAGCACTATGAAGGGCTCTAAGAGTAAAAAAAAATAGCAGTGATGCTACGGTGCAGGTGAGGTTCGGTTCCGGGCTTCTACCTAGTGCAGCCTTCCTATTCGTTAATGTTAGTAATTGAAAATTTGGCTATTACAGTTTTAAATATGCGTCACTGAAGAGACGTGTTTTTAATCTAGATTTAAACTGACTAACTGATTCTGATTCACGGATTGTGCTAGGCAGAGTGTTCCAATTTTTTGGTGCTGGATAAGCGAACAATCTTCCCCTTGTGAAGGTTTTAGAGATTTTTGGTATCATCATGGTAGCATCACCGAATGACCCTACTTGTTGCTTGTTTCGTTGATTGAATGGCCAACTCACTTATTTAGAAGACCTCCCGGATTTGGTAGCAAACTATTTAGCAGAACTCAAGTTCACCATTGATGAGATTCTGTACTATGGAGCCTGTGGCTTAGGTGTTGCGGCAAGTTACTTAGGCAACCTAGCAGACATTAGCAGTATTCGGCATCCTAACTGAGCTTTGAGGCGGATGTCCTCATTATGCTACCAAAAGTGTAACCCTGCAAGATCAAAAAGTTTCTGAAAATAATGCGTCTGCTTGAAAACGGTGGTCTAAAGGACCTAAAGGATGACCAATGCAGGATGGACTAGTCAGAAGCATCACAGACCTTGACACTCAGTTTCCACCTACACGGCTCTGGCAAACCCTCCAGGTAAATCACACTTTGCAGACACCGGTAAGTTGAATTAGCATGTTACAAATTTGGCCAACGTGGTGAGGAGGAAAATGCAGATTAATCAAGCCTTATGGCTCTTCAAAAGCTTTAAAAGTGCTTTAAAAGAAAAAGACACACCTTGATGCTGCATTTTTGGCCTAGAAACCAGCAATTTGCCACAATTAAGCCAAAGTCATTCGCGGCTCAAGGCATCATCACCGCAGAATATAAATGGAATCTTTCCAGCCATGTTGTGTTGTGTCTCCCCAAGAATTCCCAAAGTCTCACTGTGGAAGGAGGTCAAGGAGGGCCCAGGGCTAAATCTACACCAAAGACCAGAACTGTGGAGCTTGTGGACCGCAATAAAGAAGTATTCCCCATGTCCTCACCCACACGCAGACCATTCGGCATACAAATCAAACCACACCAGGGAGAACTGACAGAATCCCAGAAGCCAGAGGAGGGCAGAGGTTTAGGGAGCGAGAGCGTAGACGCCGACGTCTCGATTACAGCAGTCTTTCAACCAGGGAGAGCAGAGAGACGAGAACAAGTGCGTAGTAAAAGGCAGGTACGTTTTTTTACGTTTGTGGCCGGGACCAAAGGACTACGGGGACTACGAAGAGAAAAAAAATCCACGTTCATTGTGATGTGATCCAGAATCAGAGATCTCTATCACACTGACTTTGTGTGGTGATCAACTTTTCATTTGTGGGTCACAGGAGCAAAGCAACTCTGTGCGTGAAGTCAGGACACGCCCCCTGGAATAGTGGTCAACCAATTACAGAGCAGGACACAGCCACTGTAGCTCAGGGTGCCTGAAAATCATACTTGAGTATAATTATGGATACCTCACTGTAAGAATTACTTCATTACAATATCAAGGTTATGGACCTGGTCGGCCACTAGATGTCGCCATTTTCTCTCTTTTTTTTGCTGCTTATCGTTGATTGTCCTCAGCTGTGTCTTGTTTCCTGTGTGCTAGATAAGTAGATTTGTACTGTGTTCTTTAGTAAAAAGTACATTTGACTGTGTTCTTTGCTCAGGGTTTGATTTATTCTGACTGTGCATGGGTCTCTTAGTGGATTTCCTCCGTGTATAATACTCAGTTTTTTTCTGGTGGTGTTTCTGACTTTGTAGACTTACAATCGTCAATAATACCTAGCAAAATTAAACATTTTTCTCAATTCTCCTCCTCTCGTTTCTCATAACCAGTTCAGCTACTCTGTTATCTCTGTGCTTTAGATCAGGGGTTCTTTACCTTTTTGACCTGAAGTAGTTTTTCCAGTACAAAGTGTCCCGGGGCTCATAAACAACCCCTTTTCTCAGCCGATCCAAATCATAATTGAATTAGTATTTAATAACTGCGCTAAGTACACTTTACGCTTCACATTCTGATAAATAATTCAGCAGCAATAAAATCAATACATTAAAATAAAACGTCAAACGACCACTTCTTTTGCTACGGTGAACTCCTTTCTTGCCCTGCGCCACAACATCTGCTGTGTTTGGATGTTTGGTTTCTACATGTCTCCTTAATTTTGAAGGCTTCAATCCTACGTTCAATAGCTTTAGCACACTCTACACACCGGGTCTGGCTTGTGAAATCAAAATAGTGCCAAAAAAATCAAACGTGAATGTCTAATAAACTAGTAAAATACCTCAAATGTTCGTTATGTTTTAAATGTTTTGCTTGAAATCAACACATATTTGTTCGGAACGTCTTTTTAGTTCCGTTTCAGATTTTTTTGCGCGTTTTCGCCACAGAAATGTGAAGATTCCAAGCAAAAATTGAAAACAAACGACTTTCTTTGCTTCTCAGAAATGGACATTGGCCGAATCTGTCAGGTTTGTATTTGTGCACACATTTAGCTTTTGTATAGAGGTGGGCATCTGTTCATTTTAAGATCGTCTCCCTCTTCAACCGGAAGTCTGCAGCTGACTTCTTCTTAAATTTGTGCACGACAAGTGTTGCACTAAGCCACACTGTCTTTTTCGGACTTTTAATGAGAAATACTGCCACACGGAATGGACTGCTATCGGAGATTGTTAACGCAGTCCGATATAATCCGATACTGTTTTTTGGGCTGATGTAGTTTCCGATTTCAATATTGGATCAGGACATTCGTAGTTAATGAGTTACTACGCCATTGACAAACAAATGCAAGTTCAACTCAAAGCCCAAATGCGGAATTAGTCATTAAAAAAGAAAAGAGCCCATCTCACAGGCCGTAAAAAAGCAGATCAAAATGAAAAAAGTTTCAAAGCAATATAGTTTGAAGCTTTGCAGCCTTCAGGATCAACACTGCAGGCCCGGGCGGGGCTCGGGTCCCGCTGGAGTTTGCCGGAATACTCACACGAAATTCCGCAGGAAGTGGCTAGCAATAAAAATAGGTTTCTAGCCCTCAGGTCTCAAATCTAAAACTAATTGGTGAGGGTTTCTAGCCCTTAGATAAAATGTAGTACAAAGTGTCCTGAGTAGTACAAAGTTTCTAAGCTTCTATTTTCTTAAAAATATAACTCTTACATAGTTCTCCATTCCCTTCAGGATTCAGCGCTTGCGTGATCGTGCCAATTCACGCAAATTCAGCAAATTATTTGCGACCTTGCAATTTTATCCAAACTCCGCAAATTTCGCCAATTCGTTATTCTCAGCCCGTAAAACCGTTCAACAAATACAAAATATTATTTATTCTTAATAAATTCTTAATAAAACTCTTTCTTTTGAAATCTCAACAAATGAACAAAAGTGGTATTAAAGGAGTGCCTGTCAACATGGTGTTTTTCAAGACGGAAATAATGACACACTTCACTATTAAACTAATTATATGTTTAATATATGTTTGATGAAATAAAAATTTAAACAAAACCTTTCAGGGTTCTTACGGCTGCTTGAAATCCTTGAAAATGCTTGAATTTCAATCATGTATTTTCAAGACCTTGAAAGTGCTTGAATTTCAAGTGAAGTGCTTGAAATTTTCATTGTGTCGAAACATGTAATCTCATGAGCGCTGTCAGTACAGCACAGCGCGGAAAAAAAGTGTAACTGTGACAACGTGCGTTAAAAATAAACATCGCTATTAACAACTTATCGCATGCGTTAACGCGCTCATTTTGACAGCCCTACTTTAAATAAAAATTTGACCACAACTGTATGGTGCTGGAAAAACTTGAACATGGACCTTGAAAGTGCTTGAAAAGTGCTTAAATTTTATCCTTCAGAAAGTGTAGGAACCCTGCCTTTGGTTCCTCGTTTATACTGGCTTATAATGTTGAAATTAAAATAAATGGACTTATATTTTTTACCCATGAATTTCCAGGGTTGAAAAATCATAGGGTAATGCAAATCTGTTGAGAAAAATCGGTCTAAAAGAAATCACAACTTTTCCCGCAACTTTTTGAAAAAATTCATTTGGAATTTTAGGCCGCAACAATCACAGAAACATCCTGTGATATCCTGTAGGTTCTGGTTCTCTGTCCATTTTTTCCCGGCGTCACGGCCAAGCAATAAGTACGGAACCCTGATAGACCTTCATGATTTATTGAGAGAGAGGGAAGTTCTTGATGTCCACTCGCTCTAACTGGTAAATAGAGGCTCCGGCATCATGCGGAAATAAGGAAATTTCTCATTTTGAAGCTGGCGGCTGGTAATAAGAAAGGCTAGTTTCCTAGGCTCCACTGTCATCCAGAAAAAGAGCAGATGTATTTGGATCTCCGACCCTCCGGCTAGAAGAAGTCAGAGGAATGTCATATTCCGGACCATCTGGCCATCGGTGCTGTGTGTGAATTCCAGGATTATTGCTTGTTAAGAATAGGAATTTGTTATACAATTCTTGTATAAGAATTGTTAAGAATTGGTTGCTATTTAAAAACTGAGAGTTTAAGCGGAAATATCTGAGGATTAGGCAATATTGTATAATAAAATTATCTGTTTCTGTGGTTATTAACAGTATGGAGTCCGATTAGTGCCAAAATGATCAAACGTAAATTATGTAAAAATTGTCACCAATTTCAACATGACTTGAGTCAAAGTAGCAAAGTATCCTATTTTAAAAGAACTTGAGTATTTTACTCACATTGAATTTAGGCAAAAAAAAAAAAAAAAAAAACACCAAGAAATGTGAAAACAACCTCAATTCATGAGGTTTTGTTTTCTAATACAGAAACGAAATTTAACACAATGTTTGTGGTGATCGGTTCTGCGCTCACACAGCCTGCACTTATTTAGTGCGCACGTATACAGGGTTTCACGGTAAATACTAGTAAGCACAGAATTATAAGATTTTTTAAAAACAAACTGAAAGTTTTATCAGCATTTTTATTATACATTTTATTGTTCTCTAGCCTATACTTCCAGAACAAATTTTTTTAAAGTATGAAAAAAATATTTTTCCAAATTTGGAGCAGCTCCCCTAGTGGTAACTGCAATGAAAACACATGATGCGACTAATTGCTGCCACCTGGTGATCCAATAATGTATTACAGGTGTATACATGTATTCATTAAGTTTTTAGACTTTTTTTTTATTTAAGTCCCTGTAAACTGTATCACCAGTGATACAAAAAGTAAATACACCTCAAGTTGTTGATTTAAGTCACATGTGTCAAAGTCAAGGCCCGTGGGCCAGATGTGGCCCGCGAGAGCTTAAAAGTTTCGAGTGTCTTAAAATAGATATCAAAAAATAAATTAAGAGCGTGCATTGACCAAAAACAGTGTTTCCACAGTTTTATGTTATTTTTCTTCATTCACTTGGACAGTTTGATCCTTCATTAATGGAGTTATGTGTGTTTTCATAAGCTGACAAAATGTAAAAGGATTTTTGTTAGAGCAACAAGCAAACAAAGGTTTTATACGCAGCTGCAATTGTCCATTGATTAAGTTATGATGAATAATGAGTTGTGTGAGACACCTGGCCAGTTCAGGCCCAGGGGCAGTGATTTATAAATGCGTGACAGTTTCATTTATTTTACATTACATTTGATTACATGTAGTTACATTTATAAGTTACATCCGGCCCTTTGAGGACAGACATTATGCTGATGTGGCCCTCGGTGAAAATGAGTTTGACAAAGTGTAGAATGATGCTTGGAGCTGTAAGACTAGGGTATATAAAAATGTATTCATAAAAAGTTGTTTCTTTTCCATAAACACTACCGTTCAAAAGTTTGTGGTCACTTTGAAATGTCCGTATTTTTTTAAAGAAAAGCACTGTTTTAGTCAATGAATGTAACTTTCAACATAAAAACACTCAATATGTTGCTAATGTGGTAAATAACTATTCTAGTGGTAAATGTCTGGTTTTTGTTGCAATTTCTGCATAAATGTATAGAGGAACATTTCCAGCAACTGTCACTGCAGTGTTTTAATGCTACAATGTGTTTGCTACTGGTGTCAGAAGGATAATGGATGATTATAAAGCTCTTGGTTGATCATGTTAGCACTGCTGGAAACTGTTTAGCTGGTTAAAGAAGCGATAAAACTGACCTTCATCTGAGCAGCTTGAGAATCTGGAGCATCACATTTGTGGCTCAATCAAACGCTCAAAACCGCCTGAAATAGAGAACTTTTGTGTGAAACTCGACAGTCTGTCCGTGTTCTTAGAAAATAAAGGGTGACTTTTCACAAAACACACACAGTAAATTTCCCAGAGTAAAATTGACTCAATTTGAGTGAAATTAAACTCTTTGTCGGAGAACATTTGGTCCCATCTAAAACTGAATAAAATATACTCTGTAAAGAGAGTCATTTTTCAAGAGTTACTTTTACTCAATTTAGTGTAAAGAAATGACTCAACTCTGTGGTTCTTTACTCTGATTAGTGCTTTTTTAAACTCACACTCATTCCACTTATCTTAAACAATCTTAAACAAACTAATGTGTAATACTGTATTAAGGTGTTTATATACTTATATAAAAATGTAATTCATGAATTATCACGGTATCCACGGTATTGCAAAATCCATATCGCGGCACATCTCAATACCGCTATTGACGTTAATACCGCTATACCGCCCAGCGCTACTCTCACTGTTTACTGACTTTACTGACTGTTCATGTCACATGTTTGACATACAATTGTTCTTAAACTGCTGTTCACTTTTATACAGTTGATATAAAATATTTTACTACCGCATTTGGTTCAGAATCTTTTTTTTTTTCTAGATTTCCCTCCTTTAAAATTGGGTGCGTCCTATATGGCGAAAAATATGGTTTCTCTGGAAAAAATACTCCCGTTTTATTTTTAAAAATAAAACCGTTTTTTCCTGTGCACAAAATTGTCTAGGTGACCAGGAACTTTTGAACGGTAGCGTAAGCTTGTACCACCACTTAGTCGAGTGAAGACGGTGTGTTTTTTGGACGATGGCTCAGCTGTACTGTAAATAGATCCGTCCTCTCCCTCGGTTAAAGAGATCTGGCGTGTCACGGAGCCTCTGTGCTTTGCATATGTGGCGTGTGATTACAGCCGCTCATCCATGAAAGCAGAAGGGACTGGCAGATTTGCTGCACAGCTCTGGGCCGATGGCATTATACTACACGCTGGCAGGGGAAACACACCAGAGACCGTGGCAATGGAGGCACAGCACGAGTCCGCTGAAGATGTCACCGTCTCCGAGGCTGAAGGCGTGTCTCGTCATTATATATACGCTGCATTTTACGTTATTGTCGGTGTTGCTGCAATCACAATAAAAAAAATCGAGTAGTGTAAAATATACAGTAATTTATATGCTTTATATTTATATGCTCTTTAGTTTTTTTGTATTTTTTTCGCTCTTTATTGCATTTTTATTAGTGCTGTCAAACGATTAAAAATTTTTAACTAGTTAATCGCACTTCCCTGTCCAAATTAATCGCGATTAATGTTGATTAAATGACTAAAGCTTAAAAGACTAAATACTTTGAATAATGGATAACAAGGTGTAATGTGTAAATTAATGTAAACTCAACACTAAATATACACTAGTTTAAATACTGCAATAAAATTAAGTATAATTTTTGTTCATTTTGCAATATATTTTCTTGGTTTTTTAACATTCCGATGTCGAGTGACTTCAAGTTATTCCACATAAAACACACAAAAAAAGTCAATTTTAAATAATAAAGAAATTACATAAAGCTTAGAATTATCTTACCTTTATGAATCTACAGTGGCGGCTTGTGGAACAGAGATTTGAATCTGACGAACAAGTTACCTATTTGCAGTTGAAACGTCTAAACAGGGTTGAGTCTCAGTTCTCAGTTCATCATAATGAGCCACACCTGGGTGACACTAGTGCAGCTCTCTGGGTCTATTCATTGCATTTTCACCAAACCGAAAGTGAAAAAACGACGTTAATTGTTGTTAAAAAAAATGTAACTAAATTAAACACTTAAAATGAATTGCATGCGTTAACAAGGTAACTTTAACAATAAAAAAAAATAATATTATTATTCTTATTTTATCTTGCATATTTATCTTGTGTTTTTGTATTTTTCACCTTTATTGTATTTTTCTTATTTTCATCTTCTCTATTTTATTCATATTTTATCTTGTCTCTGTTTTTATAGTATTTTATTGCTTTTATTTCTTATCTTATTGGTTTGTACTGTTACTCCCCCACTATGTTTATACGCCGGATGATTGTAAAATACATTTCCCTTTACGTTGTTGCAAAATAATTGTGTATGGGACAAATAAAATTTGAACTTGATATTATATTTTATATGGAAACGTTGAAGAGGCCAAGAGGCAAAATATAACGCGTAAAACGAAATGCGTCACATTTACGTTACATTTTTGTTGGCAATCTTCAAGTTTTCGTTTTGAAACTTTTTTTCCACTTCAGGTTTTTTTAGTTTGTTTAATTTTTATTTCATTTGGTCTGCTGACACAAGCATCACATGGGGGCGGAGCTTACTCCAATTGGCTGGTGTGAATGTGATTGGCAGCTGCTTGACCAGGAAGTGTGGGAGGAGTTTAGCAATCGCAAACACAATCTGAATTGTAACAACTGCTAAATTCTAGTTAGCAACATTTTATCATTATTTTCATTAATACTAATAATACCAACAACAACAACAACAATAAAATAATACATTTTATTTGTAAGGCGCCTATCGGGACCTCAGCACATACACAGTTTGATATTACTGTATTTCGATTTGAAGAAACAAAAATGTCTACTATTGTTCTGAAAATATAACACTTTAATCACAATTTTTTGTGCATCCAAATTTAAAAAGCGGTGAATGATGCGGTGTACGTGCGCTGAACTTATGTCCCACTTCCTGCTCAAGCAGCTGCCAATCACATTCTCACTAGCCAATCAGAGTAAGCTCCTCCCCACTTAGTGCCAGAGGAACAAACGAAAAAAAAAAGCGAAACGAACAAAAGAATCTGAAGCAAAAAAAAAAAGTTTAAAAAGAAAAGGTAAAGCTAACGTGTTTTTGTTCTTAAAAATGTACGTGTTTGTCACTAATCTGATTCCATACGAAACCAGAAAGCCATTACAAAATCGGCAAATCAGAGTTGGAGAAAGTTTCAGATAATTCATGTGTATTATCTGTTAACAATGATTCACAATCACTGATCAAAAGGGGCCACGGGTAATTAATTGTGCTTTTTAGAACCAGGAATCATATTTATATTCGTAAATGAACTTGAGCCATTGATTATTAAAACGCTTCTACAGTAGCACAGGAAACCCTTCCAAGTCAAAAACAAGTCGCCTGAGATATTGCGAGGCTACATAAATATGCAATTGCGTGTGCGGCGCTGCATAAGCAGGGTTTGTGACTATATTAATATCCACCTGTCTGGAATTCTCAATAGGCACATATTGTTGAGGAAAAGCAGGGACACTGGGAGAAAACAGCTTCTCATTCATATTCATGTCATTCCTGCTCTTCCTCAAACGTACATTTAGTGCCATTGACTTGGAGGCAGGTGAGTGTTTATACACTGCGGAAAGTTAGAGACGTTCATTCGTGTGTGTGTGTGTGTGTGTGTGTGTGTGTGCGCACTGTAAAAACTAACACCCAGATTAAACTTGTAAAAAGTGAGGCAAGTGGCTGCATGAACATTTTTAAGTTGAATTAACTTCCAGCCTTTTTCCAAGTATTATAAACTCTCTCATTTTATGTGAAACAAAAGCAACAAAATCAAGTTGAGCTAACTAATGGTTCTAAAATTACTCAGATAAATCGATTTTTATTAAGTTGAGGTAACGTATTTATAGGTTGCTATATGTAACCTGCACTAATTTTAAAAAGGTTCTCAGTATAAATAAAAAAACAACATTTTTATAAACTTTCTCACAAAGAGATTTCACTCATATAAATAATAATTTATATATTAAGGCTTTTAACAGCCAGAAAACAGCAGCCTCACATAAATTTAAACAGAGTGAAATCCACCTCAACCTCATTCTGAAGGATGGTAAGACGTTATTTACATTATTTAAACATGTTTTGTAATCTTTTAACATACATCAGTTTTTACAGTTAATGTAAAAATGTTCATGCTTTATTTGAAAGTTTAAAAAGAGTTAAAAAACTGCAAGCAACACATGCAAGCTTCTCATTGGCTCTCCTAAAAATATTGATTATCCAATTATTGGGCAAAGTCACGCCCAATTAAAATAAAAATAAAGTGTGTAACACCCACATATAAAAATCCGGTTTGATCAACGGTTTGATAAATTGTCCCATGTCAACTCATATGTATAACATTTCTCTAACACAAAAGTCACATACTAGAAACTACTCAAACAAATTGCATTCATTTAATTCAAAATGTATAGTTACGTAAAAAACACAATATATTTTAAGTAAAGATTAAATATTTTTGTACATTTTTCGACAAAACGACTAAAATAAACTAAATTGCTGTTATTTAAAGTATGCACATTTGTGGGTGTAGTACTTTTTACAGTGTGTGTGTGTGTGTGTGTGTGTGTGTGTGTGTGTGTGTGTGTGTGTGTGTGTGTGTGATTAATTGTGCGATTTGAAATTTTATATGATAGGATTGACATATTTCTTATCATATTTAATATACTACGTATCTTATCAGGCACATGCCGACACCCTAGACAAATAACACACCTCTTTAGTTTTTACCAGTGTTGTGAAATGTTCCGTTAAAAAAAAAAATTAGTTACAGTTACGTGTTACTTCTAACAAAATGTAACTGAGTTAGTAATTGAGTTACATTTTGAGTTACAATTGAGTTAAAAGTAACTAATTACCAGGGAAAGTAGCTAATGCGTTACTTTTTGCGACAATTTCATTTTTAATTTGTCAAATAACTTAAAATGCTGTCAATAATAAATATGTTAAATTAAAACTAAATAAAATAAATTATTATTAAAATAAATAATTATTATAAAGCACTGTACATTAATGTACACAATTTTAATATTGTTGTGGGACAATGTGAGAGACGCCTATCAAATTCAAATGAATATTGCAAATATTTTCATTAGTATAGTGAATAACAAAACACAATAGATCACAAAAACGTTTAATATTTATTGCACAGACCACAAGTATAAATTATGCGTCTTAAGGAAATTAACAAAAGTAAAGGGAAAAAAAAGTAAACAGTTTAACAAGACATGTTCTGGGTTCAATAAAATACTTAGCAATGTACCAAAATTAACTAACAATAACAAAGTAATTGCGTTAGATTACTCGTTAATGAAAAACGTAACGCCGTTTATTCATAACATCGTTATTCCAATCAATGGTTTTTACAATATTGACTTGTTATCTTACTCTCTTTTTCTACTTTAAAAGTCATCAATTTAATCATTTATAAACGTACTTAAAGTTCCTAAAGTTAAAATATAAAAGGGGTGCGGATGCATAATTACACTTTGTTTTAAAATTAAAATTTGTTCATAAATAAACATGTTTATAAAAAGTCTTTCTTATCTGTACATTAGATTGATGTGTTTTGTATTATTGCATGTATTTTATTGCATTTTACAGTAGGTAGATGGCTTTGACTGTCATTTTAAAAATGAAAAAGATTACCAGTCGGAAAAGTCGAAACCAGGATTAATATCAACGGTTTAGTTCCTGCTGGTTGTAGAGTCGACATGATGGCACTGCCAGTCGCTCTTCTGCTCCTTGATCATGTCGTGTTGCTGTGGATTTAGTTATTTATTTATTTGCGGTGCCAGAGAAGATGCTGAGTCAGCGGTGCCAAACTCTGCTTGAGTCATGGTCGCAGTGAAAGAGGATTTGTTTTTTACCATTTAATAATCGGTCAGAAAAGCCAGACAAACACGTTTTGCTGTGTCTAACTTGCAAAAACCTAATATTTTCAAATATTTCTGTAATTTAATGCGGCTTTTAGTAGTGGTAGGCGATACCGCAAAATTATATATCAATCCGATACTTTCTTATTATTAGCACACAATATAAAATGACTTCACATGTCACAAATTATGACTTCATTTTGCTCAATCTGAATACATCTGTGATATGATTCACTCTTCACTCTTCGTACAGAATATCAAGTAATGAGATAATCTACTACTGATGATGCATCGTCGGGCACTGATCAATTTGTCTGTTGAATCTCAGAAACTCAAATGACATTACTAGAGAACGACAATGAGACTACTAAGAAAATGGGAACTGGCAACTGTAAAAAAATGAATCATGAGGCTTGGAATTTTCATTACAAAAACATGTGATTTGTAAAAAGAAGTGCGTGTGCCCTTGAAAAAAAGGTTGCTCTGTGTTTCTATAAAATATTGAGAACATTTTAGTAAAATCAAATGAAATTGTAAATTTCACCTCTTTTTTCAGAAAACCCGTGCAATTTTTGGAGTCAATTTAAGAAACCATTTTGGCTAAAAGATTGAGAAAACAAGAGGATTGATTTAATTGGTTTGAATTTAATTGGTTAAAATTGAGTCATGATCATTTGCTCAACACATCACATCTCAACACGTGGAGTGATCCAAATGCCATTTTTATGAACAGCAGACGAAGAGTGAACGTTTAGAACGTTTAGAACGTTTAGTTAAGAGGAAAGTGTTTAATTAAGAGGAAAGAGAATCAGCAGCTCCAAATCATCAGATGAGCTTGTTCCTTGGGAGAGCCAATGAGAAGCTTGCATGTGGTGCAATTTGAAGAAGAATTGAAGCGATTTGCAAATTGAATGTGTCTACTGCTCTTCAGAATGAGGTTGATGCTGGATTTCACTCTGTTAAAATATAAATATGAGGCTGTTGCTTTGTTAAAGGTCTTGATAAGATTATGTAATGAGCGGGATCGCTTAGTGAGGAAATATATGAAAAGTTTTTTTTTTTTTTAATTAAACAACAAAATCCACTAATATTTGTTAAGTTAATAATGTCAGGCTGAATTTTTTCAAGATTCTTTACATTATTTTATCAAGTATGTTCTACTTAAAAGTAAGCGTTGAGAAACTACTCAAATATAATTCGTGTAATATGTTACCAAACTTTTTTTAACGTAAATAGCATGTCACATTTTTTACAGTGTATTCAAACCATCAATAATCAAAAAAGTTTAGAAACATGGGTTTTATTTTTTCTTAAATTAAACAGCACAGTCCACTAATAATTGTTAAATTAATAATGTCAGGCTGAATATTTCAAGATTTTTTACTTAAAAAGTCAGCTTTGAGAAACTACTTGATTATAATTCGTGTAATATGTCACCAAACTTTTTTTTTACGTAAATAACGCGTCACATTTTTTACAGTGTGGAATAAGTCTATGTAGATATTTTTTTTGGTCGATTAACCTTATAAAAGGCCCATTAAACCTCGCAATGAACCACATTTCAAGGCGCTCAATCACGGTGCAGTGAAAATCTGTGTTCTATTTGCCCGCATCTGCTGTGCAGCTGCTCTTTTCCCAACAGGAAACTCTCTTTTTGGCAGGTGTCACTGTCCACCAGATGTACCGGTCACTTCCCCGAGACCCGTGGCCTCCTCAAGCCATCAGGACATCACAGTGGACGCAGGGAAAACAGGCTGTGATGAGGCTTAATCCAGCTGAAGGCAAACCTGTCTAGATGAATAAAACATCGGGTCGTCAGACAAATGTTAAACTGAGCACGAGCCGACAACTGCGCTGGTCCTCAGAGGGTTCAGGGATTGACTTTTGCCCGTTGTGTTGAGTCAGCAGAAAACTGTCCCGCGTACAGAAAGAGACTTAATGTATACGCTACTCCAATGTATACGTAAGTAAAAAGTCACCAGTTTTGAAAATGACTTGAGTCAAAGTGGCAAATTATCCCATTTTCAAAGAACTCGAGTATTTTACTCATACTGAATTTGTGCAAAAAACATAACTTTTATTTTTAATTAAAGTTATTTTCTGAGAACAATTCATGGGGTTTCACTCTCTAACACAGAAACAAAATTTACCACCTCAATGTTTCAAATAAATAGACAGAACTAAAAGCTGAGTTTTTTAATAAATAGACAGAACTAAAAGCTCAGACTTTGTGATAGGGATAGATTAATTGCTCCATCAAACAGCCGCTAAACAGCCGCTAAAAAAATGTTTTTTTTTCTCACCCAGAAGGAAATTCCTGTAACTGCGGCATACACGATACATACTGTGGATATACAAGCAACATACACATAACAATATACAAACGCACATCATATACACACAACAGAATGGTAGGTATTGCAATATATTTGGGCAGTTGTGGTCCAGTGGTAGAGGACATGGACTTGGCTTGGACTGCCCACTGCTCCGTATTTATGCGTTTACTTCACAAAAAACGGCGTTACTGCTTTCAGTATCGAGTAACCTAACGCAATGAACCGGAAGGCTTCCGCACTTGCCGCTCTGTTACGTCGTCAAATTAAATCATGTGTGTGTCCCAGGCGGATATAATTCTAATCATTTAGATTAGTCTTCTATTTATCTAATATTAACGAAACCAATGCCGCGTTAAAGTAATAAAAACGTACAAGTAAGGAGCAAAATACATCGCAGGAAAGAGATCTGAATGAACAGATTGATGTGTGAAGAAGAAAGTGTCTGGGTTCTCTTCACTGCTGAAGAGGAGCAAAAAAAAAAAATGAGTTCTCTTCTGAGTCCACTAGGCTGTGAACAGCAAAAGAACTGAACTCACTTTCCATTTCTGGATCACTTTAACCCAACTGAGATTGGTTCGTTTAAAACAAACTATATGTTCTCTAATTTACTATCTGTTTGCACTAGAAAGAGTCTACATTTTTGTTATTGTTATTTAATTTTGGTACATTGTTCAACCAAAATATACTGAAAGCAGAACGCGTTAATCTGTTTATTTATGTGAAATGTATTCGTTTATTTTTGTCAACTCCTTAGAAAGCATAATTTATATTCAGACTTATTTGTTGGCCAGTTGTAGTCCTGATACTGTATATAAATCTTAAAAGTTCTAAACCATCTATTTTGTTTTATTATTCATTATACTAATGATAATATTTACAATACTATTTTGAATTTGATAGGTGTCTCTCGCATTGTCCCACAAAAATGTTAAAATACTGTAGATTAATGTTCAGTGTTTTATAATAATAATTTATTTAATTTAGTGTCCATTTATTTAACATTTAATATTGATGGCAGCCACGTTGTTTGACAAATAAAAAAAAACAAAACATTGTCACAAAAAGTAACGCAATAGTTACTTTCCCTGGCAATTAGTTACTTTTATAATGATGTAAATCAATTACTAACTCAATTACTATTTGTTAGAAGTAACTAGTAACTGTAACTAATCACTTTTTTAAAGTAACCTTACATTACTCAAATTACTCACTTAAATTACTTTATATTTTGTGTTGTTGTTACATTGCAACAAAAGTACTCGGTGAAAACATTAAAAAGATAATTACAATACAACATTTACAACTTCCACCCACTTTGACCAGTCACAGGTCGACGATGAAGGTCAGCAATTTTTCTAGACGCTTGTGTTGTTGTTGTTTTTGTTGTTTTGTTTTTTTCCCCCAGACCAACAAGTCTGAGTTTAATATATAATTCCATCAGTAATCTCATTAGTAATCAGATGCAGGCTGCTGATGTTTAATTTGTGGGATATGTCAGGATGTAATTTTCGCAATCATCTTCATTAAAAAATGTCAGCCTTTCTGAGAGAAAATGGGCCCGGTGACACAGTAATGGTGCTGCAGCTGTCACAGCAGGTTTTAGTTCCAGATCTGGGATTCTGCGCTTCCTCTTTCATTATGTCAGGAATTATGCCGAGGCCACAAGGTTAACCAGATCGAATTTATCGCAGATTCACAAGTTCCCTGAAAGCGGCACAGCGTGTATCAAAGAGCATTAGACACGGATCTGGAGGCAATTAATTGTTTTGTGTAGTGCATCTACTGCATGAAGTTAGAAATTAGTTAACCACAATTGGTGTCAGGGAAAAAAAAACGCAGACGCTGCACGGAATTTGCCTTTTGTTAAGGGTGTCATAACTGGCACAATCAGGCTCTCAGAACACATGTCAGACAATCTCTGACAGCAACAAAGAAAAAGCCCAATTACCGTAAAACCTCTAATAGAACTGTATTTTTATCTCTGTAGTGGCGGGGGGGGGGTGTATTAGAGGCTACAGTAATATACCAAATACTGTAGTAAAATATTTTATATCAACTGTATAAAAGTTAACAGCAGTTTAAGAACAACTGTATGCCAAACATGTAACATGTGTCACAGGTTTTTATTGAACTTTTATTTCTGTCATGGATCCTGGCTTAAAGCCTGGCGGGACTTTTATTTTGAAGTTTTCGTGTCTCTGTCTGTGACCTAGTTTCATGTCCCTTGTCCCAGGTGTTGTGTGTCACTCGTCAGTCTGTGTATTTAAGTTCATCCCAGTATCACTGCCAGTTTGTCAGTCATTGTAACCTGTCACTCTCGCGTCTAGTCTCAACAAGTCATGTTCATGTGTTTTTGGATTATCTTGTATACCGATCCTCGGCCTGTGACCCGACCTTGATATTGAGTTAAACCCTTATTGGACATTTAACGCCTTGTGTGCCGTGATCTCGCCCAGGAAGTGCACGTATGTCCACCCTGCCTTGTCTTGGAAAACGCACATTGAAGAAACCAAACACATTCATTACAAAAGTAACTTTTGGAAAAGGATAGGTTAAAGAACAATTATGTTTAATATTGTAAAACATTCCTGTATAACAAACACATCGCCCGACAATCGCGGGCAAAACACCCCGCAAAAACATCCCGCGGTGCGTGTGTCACGCGTGCTCGTCCGCGTCACGCAAACTCGCGCAATAATCCGCGATAAATTAATACGATATGGATCTACTTATTGGAAGATTTGCTGAGGCCAAGGCACGAAAGATACAATTTTAAGAAAGAAAAGAACATGAGAAAGGGGAACAAAACAAAACATGTAGACATCTCCATGAAAGAGAAAAAGAGAAATAGGATGAGTAAAAAGGACAGATGAAGAAAATAAAGACAAGGACAAAAGCTACAGAAATTCAAAAAAAGATGAAGAAAGAAAAAGGAAGAAGAAGACTATGAATTAAAGGGACAGAAGAAAAAAGTGAGAAGGGCAACTGAAAAAGGGTCAGGAAGAGAGGGACAAAAGGTATAAAAATAACATATGTATATGTATATATTTGTATAACATATGTATATGTATATATTTTTAAAAAGTTTTTCTGTATAATTGACCTGTTGTTTTGTGTGTTGTCTTCTGATTTCAGCACCCCAATAGGGGACAACCTCTATTTGCTATATGTGTATATATGTATGTATGTATGTATGTATGTATATATATATCTGTATAATGTACCTATTTGTGTGTTGATTTGTGCGTTGTCTTGTCATTCAAGGGCCCCATGACCACCTTTGCCTGGGGCCCCAGATTTCTTAAATCCGCCCCTGGCTGTGGTCATCATATTTCATACTCTATGTTCCTCATTGAGCTGCTGTGCAATTTTACCATCTTCGAATTTGACTTCGGCTCACGGAGAAAGTCAAGTCCTCAGCAGCTGTACTGTCTGTTTCGTCCAATCCTTCACACATGAATGGGGAACCTTCTTGTCTCTTGCAGCTTTTGATCCATTGTTAATCTCGATGTACACGACAATTTTCAGCTTAAACTGCAGGCTATAACTCTTCTAGCATTTTCCGACATAATTACCCGATTTTTACCCGACACGATGTCGAACACGGGTGCCAGTGTCGGGTTGCTGGGTGTCCAAGGCTGCTGTCGAGAGGTAGGTAGGTAGATACTTTATTGATCTTTAATTATGGAAAAATTATGAAAGGGCGTCATCTTCCCCCTCCTCGCCATCGGTCGCTGTCGAATCGTTGACAATCCTGCTCTTCCATACTCTTAGTGGTGAAAGAGGGTGTTAAGGTTTTAAAAAGGTTAAGTGGTCATTTTCCAAGTGTGTGTGCTTATTGCTCAAATCAGATATGTCCAGTACTAAAACCTTGAAGTAAGCAAACGTCTAGCAAACTTCCCGTAACTGTCTCTTTGCTCCTAACTCCTGATACGGCAATCTGAGACTCTTCTTCACGCTCCAATGACTATATATGGTGATGTTTTTGATTCCTACCCATTTCCTGGCTTGGGCATAACCGTTGTTACGTCTACGATCTTGTCACTTCTGAATAGAGATTATAAACCGAGGAGTG
Organism: Paedocypris micromegethes; assembly: GCA_028031935.1. Classification (NCBI taxonomy): domain Eukaryota; kingdom Metazoa; phylum Chordata; class Actinopteri; order Cypriniformes; genus Paedocypris; species Paedocypris micromegethes. The sequence goes on along the minus strand of CM051499.1, from coordinate 1,553,102 downwards.
GAGACAGACTCGGAAGCTCGAGAGATCGGACGGAAACGGCTGCAGAGTTTGGTCTTGGGGTCTGTGTCACTCCTTGTAGTTATCTTTAATCATCGTGCCGTGTGTTTTATTTCTTAACAGTCTTTTTTTTTAACAAAGAACCGTTTTTAAAGGGTCTTAGACCCAACACATACTCTTGCTTACCGTATTTAGATGGTTTGTATTTACCCACTTGTAAGTCATTATTAGAGATTAGAGAAAAGTGAATAGAAAGAAATGAGTAGAAACCCAATTTTGGATTTCATATAAAGTAAATTCTGGTTATTTGGGGCTCACGGAGACACTAAAGCGGCACAGGGAAATAATGATAGAACACCTGTTCACGGCTTGTGCTGTTTTCTGAAAGATGTATTTAGTTTGCGTCATAAATGTTCATTTAATTACCGCGCTTATGTCTCTGTTTATTTTTGTGAGAAAGAGTGAAATATCTGTGCACTGTTCTGAGTGAAATATGTTCTATTTCTATAGACCGCGCGTGTAAGTCGAGCCCCCCACTTTCAGCCCGAAATTTTTTAGGAAAAATACGGTAATTTGAAAACTCCCCCCGGCTACCAAAATGAAAAAAAAACACAAATCTTCTGGTTTGCTGTGTTCTCCTCAATCAAAATAAATTGAACAAAACTGTGTTCTACCAAACAACATAAATACCGCCACCTGCTCCCCGTTGTGCAGAAACTAAAGAGCAAGCGCTACAAATGATTGGTGATGGTCCATGACATCCGACTCTGAATATGGAATTTGAGGCGAGTCGAGAGAGAGACGCTTTTGTGTGGTAACGCTTCATCTCCAGCTGTTAACCTCGTAGGCAAACCCACCCAAGCAAAAGCAAGAACGAAAACAAAATACGACAACGTAACACACCCCCCTTGAGAAAATAAATAACGGGTGCCATTTATTAATCGTTTATATTAAAACCCTGTGGGCTTTGGGTGGTATTCTGAGCCCGTGCTGGGCAACAATGTTTTTTAACTATCATGTTCTGAGGATTCTTCAACAGTTATCGTATTTTTTAGCCGTATAAGACTTAAAAAGTTGGTGCGTCTTATACGGCGATGCAGAGTCACCATCTTAGTATACAATACCGCGGTATACATACGTTGTCTCGCTTTCTTTCTCGCGCAGAATCTTGTGAAAGAATGAAACCATGATTTCCAAACGAAAACGAACTTTGATAAAAATAATACTAGCAGATTTTCTCGCGCGTTGATCCCTTTTCTGAACTGCTCTGGCATTTCTGAATCCTTAATTCCGTTTATTTGTGATTGTTCCTGACTTTAATTACGGAAAAGCAGGGCCTTATATTTACGCGCACATTTGAAATCGGTGATTTTAAGCACCACCTCAAAAAAGAAGAAGGTGCTTATATTTGCGTCAAAACGGTAATAATTAATTTAATACATTTGGCGCCTTTCGAGACTCACGTGATTTCTGTCAGTCAAAAATACACTAGTGTTTGGATTAGCACATTATATTCTTATTTTCAGAGTTGTAAAAAGTACCAGACAACCATACTTAAGTAAAAGTATGTCCATAAGTAAAAAGTCACCACTATAAAAAAGATTTGAGTCAAAGTAGAAAAGTATCAAATTTTAAAAGAACTTAAGTATTTTATTCATTTACTCTAAATTTAGGGAAAAGAAAATACAAAGAAATGTGAAAAATGTCTCTTCATGAAGTTTTTTTTCTAATACAGAAACTAATCCATGTTTCAAAAATGGTAAAACTAATTAAATAAAGAACAAAAAGTCAGTCTCAATCAAACTCGAATGTGCAAAATAAATAAAATAAATCCTATACAATAAAATCCTGGTAAATATTCACGTCTCTAAGTCGCGTTCATGTGGTTTCTAATTCACAATCAGCTTCCAGTATCTTCAGCAGACGACAGATGGTAAAATCACCTTGTTCGCCCAAGAAATGAACAAAAAAAATCGATTATGGTTTGTCGCGCACAATCAAAATGTAACGAGTAACAGTAAGTGTCAATTCAAATGTAGTGGAGTTACTCAATCACTAATGCAGTGGAGTAGAGAGTAAAAGTTGCTTACATTTTTAATACTCAGTGCAAGTACGAAGTAGCCAAAAACATACTTAAGTAAAGTAACAAAGTACATTTACTCAAGTACCTTACACCTCTGCTTATTTTGCACCACTGTTTTTTTGCACAATCTATTGTCGTTTTCTCACTGTTGTCTTTTAAATTGTCCCTATTTGTTTTTCTGTTTGCTGCTGATGTACAAAGAAATTTCCCCTAGTGGGATGAATAAAGTCTGATCCTATCCATCCTATCGAATGATCGCCTAATAGAATATGACACCTCACATACAAATTGCCCATCAGTCCGCTCACATTTGGGCGTCACCACCACACACAACCGTTTTCGTGTTCACCTGAAGTTCGGAGTTTTGTCTCAGTATGTCTGCTTATCTCGTCCACCCTTCTTCTGCGTCAGGAAGTCCCATAAAAGACATCAGAAACGTCACTTGTGGTGTCGAGCAGCTCTATCGACATGAAGAACCTGTCACTGAAGAACGGTCCAGGACACACACACACACACACACACACACACACACACCTTGCTGCGGGCTGTTCTTATCCTTACCCTCTTCCATTCTTTGTTGACGTGTAAAGAGAGTTAAGGTGTGTGTGTGCGTGTGTGTGTGTGTGTGTGCAAACCACACACATCCCCAGGCTCTCTTCTTGTTCTCACCTTCCGTTCTGTTGGACTGCAGAGGAGAAATGAATCACGCTGTCAGACGGGCTGAAATCAAGACCTGCTGATCTCCAGCCACACCAGTGCTGTCAAAAGTAGTCACTTTCGTTACAAGTATAGATACTAGAGTTAAAAAGTACTTCTGTGAAAGTAAAAGCAAAATGCCCATTATTCTACTTAAGTAAAAGTAGCGTTACTAATACTGATAAAACTGCTTTTAAGTGTAAAAGTAATGCGAGGGAAAAAATTGCATTATAGAACTATATCGTTCTATTAATTTGTTGTAATTGCATTGAAAATTAATGCATTTTTTTACAAAGTTTATTACACAGTGAGACGTATGGAGCTTTTGTGTGCTTGTTAAACTGTGAAAAGCACCTTACAGATGCTCAGAACTTGAGCTTGAGCTTGACACACGGTCACTGCGCCTCACACTTGTCCCGACTGAGACGACATGCTGAACATTTTAAAGCCGTTTTTTATTGTGGTGCGATTTGTCCGGATGTTTTCTTATAACGATTCAACACGGAAATAACACTAACCAGTAACGCGGCTGGTTTTGAAGAAGTAACGAATAGAAAGTACCAATATTTTCTTAAAAAAAATAAGTAGAAGTAGAAAGTACGCGGAAAAACAAATACTCTAGAAAGGTAAAAGTAAGCCAAATTTCTACTTCAGACTCGCTTTTGCTCCTCTCACTTTACCTGCACTCGTAGTAAACTGGATGCGAGAAAAGAAGTCATTAATTTCGAAGACACTGACCTACAGTGATAATCTGCAGGACATTAGGACCAAAATGAGAGAATATGTCAGGAAGAACTGAGCGTAGTAACGGGTGATACCACAATTCTGAAATCGAATACCGAGTAACTACAGGTTCAGTATCGACGATATCGATATTTTCGGATCTTAAATTAAAAATAGTCTTAGCATCCGGACTTAAAGTAATGTGTCTCCAAGACTCTAGAGGGCCCTGGTCCTAATTTTATCTCTAGATAGTTGAAGGTGTAACTTATTAAGATTGTATAAATAAGGAGCATGTTTTTCTTTTTTCTATACTTGTTTTTTGCAAGTCGTCAGGTGACAGATTGTGCTCTTCCTGGGTGAAGAACTGTTTGTTTCTCCAGCTCTCTAGTGATTGTTTGTTTCTGTTGGTTTTTCTTCCATCGTGAAGCTTTTTGTTTAGTTTTCTTCTCAAGTATCTTGTTTGTCTGCCATTTTTACCTCGAAATGAGATTTATTTATTATTTTTTGAGAATTTTCATGAACTTTTTTTTCCATTTTTGATTCCATCCCAGCAAACGGGGGTTCTAATCCCACATGTGACAAGTGCACTGTTTTTAAAATATCTTTATAGGACCAGCAACGTAGATAATGCTCATGAATAGAAATACTTACTTTATGCCCAATAATAACATGATAATACATTAGATCAATAAGTAAATAAAATACGAATATAAAAAAAATATGTATTTTAAATTACAAATGAAATTCGAATATAAAAAAATGTCTGAAATTGAAAAATTGTAGCGCTCAAAAACCCGCCCTACAATCGTACTCTAGTAAAACATAACAAAACAATATTTTTATTGTACATTTATATATTTATTTTCAGAAATATTCACGTTCACATTTTTAGGTTTAAGCCACTTTCACCTATATTTTTTTACATTCCTCGTGCTATGCGCATGCACATTCATTTTTGTTCATTTTATTGTATTGCCACCTACAGTAGCGAAAATATACGTAGATAAAAAACAATCTACTGTATAGTCCTCCTTTATCAAAAAGTCCTATTAAATGGACATAATACTGCAAAAACACGCACCTCACAATTTAAACACGGGTAGCATTTTCTGATGAAAAAATGTAAGCGATAACAAACATAAATAGGTAAGGGTAAGGCACAACAAACACATTATAGATAATATTTAATCTATTTAAAAGATAATCGCTCCATAGCGAGGTAGGAAAAATGATGCTGAGAAAATGATAGAGCATCTGCTCGCGATTAGACCCCGCCCCTCCACTCTGACGAATAACACAGACTCAGTCTGCTCATCTGATTGGCTGCCATTGCCACGTGACACGGAAGACCATATGAAAAATCAGAAGATTTGTGTGCATCTTCCTGCAGCAAGTCCTACACTAGAAGCGTGTTGCATACCAAGCAGGATATGCAAATGAGTCGCGCAGTCTACTAAAATGTACAGTAATTTGACAAATTATAAAAATTCCTCAACAACAACAACAACAACAACAAAAAAGCCGTGAGGATTCAGGAGAACTGAGCAGCCAACTTACCAAAGCAGACGCCACAGAAGTGAATTATTCTGTCAAGAATGAGAAAAGAGGCGAGATCCCCTGGGCTGTTCTGGGTTTTAATGTAGTCCACAGGTAAGAGAATAGTCAGAGACGGGCAACTAGGTCAAGGTAGGCAGCAAAACTTCACAAGTCTGGATACACACACAGGCCCGAATCAGATCCACAGGTGTATGTGCGTCTTAGAAGACCCTAGCAAAGCTGAAGAGCTGAACCGGCAAGTCCTGTTCAGTCACCGTTGACATTAGTGAACGTTATTGAGCTGTCTGAACGGACTTTATCGATCAGACTGTGTTATGCTGCTAATTAAAGTGTTTTGCAAATGGATCCTCCCATGTTGGACACATCTTTAGGGGGTTCAAATGCCGAGGGACTTCAGCATCGGTAGCGTTGGGTCTAAGACGAGGGTGGGCAAATATTTTGATTCGCGGGGCACATCGGGTTCTGACATTTGACTAAGGGGCCGGAACGAGCTGGAGAAAATGACACATTTTGGGATATGGTTATCAAACACAAATTGATAAAGAATTGTGTTCTGTTCTGCCAACCTCTGCCTTAGTGCAAGAACTGGAGGCCTGGACACTTGGTGTTATTTTCAGGCTTTCACATGGTGATCGCGGAGAGCAGGATGGAAAAGAAAGAAGTTCTGTATTGCGAGTAGTGTGAAGACTCTTTCTACGATTTTTTTGCGGAAAAATCAACCTGTTTGTTCCTTGGGAGAGCCAATGAGAAGCTTGCATGTGTTGCTTGCAGTTTTCTAACTCTTAAACTTTAAAATATAATATAAAATAACCATCGCCTCATCAATGTGTCTACTGCTCTTCAGGATGAGGTTGAGGCTGGATTTCACTCTGTTTAAATCTCTGAACATGTGAGGCTTTTGTGTAATGTAAATGTGAGGCTGTTGTTTCCTGCCTGTTAAAGGTCTTAATAGAGACGATTATCTAATGAGTGGAATCTGCTTGTGAGGAAATATTCTGTCAATTCTGTCAATCGAGTCTTTTTGACTCGAGAAAGTTGACCGAACAAATTTTCATTTTCTCAAATTAAAAAGCACTGTATCTACTAATAATTGTTAAATCAATAATGTCAGGCTGAATATTTCAAGATTTTTTACTTCAAGTATGTTGTACTTAAAAAGTAAGCTCTGAGAAACTACTTAAATGTAATTTGTGTAATATGTCACCAAACTTTTTTTACGTACAGTAAATAGCACGTCACATTTTTTACAGTGCACAGAGAAAAGCAGAAAGCCCAAAATTTAATGAGATGAAAGAAAAAGTGCAGAAATCAATGCAAGAGCAAGGTTTTAAAATAAAATAACAATTATTTATATGCATATATATCATCGTATATATGCGAAACGCAAACCTTTATAGTTTTCTGACAGTGTAAAGATAAATGTAAAACATATACTAGTACAATTCTTTTACTTACATTTTGTGTACATTGTTCCACTTTGTAAAATTATTTCCATTACATGAAGGAAATAACATAAACCTTCATAACGGATTAACCGGAGTTAGGTTGGAAAAAATAAATCCGACTTTCATTCAATTTTTACAAGTTCGGCGGGCCGGATAAAAACCTTTCACGAGAGTTTGCCTCTAAGAGATGGAGATGTGAGAGACTACAGTGAGGGAAGTATACTCGAGGAGAAAAAAAAACAAAGAAAAGTGAACTTTTCCCGGTCTTTGTAGACTTGATAAATATGGCGTGTGTGGGAAAAGCTGTGCCCTGCTGAAGATAACAAGCTTCCACCGGGGTCTTTGCCTGCGTGACACACCTCCACACGCAATAAAGCAGCGTCGTGATAGCAAGTAAACACATAAATAACCTCCCTGAGTTCACTAAGAGTTCCTTTCACTTTACCTGGGTCCCGCTTTCTCACCTCGTTCGGCATCACAGTTTCAAGCGCTCGGATTTTTCGCATCACTATCTTTTCAATTCTGCTTAAAGGTCTTTGTGACGTCCATTGTGGTTTTCGTATAAATGCAAGCAGCACTTAAATGATGGAACACTGCTGGTACCAAGAGTTCTCCATCGATTTTGCTTTTTTTCTGCCGCACTGACTGCATCCTAATGTTGGGAAGATTTATTTCATTGGAAAAGAACGCTGACCTATAGCGCAAGCTAAGCCACTGCTATTTGTTTGATACACAAGCTCTTTGTGAACTTTTTCCTCTTCAAACAGTCAAAGTCTGAGCCAGATCTGCCATGACATAAAGCAAAACCAATAGTATCAATAAAAGAATAAAGAAAAGAACAACTAAAAAAAGACGAGAAGTTAAAATTGAAATAGCGTCCATCTAAAAAGAATGTTTCTTGTTTATTTATTTATTGTCAGATTTTTTAGAGTACGTTTATTATAAAGGATTTTCTGTTTCTAGATTGAGAAGCTCATTTGATGCCTCTTGTGCCGACAAATATATTGTTACTTCTTCTGTCTTTTTCAGTCATAATGCTTTAACATAATTAATCATCAGTTTTCTTTTCTTTAGTCTACATTTTTTACATTTTTTTGTCTACTCTCTTCTTTTTCTACTTTATATTTGCTTATTTTTATATCCTGTTTATTTGCTTGTTTATCACTGCAATTGTCACTTGAACAAGTTATAATTAATAACTAGTTACTTAACATACGTAGTAGTACGTATTTATTTTTTCATTTATTATAGTACTATTATCACTATAATAATATCTATAGTGCTATTCGTATAGCGACTTTGCGTTGGTCTCGAACTAAGAAAGCACTACGTATATAAATAAACTTTGATGAACTTGATTATTATAGTATTTATTACAGTATCTAATAAATAGTTCTATACTATAATATGTTATACTATTTATTATAGTATTATTTATATCAGAGTAGTTACATTTATTTTGCACTACATTTAGTTACATTTATAAGTTACATCCGGCCCTTTGAATCAGACATTATACTGATGTGGCCCTCGGTGAAAATGAGTTTGACACCCCTGTAGGTCCCAAGGCTGCCCACTGCTCCGGGTTTGTGTGTCACACAGTGTGGTTAAACTATCTACAAGGGAGGAAGATTTGTAGATCTTTGCATATTTAGCACCAAAATTGGCTGTCTAGGGTTTTGAAGAGCAACTTAAATGAAAGAAAACCAAATCCACCGTAAATGATGTGATCTTTTAATGCTACGTTTGTGCCAAGCAGGAGGTGAAAGACCAAAAGAACAAACAAATAAAACAACTAAACAGTGATTAACGCCCAGCTCAATACCCTAAAAGGCCGACCCGGAAATCACAAGATGCAGAAAAACTTCCCTAACTCCCTGGACAAAAACAACAATCAAAAAGAACCCGCTGCCGAGTGGCATCACCTCCAAAGACATATACTTCCAATAGCAAAGCACAGAGAAATATCAAGCGAGGGTTAGCGAGAGCCAAGGGGTTGAGGGGCCTTTTATGTCCGTCCTCCAGGTACAGGAAGCACGCCCATCAATCTCATGATCGCCGCCTACAAAAGGCAATGAAGCACTTTTTGGGCGTAACATATGGAATGCTCGGCCTAGCACAAATCGAGACTCAGAATCAGTGAGTCAATTTAAGTCTAGACTGAAGACGCGCCTCTTCAACGAAGCATAAATTGACCTGTTATAATAACATACAGAATAAGTTCATATAATCGTATAGAAAGGCTGCCTAGTTCAGTGCTCGGAACCGAATCACACCTGCACCTCGTAAAACTGTCAAAATCTTTAATTATGGCACTTAGATTCTTCATACCTGTGACCATCAGATTGTACAACTCCTTTCCATAAGTGCAGGGACTTTTACTTTTACTTTTACTTTTAACTTTCTATGAGCATTATTGCTTCAACCCGTGTATTTTTCTGGTTATGTGCAATATCTTCACGCTACTATTTATTGTTAGTCACTTTTATTTGTCACTTAGTACTTGTATTATACAGTAATACATTATACAGACCAGCTTTTTGCGTCTTCTCTTTGGTTTGTGTCGGATGCCCTGGTGATGCTGCCAGTCTTGGTCATCCTGACGGACGTGTGGCGCCGCTCCAGCTTGACAGTTACCACAGCTGTGAGTTACAGGAGAGTTGATGTGCAATTAGCGCCTCAGGTTTTAATGAGTGGTGGTAAATTTCAGCCTAATCTCTGTGTCACGGTTTAATTAGGTGTAATTACACGTCGCCTGACCTTTGCGGAGACTCATCGTGTTGATTTACAGGGCGGCAGGTTCTTGATTTATTCCTCCGGGAGCCAGACGAAAGCCAGATAACGTAAGAACAGGGGAACGAGGTCTGACGGTGTTATTGAAGGCGGCGGATTTGTTCGAGCTTTAATGTATCGTTTTAATAATCGACTCTTAATCAGGCTCAATCATTCCCAGAGTCCAGCACTGAGAGGCGTGAGGCAAACACCGATCTTCTCCCTGTAGCCTGATTAGCTGACGAACCACAAACATTTTATGGTTTTTTATTTCAAGTTTCAAAAATGACGTCTTGTTTAGAGTAAACATTTTCAAGGTTCAGCCAGGGCGTGGCATTTGGGGTTGGACGTACAAACTGGATCACTTTAAGTTGGTTATTGGCAGAGGTGTAAAGTACTTGAGTACACTCTAGGATTTTTTTGTAAATATTTTTTTACTTATTAGCATTTTTGGATACTTGTACTGAGTATCAAAAATATAAATTTTTTTCAGTTTCTTATATATGTATACATATTGTATATTTACAACAATGTACAAAAATTCCTAAAGTACTTTACACTTCTTGTTATTGGACACTTTAAACATGGGTCATTTTTTTGTATTTAGCTCATTTTATTGTATTTTTCCATAGTTTTTCCTTGTTTTTATTCATATTTTATCTTTATCTATATATTTTGGTTTTCATTGTATTTTCATCTCTTATCTTTTTATTGTATTTTTTAAATACCTTATACCTTGCTGTAAAAATTACTCCAATACACGTTACAAGTCACCAATTCCAAAAAGACTTGACTAAAAGTCGTATATTTAAAAACGACTAATTAATGTGACTTATAAATAAAAAAACGACTAATTAATGTGACTAAATTAATGACTTTTTACTCGTACTGAATTTAGGCAACAAAAAAAAACACCAAGAAATGAGAAAAGCAAGAAACTCTTCATGAGGTTTTATTTCCTAATATAGAAAATTTAACACCTCACAGTTTCAAAATGTCAAAGCCAAACAAGTTTATTTATATAGTGCTTTTCTTAGTTTGAGACCAACGCAAAGTCGCTACACAAAGTCTTTAAAGAGGAAAAAAATTTATCTGTGTTAAAAATTTAGGAAAAAGAGTCAATAAAGAAGAAAAATGCCCCTTGTTCATCTGTGAACTATAAATAGATACCAAAGAGCAAAACGTCAGCCTTGGTTAAAATCAATTAACTAAATTAATTAGCTGAAAAACAGCGTCCAGTACCTTTAGCATTCTGCAGATGGCGATATCACCTCATCCGCCCCAGAAATTAACCGCGGTTGAAAAAGATGATGACTTGTTGCGCACAATCACAATTTAGCGAGCAACGGAAAGTGTCCATTCAAATGTAGTGGAGTAAAGAGACAGATACTCAATCACTAATGTAGTCAAGTAGAGAGTAAAAGCTGCTTATATTGTTGATCTTGACTCAGTACAAGTACAAAGCAGCTAAAAAAATCTACAAGTACAGTAACAAAGTCCTCAAAATGGCTACTTTACGCCACTGGCTGATTGCGACAAATCTTCGAAAGACTCGGGCAATTCTCCACATTTCTTGCCGAGTTGTGACCTGAAAACACCACAGGAATACCCCGTGACCATTTGAATGCAACGCTACAACATGGCGGACGCAAGTTCCCCGCCACTAATTTAAAGTCAAAGCGCAGAACTCCTAAGCGGGAGGTGAATGATTACGTCTCATTGGCCGGACTGAGACAAACGACTCGGGTGTGCAGGCGCCGTGAGACTGAACGGGAGGCTTTGCAGACAGGAATGTCAAATAGCTGCTGCGACAAGGGCCTCGGGGTCTGAACACGGACAGCACAATGTGAAATCTCCTCAGAATGGAATGACGCCTGTGACCTATCCCGTCCCGGCACAGGCTCCGTGATGGCCTCATTATCGCTCGGAGAACCGTAAAGGCGCTGGCACTAATAAAAGGCAGCGTGTCCCCTGGTCACGCCACACCAGGCCTGGTGAGGGATGAAGCCCGGACTAATGAAGAGTAATGAACGAGGCCAAGCTCCTCACCTGGACCGCTACAGTCTCCCCCGGGCTGGGGCGGCCACTGCGAATCCCACCTTTCAACCATGCGATTGGCTTTCGAATGGAGTGCGATCTGTTCGGAGCCGATTCATCCCGCTAATTGCGTCGATCCAACGGTCCAGAGTGAATTTCCCTCCGTGCAGAAAATAAATTCTTGACAAGCTAAAACATCTTGAAATTACACAATACGCTAGATGTAGAGAGATGACTTTGCTTATTTCAAGAAACTAGGACTTGACGTGTCTTGCTTGGGGAAAAAATGCGGATTTTGATGATATTTTACACTAAATCGAGACAGTTTTCAAAGTAGACATTATGTTTAACACGGAGCTTCCTGAAACAAGAAATGTCAAGTGAAATGTACTTGTTTTAAGAACACAATGTTTCTCAATTTAAGAAACTAGCTACTTTCTTAAATTGAAGCCAATGAGAACTGAAATGCAGAAACAAATCTATCGTGTAACGGGATTTTTTTTATCCGGTTTTAAGCCGTCTTTCTCACCCCATTGGCAGAAAATTTGACTTGATTATATATTTTTTACTCAATTTGTTTTTTATTTTCACATTTTTTCACGAAGATTTTTTGCAGTGTGTTGTTGATGCGCAAAAAAAATGACACGGGAACCCCAGCTCCTCTCCGTCTACAGTTCCCGTAATTTCCCAATTTTAGAGGCTTGAAAACGGGAAGGGTGTCAGTTTTCAGGACACAGGAAGCTAAGACCCAAATGCAGGGACAGGACTTTTATTAAATAAACAGAAAACAAACAAAAACACATCTAGAATGCCGCTCGAAGCCAATAAACGTTACCCTAAGTCCAATCGGTCTGAAACTATGCAAAAACGCAGAGTAACGCAACAGACACGAGGATAAAATAAAAACGAGAAAAAAACAAAAAAAACCCCAAAACGATTCAACATCAAACTATGGAACACAGAGTCTTAAATGCAACAACCAATTAGCAGAACGAGACACAGATGAACATGATAATTATATCTAAAGCTTGACACCTGTGCATAATATCAATTAATGAATTTAAATAAAACACATGTGAACACAGGGGGTTCAAACCCTGACAGAACGGTGTCTATAATCGCAGAATTAAAAAATGCACGTAAATATAAGCGCTCATTTATTATAGGAAATACTTTTACTTACTTTGTAAGTAAAACATTGGTCACGCAGCAACACTTAGCAGCAGCTAAATAACAGCTAAATTTTTGGAAACAAAGCGTGGGAAAACAGCCGAAAACGAAGAACATGGGCAAGAAGTTGATTGCAGGGGACAAACACAATCAAAACGCTGGGTTTGCTGCGCAGGGGAAAACAATCGTTCACTGCGATCGTCTTCAAACGACGTCGGATAAAAAAAAACACTCGATACGGGAGTGCAAAGGCTCTTGGGATCGGCTGCGAAATCTGGGAGTTTGAGTTCCGATCACTAGAATTGTATCTTTTTTATTTTATTTTACTTGAATAACAGATAAGAAAAAACGTGAACTCACAAGTTAGGTTTGTTAAATAAAGAAAAAATTATATTTTAAGAAAAAATGTACTTAATGAAACCAGAAATGTAAAAAAAAAAAATGTATATAGCATTTTTGGAATTTTTATTTTTTTGCGTGAAAAATTCGCAGGCTGCTTATATTCGCGTAAATACGCTAATTGTTTCCTATAATCTGCATAGCAATTAGACGTCGCCTAATCGGAATATTCTGTACTTATTCGGTCACTCTCGCCCTCGTGTGGTCTCGCGGACCCTGATATAGCGATCACTTTATTCCGCTGATATGCAGGTGTCAAATATTGTACCTCGGGGGTTTTCTTTCCAATAGAAGAAAAAAAATTGAAATTCAATAGATTTCCCACCTCCGAAAGGTTGAACGGTGCATGTAGAAAAGAGAGAGGGAGAGCGAGCGGGCGAGAGAGAGAGAGAGAGATCTCCGGTGGGAGAGCTGTCATGCAGAGAAAGATGGTGCCAGACATTTAGTTATTCATTCCTATCTATTTTAACCCACAAAATGAATTTTCACCTATTTGCCGGCTGCCGGTCGTCTCATGTTAATGCAGAAGACGCCTGACCTTTCCGTCCTCGTCCCCCATCATTTTAGCCCGTTTTTGGCGGGAAGATGGTTGTGTTTTTTTTTTTTT